>VZZY01006951.1:490596-597714 GCA_013400335.1 Eurystomus gularis | reverse complement strand
AAAAAAAAAAGAAGATAGGGCAGATATGAGTAGTAGTTCAAAAGGCTTAAAAATAAAACTGAGACAAAGTAGCAATACCTCATAAAAAAGATTGCATGAGTAAACACTGAGTTCCTGCCCTCACACTACTGTTGTCTGTAGGGTCTACTGTGCTGGTTCTGCCTGAGATAGTCTTCTTCACAGTACCTTGTACAGGGCTATGTTTTGGATTTGTGCCAAGAACAGTGTTGATAAGACAGGGATGTTTTAGTTACTGATGAGCAGCGCTTACACAGAGTCAAGGCCTTTTCTGCTCCTCACACCACCCCACCAGCGAGTAGGCTGGGGGTGCACAAGAAATTGGGGGGAGACAATCTTGTCAGCAGGGACTGATGACCCTAAATGGCCAAAGGGATATCCCACAGCATATGACATCATGCTCAGCAATTAAAGCTGAGGGAAGAAGGAGGAAGGGGGGAACATTTGGAGTAATGGCATTTGTCTTCCCAAGTAATCATTACACTTGAGGAATCCCAGCTCTCCTGGAGATGGCTGAACACCTGCCTGCTGCTGGGAAGTGGTGAACAAATTCGCTGTTTAGCTTTGCTTGCACGTGTGGCTTTTGTGTTACCTATTAAACTGTTTTTATCTCAACCCATGAGTTTTCTCACTTTCACCCTTTCAATTCTCTCCCCCATCCCACGGAGGGGGAGTGAGCAAGCAACTGGGTGGTGCTTAGTTGCTGGCTGGGGTTAAACCATGACACTTCCATAGACGAAACAGCATGTATTTATAGGAAACTATAGTAACAAACTGCCTTGAAGAAAGGATAACAATCACAGACATAGGGAGGCCATCCTCACCTACTGGAATCTTCCTGAAGTTTGGTGTCTCAAACCAGTGAAATCCCTCCTGACAAGACACAGCTGCACATGCTCACGCTGTTTGTATACTCAGGAGTAGAAATCACTCTTTTCTAGAACTGGGTGTGTATTCACCATTTGTGCCTTTGAAAACCTCTCCTATTTTATATAGGCAGGAGCTGAAGGATTTGAAAGTCGTAATAGCCATAAATAATCAAAACAGGCATGGGGAGGAATAAGAAAGGACAAGAGATAACAACAGAGGGAATATTTTTCTTTAGAGGTGATTGCTTGTTAAATACATAACATATCATTTGTTTTGTCTTTTTCTTTAATGGGGTCTGTTTTTCTTTTGTGTTTTAATTGCCAAAAGCAAGAAGAGAGGGCTGGATTATGGATTACCTGTAATATTTTTGACAAAGGCAAGAAGTTTTAATAATGAAAGTAAGATAGGAAAGAGGACATTCAATAATATGGAGAAGTGGGAAAAAGCACAGGGGAACAGATACTCCCAACAGCTGAAGAGACAAATACATCAGAAACACACAGTTAAAATGACTGATTATGCAGCAACAAGAGTCTTCAACAAGTTAAAAAAACACCACAACACTGGAATTACACCCTTAGGAACAGAATCCATCCTTCAGTAAGCATTTCACAGTAAAAAGGACAAAGCAGTGATATGCCTTCCTGATCATAAACACCATAGATTTTCTGCATCTAGGCTCCAGTGCAATTTAAAGGCTTAAATACTATTCCCACGGACATTAACAGGAATCCATAGCATTTAACACCTTGTTACAGGCTAGCACTGCCAATCAGGATTAGCCCTTAAAGAAAAGAATTTCTCTAATATAATGTGTTTAGTCACTGTAAGTACTGCAGTTATTCTCCCAAGAGGAAAAGTGGCTGCTATTCCCCTTTTAGCTTTTCTCACATAATCCCAATCATAAAGTTAGCCAGAATAGGCAATGCCTAAAAGACAAAAAAAAAAAACCCCCACACCACAAACAAAAAACAAACCCACAAAAAAAAACACTCCTGAACTTCAGATACCAAAAAAACCTATAAAATATTTATCAGAATTTCTGAGGCAGGAAATACAGCACATCACAGTTAACAGAGTGTGCTGCAGATGAATGATATTCAGGGTTTAGACACACACAGCAACTCATCTGGTAGAAAAGCAGTATTTCCAAGGCTCCCGTACATCACATGCATCATCTAACAACATTCCTACTTCACACTTGTTCAAACATTATTCACAGTCTGACAACCTTACAGGCCACTCTCTGCTGATTTCGCTCTTTCCTCACACTGTCAGGTTGCTGCTTCTGTATTTTCACACGGCAAGCTGATGATCCAGTGTTTTTTCTCATGATCTGGTTAATACACAGGTGATATATTTTAACGCATTCATGTTAGCCAATGGCACTGCAGTAACAACTCATTTGGGTCCTTTGCTATAAAACATGTCATACTGTGATTTGAATAATGATCAAACTTAATACCTCTGTGGTAAATTAGACGCTATAAATATCATTGTACAAGGTAAAGGGACATCAATGCCTCTTTTTGGTGACAAATTGAAACAAAAAAACAACAAACTCGCCTATTAAAGTAAAAATGTAAATAAGCAAATAAGAGATCCAGGTTAATATGGTCAAATAATAGTAGAACACAAATGAAATCCTCAATGCCTTTTAGTCCACAGTGGTATACACGCGTTATACTGGTATCCTGTCTGCAAAATGATGAATGATAAATAAGGTAAGAACAAATACACCATAAACACAATCGTCTATTAAATATGTAACCTAACAATTAGTAAACTGCATAGACATTCAAGAGTTGGCTTACGTGGACATCATTTGTGTGCAGAGCTTATTAAATTGTTATGTAATATTGATATGGATGAGGTTTTGAATTAAAAACTTAACTTGGAGCACCCAGCAAAGTCTCTATTAAATAAATAGGTACCTTCAGAGAGACAAAAAAAACCCCTTAGTGTATTATGCTTCCATTCTAGAGGTGAGTGGCATGCTCCTATCTAGAAAGCTGTCTAGTTCTCTATTACTTAACCCATATAATACATGCCTATTCCGAAGTCCAGTGGATGCAGACTTAGAGCTTTAAAACCTTCAAAGACCTGGCCCCAATTTCTTTTATTTTACAGTCTGAAAAAGGAAAGCAGTATAGAACAAATTAGAGAGGATGCTAATAAATCAGCACAGTGCTAAGCTGTATCTTTTTATCCTCAGTATAAAGTAGCTGAAAAATCCACCCCTATCAACTCAACTATCAAAAAGGGACGATTTCTTTAAGTATTGTGGCAGAGATGATTTCTTGCTTATAGTGTTGAATATCCATTGTACCTTGAACTATTCCCTTAACTACATGTTCTGCTGATAAATCCTGCAGAGTGTTTGAAGAGACAACACAGTACTTTTTAAGAAGCCAGTCCTGTTTTCTGCCTGCCAACAAATCTGGAAAGATTCAGTGAGAACTAAATAATGATTGCATTTTTAACATAATTGTTAATCCCTGGCATGGTCGCACCAATGAAACATTTACAGTGTATTGTTTGTCTATAAAGTTGCCCATTTCTGTGCATCTTCCTCAACAAAATGGAATCCGCAGCATTCACTCTTCAAAGAATAAAGGAAGAAGCAAAATACTATACTGAGACAAAAGAACTGAAGACCAAAAAAACCAAATTAGAACTAGGTAATAGGAAACAAAGAACCGAGACAGCAGAAACTCCAGCAGAATGTTAACATCCCAACAAACTGAGCCTAATGCTCCACTCACAACTTTAACAACTCTTTGATACATAACAAAAAATATTTTTCATGGAAATGGGGTGTAAAAGAGGAGATGCATAATGTATGAGACAAAAGCAAATTATCTCCATTCCCTAAGGGAATAGCTTTTGTCTCACATGTAGTTCATGCCGGCATTCATATTTTCAGTATTCTTTATAAATCCATTCAAGCATTATAGATTATTATGTCAAACTGGTATATTGGGATTTTTAAATTGCAATTAATATCCCTTGTAAGGAGCTTTATAGAATGAACTCAAATACCACCAAAAGCAATTAAAATCTATCAGAGATGTGAAATGGAAGATTAGGTTAGCTAAGGGGAAAAGTGGCGCAACATAGTTTTCTGGAATATGAGAAGCAGGGCAGAAAATTAACAGAAAATCATACCAGCAAGGCATGAACTTGGAAGAGTACAAAAACAACAGGCAGGATAATAAAAATTGTTCACTGCTAATAACAAATACATATGAAGCAACCAGAGACAAACCTCAAACTTCTATTTTAGCGATGCTTATTTCAGGATTATTAATAAAAAGGAAGAAAAAGAATAACAAAGATTTCAGTAAGTAGAACTCAAACTTCTAGATGTCCAGTCTGAGACATCATGGAGAAGTATACTTTGATACATGATGAACAAACCTGCAATGGTTTTTTTATTGTAGGTCTGCTTGAAACTTCACTGGGTACTATTCTGCGGTGTATTTTAGCCTAAATAACATGAACTCTTATAGAAATTATGTCATATGCAAAGATGTGATTAGTTTCAGTCACACAGCTTCAAGGCTGGTTTACTTATGTTTTAAACTAAAACAAAACAAAAAACTTTACCCAAAACTTATACAGCTATGAAATCAGCACAGATTTTTAAACTTCAATTTCAAAATAGATATGCATGATAGACAAGTTATTTAAGGACTGTTTAAATTGTAGTTGAAGTCATAAATCATCCATCTCGTTAGCCCAAACAAATGCTGCTTTCCCACCCTTTTTATACCACACTGTATCACAATATTTCTTCTGCTTTTTTCATTGCAAAGTTACCTTCAAGAATTACCACGTTTCAGTGACACATGTAGGTCCCAACTTCCTCAAGCTGCAAATACCCCTTTTTCTAGGCTTAACTTCCATCTTCAAAAGCCACTCCATTACGTGAATTTAGACAACTATCCCTGTAAACCTAGATTACAATGGAATTTCAGCGTAGAATAGGCACATTTCTTCCCCAACAAGGTGCTTCTGAGTGTTTCAGTATTCAAATGCCTAAACTTCAATGTAGGCTGAGAATTTAGGAGGGCTGGATCTAGCACTCTATGCTTATGCACAATGTACATTCTGGCTAGTAAATGGGCAGCATGATCTAAGGAAGAGATTATAGACATATCCCTGCAGTCTTTACTTTGGCATTTCCTAAGTTTTCAAATATGGAATTCACAGTCTTAACACAATTCTTTTAACGCAGTTGTTTTGTAACCCAGATGGAAAAAAGCTTATTTATCTTTGCTAGTTGTATCAATGTGAATTTCTGCCCTACAGTAGGCATGAGATTGAATCTCTGATTAAAAGCACAAAATTCATCTAACCCTAGATTACCAAGTGCCATAGACAGAATCCACAAAGATTAGTGCTGTGAAATAGTGCTGCATCACTATTCCACTCATTGGTTATCATCGATGCCCTTCCACCAGCTCTCTAAGTGTCCTTTTAAAAACGTAGTTTGATGTCTCCCGCTCATTTCCTTATTTCAACAGACTTCGATCTATATCTGACTGTAAGATTACCAGTAAGTGAGATTATCTTCCACAGAAAATGATGGAATTCTTTTCATTGAAAAGCCATGAACAGCTACTCTCCATAAAGTACCGAAATAATTCCATACTGCATTTAGTCAGTAGAGGTGAAAGTTTTACAGCTAATTCATCTATCTCCCTAACATCTGTGTTCCACGACACCACTTATTTTAAGCTGGTAAAGCCCACACTGTCCACCCTTTCTTTACACATCCATGGGACTTCTTGCAGAAAAAAATTATATTCATATGAGAATATTCGCATTACAAGCAAGCAAATTATAGCAGCATACAAAAACATACAGCAGGCAACGTCACAAATAACCAAATTGTGAAACACCTTTCATTTGTAATTTACGCAAGTACAACACTTCCATCTAATATGTTTGGTTCTGATTGCGTGATAGTACAAACAAAAGGATAGACCTGTGGCTGAAAAATTGAATGAAGTCAGCAAATGAAATTAGTTTTGTCCTCAGCTTTATCAATTTCTATGTGCCAAGACCATTCTGCAGTTTTCTACAACTTCAAAGCAAATTAGGCCTGCTCAGAAGCTCTGAAAATTCAAGCATTTATTTAGGCACTTAGACAGGGCTCTAAAACAAATGATGTGCCCCAAAGCCTGCTCTGAGGGCTGCGCTCCCATAGCTGTTTTGCACTGCAATTTATTACATATATTCTATGATCGGGTTTTGATATCATATGCAAATTCTGCATGCAGAATGAATAAAGAATATGCAGCAGCCATCTTTGTTGCAGTGTTCTGGAATGTAAATAAAAATAAGAACTCTCCTGCAAGTATGGATTAAATCTATACGAAGCAAAGAGCAGTTCATTTCACTGTCAGTGCCCCTTTTAATGAACACAGCCTGTTCAGAGCTTCCCTTAAAGGCTGCGTTTTTGCCATTCACTGAAAATGAAATGAACACTAAAATACTAACAAATCATACAGCCACTTTTAAAAATTACTTTCCACCATGTTACCATATGTCAGCCAACTGGATATTATATGTTAATCCAAAGATAGAAGCATGAATGAATGAATGTACAAATAGGTACACAGCCTCTGATGAACCTCTTTTCCCCCTAAATCAATATTGGAATCGTCACTAAACTTTAAAATTACTATCGGGTATTCAATCCCAGTTCCAACCATAAAAAAACCCCCACACCACAAACAAATGTTGGAAATATAAAACATTTGAAGGGTTATTTCACAAAAAGCAATTTTTCCGACTGTTTGTCTTATATTAAAACTAACTGTATGACCAGAGTGTGCACTGATTTACACTTCTGAGTTCAAAATAATAGAAGAATTCCTCTGACTCCCACTGATATTCTCATATTTATAATGATGTAGCTAAGACTGTCCCTTTCCTTACACATAGAAAGGCAGCCACAGGAGCAAGTGATCAGAAAATGTGACTATGTTTTCCTGAAAAAGGGCCGGCTGTCAGCTTTCTTGTTGCCACTATATCAATGTAAGACTCTGCAGCCAGGGTTTCACAAGATATGGTGTCAGTACAATTTAAAACTTACTAACAAACAACGCTATAGTCAGTGTAATTTATTTGGAGAGGGGAAAAAGATAGAAGAGTACTTCCAAGAGTACAAAAGCAAGGATTCAGGCATAAAGAGTTGGCATGCCTCCAGTTTGAGTGAGTATTGCAATGAAAACTGCACTTCCGTGAAAGTAACAGATTTTTTTATTATTTTAAATACTAACAACAATAAAAACTTTGGCCAAAATATTTAAATAGGAGCAGGTATAAGACAAAGCATGTTAATCCTTTAAACGTGGTTGCTGCTTCCTGATACACCAAGAAATCTAGTGAGTACAGGATAGAAGCGCCAGAGATTGACACCGATGGAGCACAGCAGCAAGCACAGTGCAGGGAGCCTCTATGTCAGCCTACAAGGACTCCAGGGTAGCATGTCATTTTTAGATGCATACATGCATTTCAAAACCTGGATCAGAACATCAGGAGTCACTGAATTTTCAGGGCTTCATAAAGAGCAGTATAGCTTCTCTGGCAAGCCAGCCACCCATGTTAGCTGTTCTTTCCTCATGTTAGCATTCTAGCTTTTACTAACACCAGCTAGAGTGTAAAGATGCAGTTGAGACAGAAGAAACTGGAGGAGTGATAGAGAAAATCTGTTAGTTAAATGCTAGGCCAGATGATAATAAAGACCTTAGGATAAGTTTTAATGTTTTGCTATTTAAGCTGTCATTAATGTGAATCTCTAGGAGAAGACTACATTTGAACCATGTACTGTGCAACCATGAACCATATTTGGTGCAGAACAGGACCAGGATGGGCGTGTAAGCGCACCCTGTCTCTGCTTAATCTTCAGCTGGTTAGTTGTACCACGTGTTCTAATTTTAAAGGATCTGTAGTTCAGACACTTTTCAAAATTTTACCACAAAAGCCCAGCAAATTCAACAGTGGTTAATAATCTTGGCTCATTTAAGACTCGGCCCATGGCACAAACAAATACCTGGGCTCTTGGCCATATAAAATTTATATTCTAAATCAGAATACAAACAAAATGCAGTCTTCTCACCCAAGATACTCATTCACTCCTTGCTATCCCTCTCACCAATAAGTGAGAAAAAGCATTCATGAAAACAGAAAATCTATGTTAGAAAAAACATAAACATCTACAAATCAAATTCCGTTCTTACTGGTTACATATGCAAGATTTGTGCATGAGGTGATCATATTCATTCATTATTAAATGGTACCTATCGTATACCAGTATATCCCCAAATATCTCCGTGATCATGGCATCACACCCATCAGAAAACAGAACTCTTTAAAACACCACAGAAAATACAAATAGTAACAACTAATTGGCTGCTGAGGACTTTCAGGTAATTACCCAGGCTTCGTGGCATTCAGCACTCAAAAATCTATTGGGTGGAACAGATGGGAGAAAAGCGAAGACATCATTTTCATTGCTTTTGAAATGAATAGGTTGGAAGTTTCAGGAAGGCAGAATGTTCTAAATAGCACAACATATTCTCTCCTTAAGAATTTCACAACCTCATGAAAAGTGTGTTTGGGTTATATTGCTTGATGACTGACTCCATTATGGCTAATGAATGATGATGGTACTTGCAAAAGTTAAAGCGTGCCCAACACTCTCTTTGTATGAGAGGTAAACAGTTGCAGGCAGGAAATTCAAAATAACTTGCTCAGCTGAAGTGTGATAACTTCACTAATTCAGTCTTGGCAACTATTTCTCACTTTGTGACCAAAATGTTAGGCTGTCCAACACTCAACTGCCTGTTGTTTAGTAATAACCACCTGTTAGTATTTGCCATCAAAACTTCTTTGAATTGCAATTAAATCCAGATTTGAGCAGGAGATGGGTGGCAAAGTTCAGGTTCCTAAGATTTTACTTTTTTTTTTTTTTTTTCTTCTGGTAGAGGATATTCTAATTTAAGCTTTTCAGGTCATACTACTGCACATGTGGAAAGCTCAGACCTGGATGACAACCAAATTGTGCTGCATTACAAAAGTTTGAAAATCAAAGCGAGCTGATTTTTAAGATTATGATATTAGTGCACTAAATTTCTCAATCTGTTTTATCATAGTTTTATCTAACAAGGCCTGTTACTGATTATTTTAAGATAGGGGATGATGGAGTAAAGCGTACACGAAAAAGGTGGGAAACGTGACATGATGATATTTTTCCTTCTGAACAATGAACCTTTGTTCTCTTTCTTCTATAGGCTATAAAACCAATACTAATGCTTAATGCTGCAAGGTCTCATAAAGTCCATTATATATCTTGAAGGCATTAAAATATTCACAATGTTGTATAAGTAGACATTAAAAAAAAAAATGCTGCTTACTTTCTTCCATTTTTCTCCTGACTGGTAGTGTGAGCTGAAAATGATCTAACTAGTAAACAAAATTAGATTTCAAGTAATTACAGGTGACAATTTTACTCTATTGCCTTTCTAAATGAAAAGGTGAAGCCAATTAAATTAAACTATTAGTTCTTTTTATAACTAACTTTTATGTGTTTTGTATTGTTTTAACCAGTGCCTCCAAATTCTGTTGAGCTACAAAACAGAGACAACCTCAACACACTAAAAGAGATTTAAAGTTTCAGTTTAGGGCTTGGCATGCTAATTAATGCTATTTTCATTCCTTTTAAACTGTAATGAATCATTCGTTAGACAAAGCAGAGAAAAGGTACACTGCAGAAAGCCTTTTTTTAATTGGGGTTGTATTTGGGAAATAAAAGGAAAATAGTTTGCTGGTAATTGGATGCCCCTCAGATTATTATATCAGCAAATCTCATTCTCTGTTTCTTTGAGACCTCCCACACTATCAGCCATGCTCATGCTGGAACTTGAAAGGCTGAATAAGACCTTGTACTTAGTATGCTGGAAAAGCATAGGTCCACTGTCCACAGTAATGACTTGCTAGGCCTGAGATTTGTACAGTTGATGTTCTTGCTGGCAGTACCTATAGAGAGCACAGGGGGAGAAATGCAGACAGCAGTAGGGAGGAGAGAAGCAGAAGGGGAATCTGTGTCACAGCATGGAGAGGTCACAAGCAGTCAGGATCAGCTTCAAAGAAATGGCCAAAGATTAGATAATTAGCACAGCCCAATTTTCCTGAGACCCAGAACATAAAGCAAGTGTCCTTGCAAGTTTTCCTCGTTCTCAGCAAATACTTGTGAAATCCCAGGGAAAGCGTGTGCCTATTATTCTTACTTGAGGGAGCCTAACAGAAAAAGAACAATTATATTCCTAGTTCATGAAACTGCTGCATAGAGAAGTTCTCTCAAGCAGATGTACCATTTGGTTGCACACACCAGAATTTCAGGGGGTTCCCAGAGCTTGTTTTTGATCAGAGACAAGCAGAAAACATCTATCATGAACAAAGACATGCAAGGATAAAGCTTGCCAGGGCAATTTAAATTCAGAGTCATGTCAGTACTTGTTATAAATGCTCCTTAATTACAAGAACACAAACTAGTCTTCATTGCAGCTTTGTCTCAATTAGGGATTTCATCAATATGTTCCTTTATATATGAAATGCCATATCGTACTACCTTTAAAAATACCATCCCTTGTTTTACATTTCTCTGGAATATACAGAGCAGACAATGTCCTATGTATTGTTATTCACACAAAGAAGTTGCTACTCTCCTATCTCTAATGAAGATAGAAGTAGAAAAAAATCATTGGTGATACTGATACTACAATAAACCAATGCCTTAATCACCAATTCTTCTGCAAGTGGCTTTAAAGAAAACTTAACTAGCCATTATTTCTAGGACTCAGAGTGCCAGAGGGGTTAGATCTTCTTTTTTTTTCTCAGTACCATTAACATAGAAGATTTTAAGAAATTTATTGCATAATTATTGTGCTTTTGGTATTTTTCCTTCTGTGTGCTTCAAACTCCACAGAGCATTTCCAGTGTAATACCATGGCACTCAATGTAATTACGCTGGAAACTATTTTTGCCTTTTTATTTAAATCCATTAGAGTGCCTATAATAGGATATTGTATTGAACTCTATTTATTTTTAAACTGCAAACATGAAATAGATGTGAATGTCACACAATAAGCGTATCCTTATAAACCTCTACAAATTGGAACAATTACTGAAATGGCATGTATCTGTTTTCCTAGAGTCTGTGCCAATGGATGTTTTTCTTGTTTCACAGTGGAAATTACCTAATACAATTAAGACCAACTATGGAACCACCATGCTCACTTTGCTAAAAGTATTATCTCAGCAGCTCATTCTAACCATGTCAATAGAACCCAACCCAAAATATTCCGTGATTCTGTGATTCTATGAAATGTTTTGACAACAAGGAGAAATAACAGCCTTGAATGAGCTGTTATGAAATTTGAGTAGCACAGAAAACTCCTAAAATGTTACCAAACTAGATCTAGTCTGTTAATCACAGCATAGATCTGTAGCAGCAGCCCTTATTTTTCTCTGCTGCGTGTTGTATAAATAATTGCATTCAAATAAGTGCACATGTAAGGGTTGCTGAATCTGGCAATAACAATTTATTACAAACCTACCTACATTTCAGGGCACAAATGCATCATCCCCTGAGCATTCTAGATAGCAAGTCCCACATGTGCTTGCCAGAAGTGCCCTTAAATTGTAAAACACAGCCTTGACTTCAGGGTATTAACTGTACATAAGATGTGTCCTATTGAGACATTACAAAGCTCACACTTTGGAGGATTAGTGCTGGATTAGTCATTTAAACGTTAGTCTTTAGGCAACTGAGGCTAAAATTGTAAATCTGACCAGGTACATTGTGCACTTGCAGAGACTGTTTTTTCTCAGTTTAAAGAAAAAGTGACTCTGATATCAGTTTAATATGTGAGAAGTGATGAAAGTAAAACTGTGCTTTTCTTTACACCCTGAAAGCCCTCAGTGAGACCATTACTGCGTCTATAACCGTTCTTCATTCCACTCTTTATTAGCGTTGATCCAACTCTAGAACTAAGCAGCAAGCTGAACCGTCACTCAAATCACACAGGTTATAACCAGGTCACCCTGTCTACACCAGGGAGGCACTGTGCTCATCTTCTGGAGAGACCACTCATTCATCAACTTTGTCAGCTAATGAATGGATTAACACTGGCAGCAACTAGGAAGGCTGGGTTCTTTTTTTTTTTCCCTGATTGCTTACAGTTGCTTATATATAGATATATATATTGCTTATATAAAGATACAAACACAAACATAAAGTGACAGTCCAAAACTATTTGCTCTCCCTGAGCATCCAAGACAAAGTAGAAGCTACCATTCAGTACTAATCTGTTTTTCAGTATCAAGAGGCGACAGAATAATTATATGGAGCAAAAAAGAAAGCTGATCTATGATAATACAAGATTAAAACAATAATAGTAAGAAGGAAGAAGCACTGAAGAAAGGCTGTCTTGCCAGACCTCACAATGGAACAATTGTCAGCTATGTAAAATCAAACCGAACTACTACTACTGCCTAAAGGCATCAAAGACAACTGTTATGTTGATTTTGTGGGTGCCAGAACTTCTTTATATGTCAGTGAGGAGGGCTGTGTGACCTTGACCCTAGAACAACAAAAGACTGTGAAATCTGCAGACTCGCACTGAAAAGCCTGCCTTAGAGAAATGTCACTTATAGAACCTGAATTGCTCTAACACTTGTAAGAACTGATGAATTTCAGCTGTTAAGCTCCTTTTAAAAACAGAGCAATCCTGAAACCGTGATTAATTATGGAGGTCTTTCTCTTTAGCTACTCTTGTTAGCACTGTAGAGAAAAATGTTGTAAAAGCAATGTTTTATCTTGCTTCTGAAAATTAACCATAAAAATTAAATTACCAAAAGGGCATTGTGGCTCTATGATGCTTCCAATCAAAAGATCTCAAAGCAATTTATAGACATGGATTAAATTAACCTGGAACCAACTGCAAATATATTTCTGACTTACATGAGGCAAACTGGACAATCAGAAAAATCAGCTGAAAGGGATTACAGAGGTATTATGAAAGACTTCCACGTTAACACCCATATCTTCCAACCTCCTGTCCCTAGCACAGTTTAAAAACCCCACTCTTTCTTCTATCAGGTAGCTACATCATGTCCATTCAGAGGTGTGCAAAAAAAAAAATTAAAACATATGTGCTCTGGGTGTGGAGTCAGCACACATGACTTACAATATTTCTAGTACCTCTGGGAATCATAGAATATTTTGGGTTAAACAGAAAGGTGGTAGATACCCCATCCAAATGCTCTCCTTCACTGCAAGACAGCCTCCACCCTCTCTCAAGGAGCCTAGTAAGCACTGAGCAAACCACAGAATCAGAAAACCACCTAGGTTGGAAGACACCTTTAAGATCATCAAGTCCAATCATTAACACTAAACCATATTCCTAAGCACTATGTCTACACTTCTTTTAAACACCTCCAGGTATTAATCTCCACTACAATTTCTGTATACAGGGAAGGCTAATTTTAGACCTCCAGATGCCACAAAGTGGTTGATTCCTCAAGATTTGGATTCATAGCATGGTTTTAAAAGGGAACTCATGTTTTAACACAGATGTGTGTGTGTGTATATATATCTATCTATAGCTATCTGTCTCACAGGCTTGCTATAATGGTACCTCATGTTTACTGATAACTATCATAATCAGTTTACTGAACTGTCAGGAGACATTTTTAGCAGATAAACATGACCCAGTAGATTTCTCCCAGCTTGGTACCATGAACCTGCAGCCATGCTTATTGGGCAGGGTTGACAGGAACTTGAACTAAGCTCCTTCTGTATTAAGGTTATAAAATTTTCATTGTCTCTCCTTCCAAGTCTTATAGAAAGTAGATTGGAGTAATGCTTTGACAACCTAGTTGACATACTCAAAACATTTGCTCCAAGCTTCTTAACAAACTGCAAATCTTAAGGCTGATTCCAATAGCACTCTCAAATTCATAGCTCAGATATAGTATTCATACCTGATGTTCATCTCTCCTAAACTGACCAACTCCATTATTACTGACTGAAAACTTCATACTGACTTTATCAAGTGTTAATATGTAATGTTCTTACTTAAAAGTACGTGGTAAAAAGTTTTGCCCCATTCTCCCAATTTGTTACTTGTTAATTAAATAATTCCTTGGGACTGATTCTAATTGAAGTTAATGGGAATATTTCCAATGAGTCAGGAGTCTGGCTAAAGCCAGTTAAGGGCCAGATTTCCAAAGTCTGGGAAAAAAGCACTGAGTGACAGATGTGTGTGTGGTTGTGCTACTAAAATGTAAAACATTATTTTGATTTTTGAGGAAAACAGACCGCAAGCTATAGCTTTTAATTCAAAATTGGTGACTTCCTCCATAGTCTAATCAAGTGTAAGAGACTGTTATGGGCTGGGTAAATATAATTCTAGAATTTAAAAACCTGAACACTCGAACTCTTATTCAGCTTAGTCTTGCTTCTGTAAAGAAGCCTAGCAACGAGTTTCGAGGGAGAGAGGTGTGAGAGTCAGCATGCTACATCCACAGTATTTCTCATACTCTGAAGAAGAATCTAAAGCAGTAAGTCTCAGTTTTGAGTCTTGATGTAAAGTTTGATGAAATTCCAATTTTAAAATTATCCTGGTCAAATTTTGTTTGTCAAGCCAGCCAGAACTGGCTCAATTTCAAAGATTTAGACTCTTAACAGAATGACATAGAAATTGCTTCAGAATGTTCTGGAAAAAGCTGGAAAGGATGAGTTTGTGGTCTACCACAAACTGGAGTTGTTCAGATTAGAGAAGAGATGCCTCTGGGGAAAACTTATTGCAGCCTTTCAGTATTTAAAAGGGGGACTGTAAGATGCAGACAGTTGTTTTAGCAATGCCTGTTGCCATCGCACAAGGAATAATGGTTTTAAACTAGAAGGAGGAAGATTTAGACTAGATGTAAAAAAGAAACTTTTTACAATGAGGGTGGTGAAACAATGTCACAGGTAGCCCAGAGAGGTGGTAGATGCCCCATCCCGAGAAACATTCCAGGTCAGGTTGGATGGGGCTCTGAGCAACCTGATTTAGTTAAAGATGTCCCTGCTCACTGCAGGGGGGTTGGACTAGGTGACCTTTAAAGGTCCCTTCCAACCCAAACCATTCTATGAGTCTACCAGCACTATCACTGAAAGAATTAGTGTGCATTTCCAAGGACAAGTGCAAGCAGTTGCACTCATTCCACCTGGATGGAGGTTCTCTTAATCTGAGAGAATGAGGCACTGAGATGACACAGGCCAGAAGCTACACAGTGATGTTAGCAAGATGCTGGGCCTGAACGAACATACCCTGCACCCGGTAAGGCTCAGGCCTAGTGCCTTGTTAAAATAAATTCCTGGCTCTCAGATGGAGCTGACTCACAGCACTTGAGTGCAATAAACTCACTCCCACCTGCCGCCTCCATGGCGATACACTGGTGAAAACACCCTCAGAGGGCCCTTACATGGCAGGAGGCAGAATAGAATAGAATAGAAGATGACAAACTTTTAAAGTCATTGTATGAAAAGTCACAAACTGCAACAAAAAGCTATATTTAAATCAAGCCCCTTTCAGAAATTCTTTTGATAGTGAAAAGCAAAAAGATTTGGCAGATTGGGAATTATCTATATTATTATAATTAAAGAGAGAGAGAGATTCTACATCTTCATGCTAGACCAAAAGAAAACTTAAGCAAATAAAGCAGAGCTGAGTTAGAAGTGGGTTACTGACAAATTAAAGCTGCTGAAATATGCTTGCTGGAAAACAGAGAAGGGATTAAAAAACAAACTCCTGTGGAAAATCTGCTATCTTATTCCAGAAAAGCAGAACCAATTTTAAAGAAGGATTTTCAAATAAGAAGCAAATTGGCAACATTCTAAGAAAGAAGTGGATAAGCTCTAAGCAGCTTGGTTTATCAAATGGAAATTTGCTTTGAAAAGGGGTACGCTGTTTGCCCAGGAGTGAGCCTTCGGCTTGTTTGTAGGGAAAACACTGATCAAAGCCTGCCAAAACTAGAGAGTATTTAAGGTCTTGTCAACACAACTGACAAAAATCAAACTTTATTTTCAGCTATTAATAGCAGCACAAGAGCTACAACAATCAAGATTTAATCTGAAGTAGAAAGAACTCTTTCAAGTAAGTTGATTCTAAACTGGGATTTCATCTTGCTCTTGTTAAATTAAAAAAAAAAAGCCACTATTGATTCCTGACATGATCACAAAAATGACAACATACAGTGACACAGACTTGCTCAAAAGGAGCTCAGGCTTCAAATGCAATCTGATTTAAGCAGTTATACACTATTATGAGTGAAAAGGTGGAGAAAGAATCTCAGCTGAGGAAGGGAACACATACTATGGCAACTAACATACAATTTTATGCAATCACTGCACGAGACACTGGTCAATGAAATGATCAGCAAGGGTGCTGTGAGTGAAATCACAAGATAGCACAGACGAAACTAAATTCACTATTTCTAATTTACCAGGAATGCCCTGCATACGCTAACAAGTGTCCATGCAACAGCTGGAGTAAAGCTCAGTAGTACCTGACAAGGGAACTGCTGCATACCATAGTACCACATTCCTACAATTCCCAATTTACAGAGCACTGGCTTTCAAGTGTGTTGGTGTCAACGTCACAGAATTAATGACTAAAAGACATTCTCTGAAAACTTCAAAGAATTACTAAAACCAGGAGATTTTCTTTTAAGCTATTATTGCAAGCCTCATCATTTGCTCCTGTTTCAGTTAAGCTCAGGTGATGACATTTTGACTGTTCCTGTGGTATCGCATGGACAAATGAGAATACTTGGCCAATGCCTGTACTTTTCTACAGGAGTAACCCCATACAGAAATATTCTTCCCACTCTTTCTGCTAAAATCTCAAGTCTCTGCTTTGACATCAAACTTTCTGAATGTTTTCTTGTCAGTCTCTACAGCTGCTCTCCACATCTCCTGCTGGAGCTCTTCCACTTTGGATAATTTAGTTCAGTGCTCCTTAGACCAGAATGAAGGAGACTGACTATCGGCATGTAAGAAACAATAGCAGTAACTTCAACACGTGTAGAATTTATATATAGAGGAGCAGTTTCAACCAGATGGTTTGAAACAATCTACCTAGAATAAAAAGCCAGAGCCTGCTAATTGGACATTTGTCTGAGTTGTTAGAAATTGATGTTATACTGAATCTAAGGTAACTTTATCCACTATGAGTTGTTTAATCTACCTCTGACAGTCTAAATTTTGCCTTGAAGTCTGTATCAAATGCATGCATATGACCCTTATTGCTCTTCAAAAAGAACCTAAAAATGCAAGCTTGTTTTGCAGAGCCCATATAAGGAGGAAGCCCATTCAAATATATAAACCCACACACTTCCTTCCAGCAATGTATGGAGATGTGCTTTGGAGACCTTGTAGATGAGGCAAATGATCTCTACATGTACAATATCCTCTGCTTGTGCTAACTCTTTGAAGAGCTTTTAGGGACCATAAGAAAAGCACTGCAGCAGTGTTAGCTAAAGTTTTTTACCTTCTCAAAGAGACAGGTCATTTATTTGTGAATGATAACCCTCAGCTGAGCTTGGATGAAGAATGCAGACAATAGCAAGCTTACTCTCGTACTTGGAGAGAAACTACCAAATGCTGAGGAAAAAAAACACTAATCTCCAAACCAATTAAGTTTGCCTTCCATGAGATGTCCATTCACAAATTTGCTACAATAGCAAATTAGATCCATGATTTTCTGAAGAACAGGAAGGAAAATAATTTGGATTGAAACTCTCCAATCACTTACGTTGACTGAGCAACACTGGGGAGCTTCAAACCAGCAACTAGTGCCCCCATGACAGAGCCCTCAGTTTTAGACTATCCTAGTTAGGACTGACCTTTCCTACATGTAACTCTTCCAGGAATAGGATCAAAGCTGGACTTCCAGGAATAGGATCAAAGACAGACATTGGCTATGAAGAAACAAAACTAACTAGAGCACAGAAGAATTGTCACCATCCTCTGGAAAAACTGAAGCTTCTAGCTTTGGAAGGGCTTTTTAATAGCTTCACTTAACTTCCCACAATGCTTCTTGGTTTACAATCTGTTAATTTATATCTTCGTCTCAACAAGACTAAATGCTGCATTACCAACTTAAAGAAAGAGTTCTTAAAGTTGAACCTAACTTTACAGTTACTCTCATCTAAATACATTTTATGCAGACAAGTTCTGGTATGTAAGTATACACACGTTCACAAAAGGAAACCAAGCCAAATTAAAACAACCAAGGATGTTTTTAATTGTCTTTTAGTCTTTGGGTGGAAAAAATGCAAATATCTTGTGTTAGTGTTACTCCAAACAGTTTTGTAATAGAAGATTCCTTTTGAGATTTGTACCAGTCAGTAACGCATATTATGTGGAAGCCATTTTGGCTGCAGAAAGATCTCTGTGTTTCTAAAATTCTAATTTTAGAATTCTACATCTATACTAATCTCTGGCAAATAAACTAACAAAGCAACAGGAAGTACAGCAGGACTGCTGTCCTAAGAGACAAGTTTTTGCATTTGCAGACATGCATAGCGGGAAACTAAACTGTCAACTGAGCTGGTACTACTTCCAGTATAAAAAGAGGCAAGATGGAGAGATAAGTTAAAAACTGGAAGAGTAACAATTCTCAGAACGATTTTTCTATACCAAGCTCAATTAAAACCAATTAATATTACCTTTTCAAGAGTAAACAGAAACTTTAGTCATTAGGTGTGATGGTGTGCCAACATCCAGGAGATTCCAAGCAGCTATGAGCCTTCTCAAAGTTAACTGCTCACTTGGTTCTGAGGGGGTGGGGAGATTCATATCATGGCATATGCATCCCTAAACTTTGAAACTAATTGACACAGAGTATTACAGAGAAATATAAACACTTTCCAAAAGTGACTAAATAAAATCACCAAAGAAAAATATGCTAAGTGCCATTAACAACTGTACTTCTCTGGTATGTTAGACTATAGGGAAAGTTAACTTTCAGTTTAGAAAAGGATTTCTTGTCATTACCACATAGTGTGGTTCGCCACAATATTGAGTGGGTAAAATTGCCCACCTGATGATTCAATCTACTATCATTGCTGGCTCATTTATTTAATTCTAATTGCAAATCTGATTAATACTTAAAATACTTACATTTCTTATTAAATTCATGAAAAACAAAGTTATTTCAGTTTAATGATATGTATAGTTTTAATTTTAACTCACTT
The DNA here is from genome assembly GCA_013400335.1 of Eurystomus gularis. NCBI lineage: Eukaryota > Metazoa > Chordata > Aves > Coraciiformes > Coraciidae > Eurystomus > Eurystomus gularis. Next base: position 578,508 of record VZZY01006951.1, on the reverse strand, counting down.
GTTACAATCCACAGAAAGAATGGAAAGGATTTTTTCCCCTTATTTTCTTTCTGACAGCAATTTGTGCTTGAGTGTAAACAAAATTACTTGATTTATCTAGGTGCCACATAATATTCAATAAATTAATTTGTTCTTCCTGAAAACGTCAATACATCTCGTGACATGCACATGAAATTAATAGCAACTAATAACCTCCCTCAGCTTCCTGTTGTGTGATGAAACATGGCCCAGGTTGGTTCTGACTGCCTGAATCTCTTATGTTTGCCTAACCGTAACTTTTCCCCCATCAAAAATGGAATTATTAACAGAAAATAGAACACAAACAAAAGCTGTCAAAAGCTATTTAAAATGGTCTTCATGGTGCAGTTAGTGTTTCTAGTACAGAACTACAAGACTTTAAAAAAACTCCTCACATTAATAGTCACCTCTTAAGACATTTTAAAGGTCAATAATGACATACAGACTATCAACAAATCCCGGAGTAGACAGAGGTCCTAGGGTTTGGATGTGGAGATACCAAAAACATTTTAAGCGTGCGCTTAAGGATGTGGTAACAGAGAACATACAAAATATCCCCTATCAAGTTCTTTTCGTAACCATTTAATTTAGCAATATAAGTCTCCATTGTATTTGCTGCCAGAGATTATGCTTTTACAAACAGGGAGATTTCCTCATATTAATTGTTTATAGGTATTTATCCTGCCATAATGAAATGTACATCATTACTTTAATGGTGAACATAAAGTATTTACTTGTGCATCTCACTGTACTTTATTACACAAGAAAATATCATTCCCTGAAGCCCATATCTAAAATCCATTTCATGTCATTTGGTTTTACTTATAGTTAATAAAGATCAACCAAGTCAGTATATTTTTATTACATTAAATAAGCTGAAGGGCTTGAATGAATTTTGTTCATGTTTTCACTGCTACAATTTGTTCCTATTAATTGTCACTTAAGCTAATTGCTACCTTTGAATCATGGTAATTAACACTAATATACAAGTACTGTTTGGTTGTTGTTTGTTTGCCATAAAGGAATTGCTACCAAAATTAACCTCTCACTGACACGATACATTATAAGGGAGTTCACTGTCTTCTACAGGCTTCAGTAAGTTTCCATTCACTAGACCAACACTCCTATTAAAGAGTAAGGCAAATACAATAGCAGCCACAGGTCAGCAACACATCTTACCATATGCTACTAAAGTAAATTAATCTGATATTAATCAAATGTTCTAAGTAAAACATCAGTTCAAAGACAACTGAGAAAAGCACCTGCTACTTAGACTCTCCATCTATGGCAAGTATAAGGTCCATGACACCAGTGCTGCAGGCTGCCTGTGGATCCAGAAAGAGCCTACATGGCTGGACCAGCACTAAGCAGTAGGAGGTCAGTGCGTATGTCTGGGCAGGCAAAGCCAGGGACTACACTGGAAATTAGACTACATAGGAGGGATGGGGCTGAACAGTGAGACACAGGCAACTTAGGTGATTACAAACTGGCGGTTGAAGTGGTGAAGACTGGCACAAGCCTTTTCTGACTGGAAGAATGGAACTAAGCAGCAAGAGTAAGAGCGTCCTCTGTGACCAAACTATCAGCCACACAATACAGAAGCTAGCCCACCTTCTCACAGCTATCACACCACGAGAAAGTTCAGTCCACTACTTGCTGTCTAGTGTTGGTAGCTCGCTCAGCTGCATCTCTCTCCAACAGCCTTCAGTAACCTCTGCCCTTAGTTGCCTAACAGAAATCAGCAGGGCTGCTCAGTTGTAAAAGAAAGAATAATGCATTCCAATAACATGGATTAGGAGGTAAACCTAAACCAGTCTACCTCTGCTGATTTCCATTGATTTATACCCGGGATTAATAGGTTATTGATGTTTGCATCTAAGTATATAGACCAGACCATGACTTTAAGACAGAGCCCCCAGTTAGCAAAGAGAGCAGAAACGAAGCAACCAAGCCTGCAGAGCTGAAGATGGGTGTGACAGAAGTACAATACATACCAAGCACTGTTGGGGGGTGAGGGGGGGCTTGGGGAAGCCTGACAGAAGAGCCTTAATGAGTTAAACATATTCTAGCTTTGCTGCTGCCCTGCTGAATATGCAAATCTTGAATATGTTTCAGTAAGCAAAGACTGAGACTGAAGGATGCAAAGGTGTTTAACAAAGTGAGGGTAACCCAGGTAGAATGTAAAACACCATTTAAGAGATACCTCAGAGCTAGAAATCAAAATCTCTCTCCATTTTTGTGACAATGAATTGGTAAACAGCATCCTCAAAGCCCCTTCTTGTCCTCAAGCTGAACCGACGCACAGGTCAGTGCACTAAACTTGATTTTTGAAGCTATGTTCTCTGGGGTTTTTTGTGCCCAGTAGATATTTTGCACACTGGCATAGTTAAGAAGTTTCTTTACTTCTCCATACATTATATAGTCTGAGACAAAGATTCTGCATTGGTAAGTAAGCAACTGGGATTTAAGTGTCTTTGGGCCTATGAAGCACAGAGCTTCGGCCTCCCACATATTGAGCAAATATCCTAACTAAGAGAAGATTACACACAACCTCATCCAATAGTTGCATTTCAGAAAGGCAGAATCTACAGTTGTTTTGTAAGTGTATGGTCATTTCAAAGTATGTTAGATTTACCTGGAACATTGAAAAACTGAAGCACTAGAAGACTACCACATAAAAGACCCACAAATAATGCCTAAGTGATGTACATCCTTCCTTCCTAATTCCAAGAAACTACACAGGCTAATTCAAGAGGTAAGAGGAGTTGAACTGTTCTCTCTGTTTCACTTAGACTGGATTCCCCAGCTAAAATGTAGCTTTCTTTAAAACCTCTATATAATAGTGTTTAACACACAATCCACTCATAACGACCACTTTTGTGACTCATGATAGACAAGGTAATTCTCAAGTGCTTGCCAATTAATACAATTAACCCTTCATCAAGAAAAGTTCATAAAGACTTTGCATATCACAAAGCGCAGTTCATCTCCAGATGTTATCCCAACCCAGTATAAACTCGCATATCCTGAGGTGCAGCACTCAGTACTGCGAGGTGGAAAAATATTTGCAGATTGTTCTTATGCAGCTGGGTCTTTGGAAAATACATTCAGTATTTCAAGGAGCTCGATATTTGATGTAGATGAACTTATTGCATATTCAGATTCTCTCTTTAATTCATACCTGCCATTGTAAAACAAGAGAATATGAATTATAAGACCCTTAAGCAATGCACGCAGAGGATTAATCATGTTGTAGTCTAACTGGGCACTGAATGTCACCATTTCTCCACACAAATACTGCGCCATTGAAAGTGCAATTACTAGACTGTAGATAAAGTGAGCTATAAAATGAGAAATCTCATCATATTTGACAGTGCATTGAGAAGCATTTCCCATTAATGGATAGGAATAAAATGTTTATGAGCTAATTTATTCCAAACATGTTTGTAACTGTCTATGGTTAGCACTGTTTGATCCAAGAAAAGGTTACACTGATTTGAGTGGGAAAGACACAAAACCTCAAACTCTGAGCATATACACCAGGTTTGAATTTTTTTTTTTTTAAACCAAGACTACATCAGAAATATTACCTGAATTCAAATCACACAAATTCATTGCTCCCTGGTGGCAAAAAGAAACTCATTGTTTTTCTGCTTGTATTGTTGAAATAACTAGGGGTGTGTGTGTATTATTTATCTTTGTCTTTCCTGCTGTTACATACAATAGTACTGTGAGGAAAACCGTTCTTTTCTTCTTCCACACAGCTACCTGCAAAAAAAATAGGGGAGGGGTGCGCAGGGGAAGAAAACTGGTATTTGGCTGTGCTCTCACTGAACACCAGCACTGGAAGAAATACCAGATTGCTCAACATAGATGTGGGGAAAAAAAATGAAAAGCTGTTAATAATAAAAAGCTGAAAGGCATTACCTTCTGTATTTGACAAAAGTTGTTAGAAAATATCAAGCTCAGCAGTATCAAGAAAAAAAAAAAATCTAAACCAGCTGCCAAAATTTAAAGACAGAATGTAAACTGCAGAATGTAAGGCTGGATAGTAACGGTTTAATATAAAACTGAAGATTCTCTAAAACCACAGCTGATCCTTCTGAAAAATAAAATGGAAAGGCTAATAATCCAGTTTAAGTGATAGTCTATTCTGTTTGAAAAAGCAATCTTCACTCCCTCAAGGTAATTAAGATTTCCCTTCATCTGCCTCAGCTTGAGCAGTTGCCAGTATGCACATCCAATACAAAGAAGACAGAGCAAACTTTAAACCATAAAGGGTATTGAACTAAATCTACCCACCAGCATGAAAAAGATCCTCATTTAGCAGATTAGCAAATTAATTATAACCAGGATAATATCACGGACACTCAAACTCATCCCACTCTCCCTCTATGTTAGTACAGATGCAAAACTACTGAAAGTGAGGTATGAAACAGGGACACTCACACTCAAAAAGTAGGGGGAAATTCGTCCCTGAAAGAGAGTTCTAACAAAGTTAGAACTTGACCTTGCCATTCATTAAAGTAGGGCACACTGTCTTCTTTTGCACCCACTCAGCATATAGTGTCACTACAGCTCAGTAAGGACAGCAGGTGGAAAAGCTGGGACTACAACTTTTAGAACAAATTGAAGAGAGAACGCATATTAGTATTGAGCAGTATAGTCTTTCTCTGTTTACTCTGAAGTTACTCAGAGTGACAGCCACTTGTGCCAGCCAAGCACATCTGGTAACACCTAGTCCACCTATTTTAGAGTAGGAGGACAACTATACCCATATGCATAAAGGTACAAAAGGTTTTCCAGTTGAAAATTTCTTTAGAGAAATACATAGCTTTCTCAAACTCAAAAATCTGTTTTTCTGATGCCTCCTTCAGCCCTCTGGTGAGAGCACAACAAGCTCCCATGAACATGCATGGTCCTAGCCGAGTTAACACCAAGGCGCAGCCAGGCTTCCAACCGTGCCACGGCCCAGAAATGCTGGGAGCCTCTGCAGCAGCTCTATCCCTTGCAGGGAGCTCTAAAAGGTTTCAAGAAAAGGAAAAGGAGACAGTGCTGTTAATTTTTCTAAGGAAGATTAAATTGCTATGCCCAGGGAGGTCTTAAAAATGCGTTTTTCTTTACCCGTCAGAAGATACATGCCAGCTGTTGGCCATCTAAAATCCCACTTATTAAACACAAGGCAAGAGTGGGCTCTCGTCATGTTAAAAATAAGGATGTCTAAGAAGTTCTGGCACTCCAATTTAATTCCACGGGGTTCATCTTCACAAGGCATTGTCACATTCTGGAAAACCATCCTTTTTAATTTCACAGCAGATTGCTCTTTACTAGAATAATTTTGTCACCATTAGATCAATCCAAAATATACTGAAAATCCTGAAAATTACAGGACTTATTCTGCCCTAATTCCATCTTGCTGTTTTTATTACTTGCTTTAGCATCTGTGGTAGCAGACTTACAAGCCTGATATGTGCTATTGCATTCTACTCAGAACATCCAATTCTCACTGAAGTGAATTACCAGGTGGCTTCGCCGGTGGAGACTGCTGCTTACACAGACACATAGTATCTACAGGAAAAAAAAAAAAATAAAATTCCCAAGATACCTACTGAAAATGGACATACTGCACTATGTTCCCACTTAGCAACAACCTCTTCCACCTGGAAAAGTAGTACATGTATGCCGTAAAGGTGTACTGTTAAATGCACCTTTTGTTAAATACATTATCACCCTGGAAGTGATTATCTGAAAGAGATAAAAATCATTAAAAAAAAAAAAATAAAAAAATCAGGCATCTGAGGAAGAGAGACCATCACTGCACATAAGCAGAGATGAATAGGACTGAAAAGAGCTACAGCAAGTGTTAAAGGCCTCTAAATATGAAACTGGAGGTAGGTAAAGACTAGAGATCATACCTAACTTCTGAATGATTGTGTTTTTATTGAAAAGATTTTTATAATTTTTTTTTTCTTGTGGGGTTTTCTTCTCCCCCCATTCAGGACATTTATTCTGTTTACCAAAAAGTAGTTGGGGAAAAAAAAAGACAAGTATTCTAAGTTTTCTCTACTGCAATAATTTCTGTTTTGATGGAGAAAGGTATGCAATTTTTTCCAGCATACTACTGGCTAATCCTTATCTATCCACCAATGTATCTTTTACATAGCTCTTGACTAAGTAACTGGCAGAATTATCTTCTGTCAGAATGGAATTCCCACTCTCTTTATATTCTCAGCTCCCTGAAATATTCACTCTGAAGTCAAAATTTGTAAGCCATTCAACAGCTTCTTCTCAACATCAGGCAAACCAATGCTTAGAAAGATGCAATGGGTTAATGCTGTTAATACAGCCCAGTAACTACAGGTGCCATAATGGGATGTGTTAACCCAGTACTAACCAAATGCATGTTAAACGGAAACCTGTTAGTTCAGCTGCTTCCCCCACCCTCAGGTGAAACTAAAGATGAGTGATTTTTTTGTGCTATTTGGCCTGACTATAGACAATTCACATTTACTTTAAAAAGAGGCTGTGAAAATCTAGTAAGGAAGGGTTTCTCAGAATGCAGCCTGAAGGTGAAGTTAGTAACTACGTATTTGTTGATCTCAGTCATACCTAAGCTTTTCCTTCATTCCCTTCTCCCTGTAACCCTACAGTGCCCAGATTTTTAAGCATTCACAGAGTAGTGCTGCTGTGCCTCTCCAGACACGTCCTCCACTGGGTGTGGTGGAAGCACCAAGTAGATTAGGTGATGCAATGCTTCAACAGTGCTTGTGCTCTGCCTCCCAGGAAAGGCTTGTACTCAAAGGGGTTCTGCTGAAAAAGAAATTCCCTAAGCAGTAGCTAAATATTAAAGTTTGATTGCTATACTGCAACGTTACACACATGCTACAGCTACCACTAGGGCACTGTTAATTTTTTTCTTTTCTTAAGTTTAATGCAATGAAAACGGTGGAAAGCATAAAAATAAAGAGGAGGTGGTTGAAAGGCAGCAAGACCTGGAATGATGATGAGCAGGGAAGGCAAAGTCAATCTCAGCCGTGACAGCATTACTCTAGGCAGTGAGCCACGCATTATAATGCCTATAATTAAGCATTCAAATAATCCTGCATCCAAATCTGCAAGGCTTGAGGTGAAATGCAACAGCCAAAAAACTCAAGAGGCTTGTCCAATTATCAGCTAAGTTAGGTGGTATCCTAAGTGAGAGACATTTAGATCTTTCTCTTGCTCTAAAAATCTTCCCTCCTAAGTTTTTCCTAAGAAATTAAGGATTTCTTTTTAGCTACAAGCTCCTGATTATATCTGTACCCAATAGGATACAGACTTTTCATTTGCTACCGTGAAGCTGAATTCTTACCTGGTAACAATCGCATCACCAGCAACGAGCTGTTTGGAATAAAAGCCTATATAAGTATTTTTTTAACTGCTCTTCAGATTTTGTGTTGGACAAATTGACTTTAAGTTCTTGCTAGGATAAGCAAAGGACAACTTAAGGTTGAAAGCTTACACTGCAGGTCTCACTGAAGAAGGTACAAGTTCAGCTCACTCAGCATGTAAGCAAAACAGAGAAACAGCTCAAAAGCTATGCACCACACAAAATCTGAAGTTTGGTAAACTGACAGAACTCTTTTATTAATCAGGGTAAGACACATGGTTTAAATATTTTGCATAGCCCATCTGCACCTGCTTTTAATACTTAAGTTTCTTTCAAAAAAAAAAGAAGAAAGGACCATTCATACTGCACACACTCCTAGATGTATAAAAATTACAAAGGCTAGCTGTTCTTGAAAAAACTCCTATAAAAAATGAAAGTCATAACCTACCAGTGTAAATGAAATTCTTTGGATGGTGTGTGGCCTACCCGTGTAGAATAAAGAACTCACCTCAAAATAGGCAGTATAAAGCAAGAGTTCATAAATACTTAATATGTCTCTTGCCTCCTTTTCTTCTATGCTTTCCCTATATTTAATTCATCTCATTATTGCATTACAATGTCTTTCCTTTTGCTCTTCCCTTCAGTGTAAAACACAAAAATGAAGATGCTGCAAACTGACAGTTAATTGCCAGAGTCTAAACACAGTGACAAAGTGCATATCAGCATGTAACATGCAAAGCCTCTAATACTTCAGAACAAGCAAATCATAGATGTGTCAAGAAGCGTTAGGCTGACAGTTGTACAAAGAAACTTACTTTTCTCCTGTAAGACAACAACCACAACCTCCACTGATGGCAAGAACAGCAAGAGCAAAATCCATCAAAGCTGGACAGGCACAGCATTGCTGACACAAGTACAATACCTGCTGATACTGCTGGGAGACCCCAGTGCTCCCCATGGTCTCAGTTCTCCATCTGCCTTGCTGGATACTTTCTCTGAAGTGTATTTTCTTGCCATCTTCATCCTTATTAGGCAATGACCCAAATAAAACTGCATGAATAATCTTAGACAAGAACTAGAAAAGATCTGATTCTTCTCTTGGTACTTTTACACTGCATTATTTGTTTTGGTTTATCATCCAGTGTCCACTGGTAAAAGTATGAGAAGAATCCTAGGAAAACGACATAGTCTTGTTTTCTTGATTAATTATCAATCTGTGAAGACTATTTGTGGACTCGGTGAAGCTGAATTAAAAAGACCAAAATATCACCTAAGTTCTGAACTACAGACATCAACCCTACAAGCTGATCAGATCAGGTGGATCCTTCCCTCTGTCTCCATTTACATATAAGAATTCATCTACTGCCATATCAAAGTATTTTAGAAAAGGATCTGGTCAGCACTAACTCTCAAGCTATTTCAGATTTATTGTTTTTAAATGTACATGAGATAATTACCTAATCAGTTAACAGTTTTCCTACAGTTCTTTGGCTTTAGCTACATATTGGAGGAGCACAGCAATTTTCCTGTGGAACTGAGGACAGTTGCCTATTCTTCTCAAACCGAATGTTTAAAATATAAGTTTAATGCAGGCAAGAGAAATTGCTTTAAAGGTGATATAATAAATCCATCATCACATCCAAGAAAATTTAGCCATTCCAATAGTTGCTGAATTTCAATAAACATAACCTAGTGTATTAATATCATCTTATCTTCCAAAAAATCCCTTTGGTATTAAATCTTTAGAAACAGTTGACCCCTATATCAATTTTATGGCACAAAGTTTTCCCAAAAACAAGTTCAAGATGTATAGCACTTTTTCAAGGCAAGAAATCTCGAGACACTTTTAAAGAAGATGTATAACAACAACAAAAATAACCCAGCTGCAGTGTACAATGCCAACCTCACAGTGAAATGTGAGAGTAAGAGAAGTGTGGGTTACTTGTTTTAGAAAATGGCAGCAAGCATGAATATAAAAAAATTCATGATTCATCCAGTTTACAGTGGTCATTGGTATGGACTCAGTTTGCAAAAAAGGTAAGCACAAATTCAGGCTCCAGTTTCAGAAAAGCACCTGTTAATAGTAAACAACTGTCACATCCATACTCATATGCTTGGCTGACTCCGGGCCATAGTTATTTCTGCAGCAAAATCTACTGCAGCACAGCTAAAGTAACAAGAAAATAACCTACATATTTCTGACTAAGCTGAACCCACACCAGGCGTATGCCAAGCAGAACACTACCTAAAACAATCAGTTGTCAAAAAGAAGTAAAATTATACCCTTCTACTCACACTGTCTAGAGCCCTTTCTGCCTCAGGATGCAGGGTAGTAGATACCACTTGCAAGGAAAGTGTTTCAGCAAATTGCTTGTGTCTGTAATCAACAAGGAACCCCCTCCAGCCTTTGTATTCCCCACAAAAACGGAATCCCCTGGCAGCAGGAAAGGCAAGGACACAATTTTCAGGCCTTTTCAAAGAGAATCCCATCCTATCCCACTTCTCACTTTCTCCACTTCCCAGGTAGAAGTGGCCCTAATCAAACCTTCATCTTTGGAGACGGCACATTTCAATTTTATTATCTTGTTAAGAAGCCTCGAATGAGCTCTGCAGCAGATCTAGAAGTAATTACAGGCAACCCAAACCACAAAAAAAACAACCAACTGGGAATTTACGTGAATCCTGGACGCTATGTTAAGGCCAAGTAAATGAGTTGAATCATTTTATATAGACTGAGGAAAATACATGGGTTTATGTTCCTGGATGTTGACAAAGCCACACAAGTCAATACTATAATGCAATATTTTTTGATACAGAAATTGCATACAGAATGCAAAGGAGGAAAAGATGGCCCATATCTAATCAAAACTTAACTTGAGGTTTTTGATAAGAGGAAGTGGAAGACAGCTTGAATCTATCACTTCATAGCAGAGCTCATGGCTTTAAGCTTTCAAATGCAATGAAAATACATTCCTCCACAGCAAAACTTAAAAGTAAAAGCTGTGTTTGATCCTTCGCAAGAACTGCATCTACTATAGTGAGAGCAATGAAAATCTGAGACGCTATATTAAAATCGTATTTTCCAACTAATTCAATAAGAAGAAAAAATATTAAGGCTTTAATGATTACTTCAAGACCTCTTTAAGAACTTTTAAAGTCAAAAAGAACTATACAAAATATACTCCAAATATATAGCCCAAGCACACATAAAAAGATACCAATCAACTAACAAACAAGCAGGAAAAGAACCCGTAAATATACTGAAAGACAAAACCAGAGGAAAATACAGGTTGACCATTTCACAGGGAAAGCAAGTGAGTTGATGGTAAGGAAAAGGCTGACATATCAAATAGTTTATTCTTTACAAATAAGGTCAATGGTAAGCAAATTTTTAAAACGTGAACAAGAAAGTTGACCAAGTTAGGCAAACAATAGGTTAAGGAGCATTTAGATAAATTACACGTACACTAGTTTGCAAGGCTTGATTAAATTCAGCCTTTGAGGACTTGGTGAACCAGCTGAAACAGTCTCTGAAGCTTTAATGAATTTTGCTGAAATTCGCCGTGGTTTAGAAACCGTCAGGGGACTGGAGAAGGATAATCATGGTACCATCTTTAAGAAGGAGAGAAAGAAGGGACTGGGGAATTGGAGACAGCCTAACTGATTCCTGAAAAGATTCTGGAACATATTATTGAGCAATTTATAAGCACCTCAAGAATAATAAGATGATAAAAAACATATGACATGGATTTGTCAAGAAAAAAAGTTGTATCGGACCAGCATGATTTATTTCTTTGACAGAGTTGTGAGCTAATGGATAACAGGGAAGCAATAGATGTGACAAACTTTTTTTTTTTTTTTTCATAATATTCTCTATGGCAGTCTGATAAGAAAATCTGGTCTGGATTAATTCCCTGTAACATGGGAGAACAATTGCTTGAAAAACGTCCCAAGTAGAGTTTTCAGTGGTTCCACGGCAAATTAAGAAAGCATTTAAAACAAACAATAACAACCAAAAAAACTACTTCTAGTCAATATTTTCCTTGATGATCTGAACAACAGGTAACATAGAACATGAAGAACACGGAAAATAGAAAACAAAAAAATTGTAGATAGCAAAGCTTTAAAATGTTGCAAGCAGTTTGAATCCGCCTATATTTTCAGGATATAATTCTGAACATTTGCAGAAATTATTCAAAATCAGATGAAATTCATGAAGACAGGGGTGACGCTGTAGTTACGTTGAAGAAATCCAATGCCCAAATATGAAATTGAGAAGATCTGCCTTAGTTAAGTACTATGGAGAAGAAACAAATCAACCGTAAACTGAGTAAGGAGTTAACAACGGAAAACGCGCTGTGAAATAGTGGCATTCAGCTTCAAATATATTAACTGTAATTTTATCTGTAATATGGGGGTAATTATTCCACTTTACTTACCGCTTTGAGCCCTCAGATAAAAAGAATGTGCCTTGTCTTGGATAATGACTGTAACAAGGACATATAGCAATTCGAAAGAGTCCAAAAGGAGATGAACAAAACTAAATACAGGTTTAGAAAACCTGTTATTTGGGATTAAAGCTTGAAAGAGATTGACCTTTGATTTCTTCTAGAAAAAAAAAAAAAAAGGAAAATTAGAAATTTTCAATAATTAGAAGGTTGCTTTCAAATAAATGGCAGTCAACTGTTGTCTATGTTCACTCATAAAGAGAAGAAATTATTTCCACTGGAAAAAAAATTAAGCTCAGATGCTAGGAAATATTTCTGAGACATGAGAGGTACCTGAATGGCCTTCACACCTTTCAAGGCAGAGGATGGAATTGATCCTGTCTGACAAGACAGGATCTAATCAATAACAGCTCTAAACACAGAACTACTGCATGAAGGAAGAAGGATGCTGCAAACCTCCTTCACTGTCTGTTCTAGTGATCCCAATTAGTAGAGCACATTCAGAGCACATACCAGAGACAAGGAAAGTCTCTTCCAGAGACCAAAGCAGTACAGGCTGTTACTGAGCAGGCTAATGAACCAAAATTCAGACTCCTGAGAAATTGTAACATAAAAACATAGTGTACTTTTGTGCACACTTAGGTAAGAAAGAGGTTTTGTAATACAACTTTGAATTAGCCCCTGAAGCACAAAATGGGATTTGGGTGCTTGATATCTTCTATAAACATATAGTCCAAGTCCTTGTCTGGAGATTTGCAAAGCCTGCCTGGATGTGATCCTGTGCAACCTGCTCTAGGTGAACCTGCTTTAGCAGCAGGATTGGACTGAATGATCTCCAGAGGTCCCTTCCAACTCCCACCATTCTGTGATTTCTGCAATGTTGTTTACAGAGTCTAATGGACTCTATTATTATGAGCCTTAGTTTGAAAACTGCCATGTTTTTAAAAAAGACAGTACCTCATCTCTGTTTGCTATAGCCTCAACCATCAAGAGAATGGATAAAATAGTGTCAGTACCGACAAGAATTTAAGCCTTCATCAGATATGTGTACGAATTTACTAGTAGTATTATACAAAAATTACTGATGTACTTGGGAGAAGAGTGAGCCAAAGCTGGATTTTGTGTATGCTGACAGAGCTCTAGTAATATTGTCCACTTACAGCAGGTCAGGATCTAACATAAAAGACAAGTTTGGTAAAACAGCCAACAGCACAAAAAAGATAAACCTAGTGTCCCATAAACATACTGTCTGCTACGTGGTGAGGAACTGGGAGTTTCTTCTTTCATTCTAAATATAAAAAGCAAGGTTTGCAGAGACTGGAGTAAATTTCTGTGGAAGAGAAACCATTTGCCTAACCGAACACTGAAACTGCAGGCTTTTTCATTAAGAAGGAATACAGTCCATGCTACATTTTCTTCCTCATCACCCTCACCTCACCCCCTTGACAATCACTTCCTCTTAAAACATTTTAAAGAGATGTTTTACCTGCTGGAAAGAAATTGGGCTTCTGCCCTCACCGCAGTCCTGTGAGAGAAAAGAGGGGCAATGCTTTCTGGCAGGGGAAGTTAACAACCTGTACAGTCTAATGAGATCCTACTGAATGGTAATTAACATTACCACATTTGCAGTTTAACTTCCCTTGCTTGAAGTGACATAAGCGATGACAGTATTTGCTGACCTATGCAGAAATCCTGGGGCTGAAATGAATACCACAGTACTCTTGCCCATGAACTTTTCCTGAAGTCACTGAGCCTTCCTCTCCTCCCACTTATACCTTAAACTAGGTTTGAATCAAAATAATGTAGTAGCATCAGTGCAAGAGGAAAATGAGACATTTCGGATTTCAGTGTCTCACACTACCAAAAATTCATGGCAGTATGCTAAGGCTGTGTCTTGGGAGGCAAGAGAGGACTTATAGCTATCCTAAGTGGTATTTGTTACTCAAATCAATATGGATCTATAGCTTAAAATCTCTCATTAATGACTATGATGCTTAATATGTCTTTAGGCTGAGATTCAATCCATCTTTTCTATGTTGCTCAAGCCTCTGTTTCTCCCAACCAGTAGTTCAATGATTTCCTAACTTCTGTTATTTATAAGGTTCTATAAAGTGACAGCAAGTACTCCATCTAAACTTAATACAGGTTAAAAGGGAAAGGTTGGTGAGCAAGGAAATCTTTTTTATGTTTTATGTACTAGCAGCACTTCCTTGTTTCTGGCAGAGGGAAAAACTCCTTCCAGTCCATAGGAAAATTTTCCCATGTGCAATTTTAATGTTAAAAAAATTACATCTCAGCATATACACATATACCAGTTAACAAAATTACTGTGTCTGTCTCCCTTTAGTCTCTGGTTGAAGGAATAGATCTACTTCTCCTTAATCACGTCTCACTTCATGCACTTTTCCATTCAGTAAGATTCTTTTGCATCTTATTCTTCACTACAACCCCTACACACTCAGTTACACTCCATAGTAAAAGAGATTCTGCAAAATGAAGACAATAAGTTTTCATTTTAAAGGGTTCAAAGCAAGATTTTCCATGTAAAGCTACCTACAGGTAAATAACAAAGTAATTGATCTAATTATAGAAACAGTTCCTTTATCTTCAGTGAGTTGTAATGTGGTTGCTGCCTCTACAACACTTCTGAATTACTGTCACATTCACCATGACAGATGTGGGTCATTAGAACCAAAGAATTAACAACATGCAGAAAGGATTGGGAACAGACTGGTTTTGATGGAAAACCTGAAAACTACCAGAACTGGGGGGTCAGGTAATGTTTAAAAATTACTTTTCTGCCAGTAAAAACAGAACTGTAGGAGGCAATTATCTGACTCTATAAAAACACTATGCTCTTTGATTGGACTAACATATGGACTCTACGAGTTCCCTGGACCCAAAAAGCAGTAAAACTGTGACCCTGATAGAGTCTGACATCAGTCATCATAGGTGGCGTGGAAAACATTCACCACATGGAAGAACAAAACCAGAGTTCTGATCCCGAAGGATAACAGAAAATCTTTACTTCCTGCAGAAATGCTTGCCAAAGTTCATGCATGTGATTTCCTCTGGAAAAAACAGTAAATATTATTTTTATTTTATTAACAAGAAAAAAAAAAAAATCAAAGTAAATCCACACAAAAGACAGTCCAAAGACAATCCCAAGCATCTTTCACATAGCAAACTCAGTACATGTCAAAAAGAAAATTAAATTTCTCTAAGCACAAGCAGAATCTGTGTTAAAGGATAGCTTTAAAATGTTACATTAAAGGATAATTTGTGGAAATCAAAGGTTCCAGTTAACCACAGAGTACACAGGCTGCCCTATAGTGAACATGCTGTTTGCCACTGCAGTACCTGCATATTTACTAGTGACAACAGACCATGGGCATCACTTTGTATTTCAACAACAGCCAAGCTTTTCTACTCGCCATGGAATCATGCAGTAAAACAGTACATTAGGAATTATTAATTAATTATTGTATTTGAATGAGGACAAAATTCTTTTACAAAAAGATAAAAGAGAAAGCAGATTGATCAGAGCAGGAAAACACAGACTGATAAACAGAATCATGACATGAAACTGCCTCTGTTAAAGTGAGTAGAGGAAAAAAAAGATCAATTACAACCTGTCACTATCCCTTTTCCCCAGCCTCTTTTTTCTCTTTCCTTTTTGGAGTTAAGTTTATAAAAGCCTTTGTTCTGATGTCACATAACAAAATGTAAAGAACTGCAACCTGAAAAAAATAGGGATATAGAATTTTCACCACTGTTTTTTAGCTACTCAACAGATCCAATACCACAAGAAAGGATATATATCTTTACCTTTAATATGCACAGTGCAGTCTGAAAACACAAGCATTTATGCAAAATCCAGAGTATTTCACCTGCAAACACCAAAAAAAAGCCACCAGACCTGCATCTCACACATAGTAATTTGGAATGAAATCTACCAAATTAATCTTAGTTGATACAATCTTTGTGACAGAAATAATGGCCAATTAACCAACGGTGTTTCCTACTCTGTGAAAACCTCAGCTGCCAGAATGTTCGTTCAATGTTGTTTCAGTCTCAGAAAAGAGTAAAACAGCTGTCATCTGCTGGGCTTTTTAAGCTGTTTACAGTAAGTCTGCTAGCCAACAGAGAGTTTTGCACCACTGTACCACATTCATAAAAGATAACTGAAGCACAACTATGCATTTATAACAAGTAATTATTAATCTAGGTCCTGTTGTCAGAATATATTTCAATTGATCCCAGCTGTTTACAGGAAAGGAGCAGGCAGGTGCTGGAGTTGTGTGCCTCTGTTTATGGCAGTAAGCACAATAATGATCTGACAGCAACACTCATCATAATCATTCTTGCCCCTGCTGTCACACACATATATACAACCTGCTACGAACAAATCCTTATGCCACAGAAAGCTGAATATGATGCGAGTTGTGACTTGTGGGGAATGTAAAATGATTCTTTCGGGAGTTATTAGGTACTACTACCTAATGTCTGACATTTAACAGATGTGTGTCCGCATAGTGAGTCAGTCCAAAATCCTCTTTGATCAAAATAAGTACGCCTTAAACACTCGCCGCATTTCACAAATACTTTAGACCCCTGACCAGAGCAATTCACAAACTATCTCCTCATACAGAAATCTTTCTATGGCATATTTGTTATAAAAGTATTGACTGGAAGACAGATGCCTTTTAGTGCAATAATATATATGCTGTGTTATTTATGGATCCAAAATTGATTGGTTTTCTCTTGGAAGCAATGTCTGTTTCCTGAACTTTCTTTACTTCGCCCAGTGCTGTGATAGATGCCTGCAGCACAGGAATCTATATTCTCCTCTTCAATGCTTAACTCCTTCTGTCCCACTCACTGTCCTTGACATCAAGGAATTCAAACCACAAGCCTTTGACATGTGCAATATATTTCAGGAAAGCTGCACTCTTGCATTTTTATGGGATGAGATGTGTTACTTTTTAAAAGGTATAGAAAATGAGAGGGTGTATATGAAGCCATGATCCTAATAAAGGCCCTTTCTCTTCTTAGCTAAAAAGAACTACGTGAGTGGATGTAGCAATCTGAATGTGAGATGGTTTAATATTATTTGTGAATAGCCTGACTAATTCTTCCTATGTCTCACTAAGCTATTTATTGGTAAGTGCATTTTCTTCTGTTAACTTTGAAAGCAAACAAAAATCGTCACTATACTAACTACTCAGAAACTTATTTTCTCTCTGCCAAACGGAGAAAAGGTCACAAATATGTTTCTCTATTCAGCTACCTCTGCCTTTAATAGCTACAACTAACAGGCAGAGATGCACTGACAGAAATGCAAGAGCCACAAGCCCAGCAGCCCTGCATTGCTTTGCATGTCTAGGCCTTGACAGGCCAGGCTATTTCTGTGTTTTATTACCTGTTATTACAGTGTCTTTACATTGGACCTGCAGCTTGCAACTATGAAATGTGGTACATATCAAGGTACACCAGGTTATTGAACTTTTAGTGCAGTAGAAACAAATGTGACTTAATGCAATAGTTTAATTGCAATTTAAAACAACTGCCAATCTTTTAAGCGATTTAACTAACAATTGCTTACAAGTAGCAGGTGTTTTGCCTGCAGATGAAAGAAGACAGCAGCCAGTTTCTCCAGAAGCTATAATGCCAACAGTAAAGCTATTTTAGGAAAAAAAAATAAATGAAGTTTATTGAATCTGTTACGTTTTACCATAATAGGCAGGGAACTTGCCTTCCTCTGTGCTCACAAAGAGTTGTTTAAATTTATAATGCTATCCCTGTTGCTTCTAAATAATGGATTAAATTCAGCATTAACTAAGAGCCAAATGCTGTCAGAGGCATCATTCTCATTCAACTCTGTAGGCTCCATCACAGCCTTTGAGGGGATGCCAAATGGGCACAAATATCCTTGAAGCACACAAGATAGCACTGCCACTGCTGCCAATCAGAAGCATGACCTGAAGGTCCAAAGCAGCGGTGATATACGGAAAAAGGTGAACTAAAGGCATCAAGAGACACTCTATGTATCTTTATCTCAGTAAAATAGTGTTTCATGACAGGGAATAGTCACCAGAAACACAGGTTTGATATAAGCCAAGGTATAGCAACAGCATATCTTAGAAGTACTTATACTGGGATGATTAAATACCTGGTTTCTGGAACCAGTCTTCCAATGGGGAGGACAGTAATTAGAATTGTGGATTTTAATCAGTAGGCATCTGATTGCAAAGTAAAAAAAAAAGTATTTGCATCCAGAATACTTTACCACGCAGAGCAGATAAGTGCCACTAGCTCCCCTTTACATGAAAATACTGCTTATGTGTATTTTCCCCCATTCCTATAGGTCTCCTTTTCACAGTATTAATATCCAAAGCTTCCTTTTCTCTCTGCGATGTACAGTTGCACTACAGATTTATAAGCATTAGCACAGAATGAAAATGCAAAAAGTCAAGTATTTTATGCACAAATATCTAGAATAACACAAACATTTCCCAGCTGTAGAGGATATAATTACTGTACCAGTGTTATATTGCAATCAGCAAATGCTTTCTAAGTGATCCACTTAATATTCATCAAAAGCATGCAAGTACCATTTCCTTGCTATTCATAGAGTCAACCATAGTCATGCAGTTGACTATTTTACATAAAAGTGCTGCCACAAAACTAAAACACCTTAATGAGCAGCATCCCGTTTACGACATTATGGCTCCCATTTCTGCAGAACACCGTAAGCCCAGGTAACTTCATAGCTAGGCAGTAAGAACAGAACATACTCCTTTCTGCTTAAAAAGAAGAGCTCCAAGCTGAAGGAGAACATTTGGAGAGTTTTAACAGAGACAAATGAATTATATCCCTTTGAACTCATGGCAAGCGTGAAGGTGCAAATAAAGCCCATTCTCCAGGACAGCAGGTGGAAGTTCTGCAAGTGAAGTCTGTAGTACATCAGTGTGATAAAATTAGCACGATAAAATTGATCTCCAAGCATCGATACAAAAGGTTTTCTATTCGGTATTTAACATCACTATAATTAAGCTGGAAGCACACAATGTTACAGTTCCTGTTTTTACAGGACTAACAATGTGAGAGCCCATTTTGGAAGGAAAAACACAGGCCTGAGCTGAGTAATATCTTTGTCAACAGTAGCAGGAATAGGGCACCCTAATCAGCAATCAGCTCCATTTAACCTGTATGGCAAGAAGGAGAGACGTACCCAGTTCACTGTATCTAAGCAGTTAATAGTTTTTAAAACAAAACAGTACTTATGTTTTTAAATTAGAAATATTCCAAGAAGGAGAACAAAAGGAAAAATCTTCACTTTTAATTGCTACTTGCAAGAGCCATGCATACTGATTAAATTTGAAGGCAAACAATCCCAGGTAAACACAGAGAAAGACAAAAGGGCCAGTCCGTTGTCAGAACGGTTGCAGATTGTAAGACGTTAGTGGGCTTGGTATTTCTCTTACCTACAGGTACATACAACATTCACATCCTGATGAATTAGTTTGTGACCTTTATGCACTGTAAGACAGCTAGTGTAACCTGATAAATTCTTATATAATTTGCCAAAAACCATATATTTAATAATTAAAAGGAACTATCATTTTATTGGCCTTATATAGGTGTTCTGGCATGCACTTCATTACTAATATATATTAATGATGTATTAATATTACATTAAAATGAAACTAAGATAAGCTTAAAGGCATACAAATGGATGCCTATATACTCAAATATAAACTAAAATATAATGTCTAACAAACAAATATGAAGGCCTTCTGTGTAACATCTGAAATACTCTCCTTATTTGTCCCCAAATCAGAACTGAGGCTTTTATTTTAAGAAGGGAGTATAAGAACAGTTTTTCTCCTCCTCCCCCCACCCTCCGTCCTGTTTCTTTTTCTGTTAACTTTTCTCACCCTTTATCTTTATTGTCTTTACTTGTGCCTGCAGGAGCTAAGTTGTAGTGAGCTTTATACTTTGCCTAGAGGACAGAGAGATTTGTGGTAATTCTTATCTACTCTGATAATGATTTCCAAAGCTTTGGCTGTGTTGCTGAGGAGGCCTTGTCTTCTGCCCTCTCAGGCTTCACCCTTGAGGTTGACAGCTTCATAATTCCTGAGGAACATAGCTGTCAGGAGAGGTTGTAGTCACAAAGAGAGATTCTCTGAGGTAACATGTACCAATTCTGTGAAGGACTTTGAAGATTAACATCATGACCTTGAATTTCACGTAGCAGCCTGTGAGGAGTCAGAATCGTGAGGCGAGTATCAATATGATGTGCCCTAATGGGCCGGCAGTGAAAGAAGCAGGGAGTTACTTTCTAAAATACCTGAAAACTGTTTCTGTCTTTGTCAGAGATACATTCACAGACGAGAGCTTGCATAGGGCCAAAGTACTCCAGCTCAGAGTGTTGCAAAGCATTTACTCACTTCCTAATGTAAAGATATAAAAAGTACCATTAGCATCAAATGGCCGAAGTTGTGCTTGGAGGTAAGCATGAACTTAAAGGCTCTGCTGAATCAGTACACAGTATCCCTCATTTTTGCAGATTCAAGCAGGCAGAGGGAGTGAGGGCAGATTTCCTATCTGATAAACAATTTCTGATCAGTTGTAGGTGAAATAAATGTATTTCTCATTCTGTCATAAGCTCTGTGTGTAGTCGTTTGAGACCAAAAGGTTAGCTTCCTAGTTTGCAGAGCAGTTTGACAAACAGGAATAGATTCATTTTGCAGAGGACATACTGGACCCTGTTTTTAGCAGCACTCTTTGACATGCTTGTGTTCAGCTTAAGGCAGATGTCTTCTATGCAGAGATGGAGATCAGCAGGAAGCCACAGCGTTGGCAGATGCAAGTTAGACGTAAAACTGTAGTCCTGCCGAAAAGACAGCTGCTACACTAGTCATTTCATCACCTACATGTGATGACAGCTCCAGCCTCGGTATTTTATGTAATCACAACAAAGCATAAGGAAACAAGCAACACCACAGTAAAAGTAATAAGCATATGGAAAGATCAAGGATTTTTTAAAAATTAAATAAAAAACCACACATACACACACTACTGCTCCATTCTCTGGGGATTCCATCCTTGGAATGATCTTAATGCCCTTCCACAACCATAGCCAAGCCCTGACTTCAATGTGAGCTTGAGAGCCACAAGTGTAACTAGTGCAGCAGCTCGTCTTGGGTAGAGGCCAGTAGCAAAAGCGATGGGGAAGAGCATAAAAAGGGGAAGTACAGAACAAACTCTGCCCATTGTGCAATCCTACCTTCCAACAATCACAGTTTGAAGATTTTATGAGTTGAAAGTTTCATCCAACCATTGTTTCAAATTTTCTTCCATCAACTTGTGTAATCTCCTTTTAAATGCATTTATTCTTTACAATGTCCTGTTTCAGCACATTGCAAAACCTAACTATGGGACACGTGGAAAAAAAAAAATAAATCATTTTTATCAAGTCTGCCCTTTGGGATTGTCAGTGGAATGCCCTCTACTTCCTATATTGAGAAAAAAGATTTCTTTTTTCCCTTTACTGACTGCTCTGTATCTGTACCATTTATGATTTCATATTAACACATCATCAAGCCAGCTGGCTCATTTAGAAGGTGAATGCTTCAAAATATAAGCAATACCAGGGTTTTTATAAACAGCTCTTTACATTACCTGATTAAAAATAGTCTGTGTTTACTCAACATGCTATTTGAAGGAGAGCAGCATTTGATGGCTTAGAGAGGACTTGGGGCAAAGGAGTGGAAGCCTGTTGATTTATTTGTTAGCTTTATTTCACCTAAAATTACAGGAGAAAATTCACAATACTAACCAGGATGATCTGGCCCCAGATTGTGGGTTATGGCCAAGAGATGTCTCAGTACTTTAGAAAGATTTAATGCCAACAGCTCTTCTATTTGGTTCCACAACTTCATTCAAAAGTGTTGAGAGAAAAGGTGTTTAATGTGACTAGTTGGAAAGAACATCCTAAATACTAATGATCTTGAAACAGAAAGTCTGAAATATATGATTGTATCAGTTCTTTTGTGCCCACAGCTTCAGATGCAGGCTGGGCAGTATTGTCTTGAAACTACGATATATGTAAGATCTATGTCTAATAATCCTTTGCAGCTGAAATATACTTCCCCTTACCAAAAAGCATATGATTCTAGCCCTCAAAGGTCATGACAGAAGATGTTGCTTCAAAATGTATAAAATTTGCCTGAAGAAATACCTTTAAGTGTAACAATAACAGCAATGAGGAGTCACATCTAAAAATAAATTCAGACTGTCTAATGCTAAATATTCAGTTCTTTGCTTAATCTCAGTAATTTCAAGATGTATGTGTGAATCTATGGAATGCCATAAGCTTTGTCTGTTCCTATATATACACAGAAACAAACACCAAAACTCTAAATTTCTCCATTTATACCATGATAGAGTGTGAATTGTTGCTTTTTGCCCCTACATCTTTTTTATTCCCTTTAACAAGAGATTGCTATGAACTTTCTTAGTACAAAAACCACCTATACTTCTGAACTAGACTTATGGGGCAACTTAATGACAAGAAATGAACAGAGTATTTCAGAGGGAAAACTGATAATAATAGCAGTACAAAATCCTCCTAATACTCAAGAAAACCAGACTTATCACGGATACATTAAAAACTTAGATGGTGCAGAACAGATCTCATTTTATGCATAAGAGTATTATGGACTGAACTTCCAGATTTATCTCATTAGATGACAGAAATTTTTCTTTACCATACACTAGCTAGCTGGTTAAGCCAAGTCAATTTTGGGGAAAAAAATCTTTAACAGGCATCTTTGACCAAAGAAATCACCTTAAAGCTCGAAAATTAATTTATCTCCCAGTACATCTTGGGATCAATCTATCCCAGTTTACTAGGAGCCATGTCCATTGCCCAACGTGACCAACTGTTTACAAGAGCTAGGCCACTTGTCCGCCAATAGTACTAACTGGAAATATTGTACACACAACTTCCCTGCCACTTACGTGCATTGCACACTGACTTCAACTCCTCTATAAACTATCTGAAGCCAATCTCACATTTCACAGTTTGCGTAATCCTTAACAAAACGAACAAAACTCACATCTAGACTGAAGCATCTGGAGTCCACCATAGTAACAATACTATAAATTATAAAATTTATAAAATATATAAATAGATTTTTGTTCTCTGATGCACATAGAACCTATTTTTAAAATCTTACCTAGACTTTGGGTAAAAATCAATAAAACTAACTATGATAATATTTCTTAAAATGTTCTAAGCTAGGTTACTCTGTTTCTCCACCCCACAATATTTGGTATCTCTGCCCTGTTTCCTCGGGTATCAAAACCATTGTCTTCTCCAAAAAGACTAGCGAGCTTATCTGCTTCTTTAGGAACTCCTCAGCATTGCTCCACTGTTCCTTCCCTCCCTGTTGAGCCAACTGACCTCACTCCCAGAAAATTTCTGCATCAACCTTCTTCCACCTCACTACAGGACACCTCTCCCAGCATCTGCTGTTCCAAAGACATTTGACAAGGAGATGGGCAATTGAAAACACTAAAGATTTTTGCACTGAAAGGCTTACCCCTGCAAAAGAGATGGTGTATTAGGCAGTCATTTGTGGAGCCTGAGTTTAGAAAATATGAGGCGTTTGCTTCATAGAATCATTCAGGTTGGAAAAGACCTTTAAGATCATCCAGTCGAACCATAACCCTACTCTACCAAGTTCACTGCTATTAAAAGTTTATAGAAGCATTTTCTCCTACAGTGTGGATAAACGGTCATTTCCTCATAGAAGTTTTGTGAAACATCCAGCAAATGCTAGAAAAAGCACTTGAGTTCCCCTGGGCTGTCCTACTTCTGACCAAACTGCTTAGCCAATTCATTTATAGATCATACCCTATTCAGCTGCTTTCATCTTCTGATCTCCTGAAATCTGACTATTAATCTGCAAGGAAATTCCGAACAGATATAACATATTTGGAACCTCAGTCACCACAAAGGATGTTGCCCTGTTAATCTCAAAGGATTGGCATACCAATTTTACCACATTTTCTAAAAAATCCATACAGATTTAAGGTCGAGTTCTGGATTTAATTGAAGTAACCTTTTGTACAATCTAGCTTTAATGAAGTGCAATGAAGTTAAACTCCACAGGGGCCATTAATCTGAAACACTCCATTAAAACAACTACAAGGGGAGTTTTTAATAAACAGTGTGAACTAATGCCCATGTGGAAAGGTAATTGAGAGGGAACTGGTGTCTGGGCCAGACTGTTATTAAATCCTTATCACAGGTAAAGCTGAAACCCCAAATGGCAAGCTGCCATGTGATTTATAGTGACCTTCTCTTCCCAGCCTTAAAGAAAAGACTATGTTTAATAATAAAAAAAATCCTGTGACTAAGCTATAAAATAACTGAGCAATTACTTAGAATAATTTATACAGTGCAATACACTGACCTTGCTCTAAGCATAAAATCTACAAAATAACTTCTGTAATAAAACTGTGAACTAGTAAAAGGACTAAAGGTTTAACCATTTTTTATTGTGCAGAACCTGAGGGTACTATAAATACATATCACACTCCTAATAGGAGAGCTTAAAAAAAAAAAATCACAATTTTTTAAACTTAAAAAAATCTTCTGTGAAGTCTGCTAAGTCTTTACCATATCACAGAAATGCCAACTGTCCTATTTCAAACACTTTGGTGGGGCACTTAAGCCCACATCTAACAGAGTGTAGCAGCTGAACCCTATCTAAGTCTGGTCTTTCAGGAAACAACACAAAAAGGGACAGGATCAGAGACCAGTTTGCTTTACATCAGTATAAGTTTATACTTCTAAGAACCAAAAAAATATTGCTATTAAACTCTTGAAAGGTACAACAAAGAACAGATACTCACTCTGTTCTTTTTAAGATGTTTTTACCCTAAACTCCATAAACAAACTGGTCTAGATGTAGAAAAATTTTAATAAAAGATCAGTATTGATTATTGCTAGTATGACTAACAAAATGTGTATGAAATCCTAGATTCTAGACAAAAGCTGTATAAATATATTCAACAACATTTCAAAATCATTTGCTGTGAAAACGACGAGTGGAGTTTACTTCAAAACAATGAAAAGCACAGCATCATAGAGCAAACTGTAAGTGTTCTAGTACACCACTCGCTATCCGTATGCTTTTTCTGTGCTTCAAACATGTGCACTTTCCGTGTAAATGACAGAATTTGGATGCGTTTTGTGACCAGATATACAGTAAGCATAAGAGTGCTACAATGGGCGTTTGCCAGGGTCAAGTATAATCAACAGCAGATTACTTCAGCTAAAAAGAAAAGTAACCATTTTTATTTTCAGTCTGGCAATACTCCAGGTTATAGCAGATGCCATCCAGAAGGATACAGGCTACGCAAGCATAACTGAAAGATAGAAATTGTCAACAGGCTCATATCATGCAGGACAAAAACCTGTTATCTTGATTAATTGGATCTTGGTTAATTTGGCAATGTGCCTAGGGTTAGCACACTGTTACATAGGCGTTTCATCACCATCATCACAGTTGCTGGGCACCTCTTCATCACTAAGTGGTATCTGTGATTTCAGAGAAGAGGGAAGAACCTCAAGAAGGCCAGCTGCAACACACAGGTTAAAGTACTCAGAAAAAATACCCCTGTCAACTTCTCCACAGGTAGCAGGCCATTTCCAGTGGGTTAACATGGGCTATCTTTTTTGACTTTTTGCCAAAACACATTGTAAACTCTATCATTAGAAGAAATAACTTTGTCACAGAAGTTTATCTTGTTACCACGGTGCACTTGTGTGTTATAAATACTATAAGCAAATCCGCACGTATTTCTGTTTATTGGCACCTGAAATGTACAGCCCTGTAAATGGAAATTCTGGGTTGTGAAATGACTCCGGTGTTATTTTATGCTTTCCCAGAAGAGAGTGAGTGGTTCCTGTGTCTTTGTACTCCATTTTAAAAATAGAAATATCATTTAGTTACGTATTGGCAAATGGACAACCCTGTCATTTTAATATGGGTATAAGTGAAAGCTCTGTTTAAAAGCCCTGGAAAGCAATAGACTTCAGCATGTGACTAAAGTTAAATATATTACTTAAGCACATTATTAAATAGGGATGAACTGAAGCACATGGTTAAATGTTTCAGTGAACCATGGCCGAGAAAGGACTATTTTCAGCTCCTGCCTTATGATTTTTCCAGTGCTAAATCTCAAGTACAATGAAGCCATTCCAAACAATTAAATGTGCTTAACTGTACCGGTCTCTTTCCTCAGCCAGCTGATGCTTGTATTTCAGTGGAGCCACTCCAGGTTGTACCAGCTCAATACCTGCCTCAACAGCTGAGTAGGAAGATTCTTACTTAATAAAATCTACGGGGAGATATTGAGGTCTTTGAAAATGACTGAGCTACATTTCATAGGGCAACGCCCTACAGTATATGGAGTTTTGGTCAAAAGGGTGTATTAGTGAAAATGTTCTATCTTCCCAAAACAAAAAGTGGTTTTATTTTCCTTTTCTTGTAATTTCAGAAAATAACATTTGATTTTTTAACTACAAATAATTCAGTTATTTACAAGTTTTAAGAGACTGGCACAAACAGGAAATATTTCATTTCTCACAAAGTAAATGATTTCAAAGTTAAATTTTAAGCTTGCTATTTTTGAAAGGAAAAATAAGAATTCACCGCCAAGCAGGAAAATTATTTCTTTCCTAGCTCTTAGTACTGTCCCCACACCATGCATTTTCCTCCCTTATTTCTCTACATTGGCTCTAGAGAACCTCTGCACCCCTGACACAGGTCTGCTCAGCAATGGGCAGAGTACCATGCGGTCTGTACTGCTGTCAAGAGAAGGGATCTGAGGAAGTCTGAGCTGTTACTTTTGGGGGAACTGCAAGACTTGTTTGGGATACTGTCAGCAAATGTTAAGAATCCTACGCTCTCATCCCTAGTATTGGCTCCACATTGCTTCCCTACTGGAACATAATCCATTTCAGCACCACGTTCTTGATTAAAAGATGCTGATTTAGTCAACAACTTCTACCTGGTGTCTTCTTCAAACGGAAAAATCAAGTTCTTTTCCTAGCTTTCCCTAAATTTCTCCAAAGACATTTCTTTATGGGTATGGGTAGTATACTCGATCTGTATGGATATATACAAATACAGACACACAAGCCCACTATGTCTGTATGTACAAAATATCTCTAAAAGTAAGTTTCATAATAGTGTCCATGTGTGTGTGTATGTATACATAGAAACAAAAGAAGCAAATACATACATTTCTTTCAGCTTGGAAGAGGTATGTTATTTCCTGAGCTTAAAGCAAATAGCAGACTCCTGAGGAATAACAATGCCTAGACAGAAATGAACATATTGAATATTTAGAACAATTTAGATATATGCTGTTCTGCAATTGCAGTTTCCTCCCAACACACACGTAATTTTTTACCACATAAAATTCACTGCCCTTTAACACAAGGAAAATGACCTAAGTTTCAATATAAGCCTGGCTGTGAGGAAGCTCCCAAGAGAGACGAATGGAAAAAGTATAAAACTCTTTTCCTCTTATAAAATCCCACTGGTCCATTTCTGAAGGGAGCTTGGCCTCTCTAAAATACTCAAGACAAAATATGAAAACATCATCCCATTTTTTGGCAATCTGCAAAATTATTCTTTTAACCCACTTGCAGAACTCAATGTTGTTTTGTTCTAAGGGGATGTCCCAGCTGAAGCAAGGCTGGTTCATGCAATTCATTATCTGCAAGCTGCTTTCATAAGTGACAGACATGTCTTCCAGTTCCGCACTGTCATGTGAAGGAGTTAGATCCTCAGATAAATCCCAACAAAGGATTTCATTGACCTGACAGTATGTTTTATGCAGCATAGCTCCAGAAATGCGTAATGCCTGTAAATATGTGCTGCCCAGTAATGCATTTCCAGAATACAATGTACAATGAAAACAGTGAAAAGGTAAGAAAAATAAAGCTTTATCTTTACTGCCCTCTTCAGGCTATATCCATTTTGGGTTTGTTGAACAACACAACTTCAATGCAGAAGCTCCTTAGAGACGTGCTGAAGTATTTTGTTTAATCTGTGCATCTCGTCTGTTTGATTTAGGCTGATAAAAGAGTATGAATCTATAAGCGTATGAAAATCAAAAACCTTTTTGATGGCTTCCTTAGGAAATACACTACATGAAGCTGTCACAGTTGCAAGTAATTGAGAGAACTGCACCGAAACAAGCTCCTAAGCTTTTTCAGAATAGCAGAAACTTGGTAGTGTTCCTATCAAACAGCTGTTCCATAATTTAGAAGTGTTTGTAAAGGACAGAAAGCTGGAATAAAGCATTTAGTAAACATGTCATTTTTCACCTCTTAGAAAGTTTACATTTCATATTAATTTTAACCATGTAGCATAATTTCTTTTTCCAAACAAAAACTTCCATATACTATTTTTTCCACAGCCTAAGTCCCCCTATTTCTTTGTTTTAAGTTCTAATTAATACCCATAGCTTTTTCCAAGTGCGGCCCATCTTATTTTTCTCAAAGTATTATTTATTCTCTGATCCAGTGGGTTGATGTAGACGGCAAACAACTCTTGACTTTGAACTAACTTCTGAACCATCAATTTACCCAGTTTCACGAAGAACAGGTATTCTAAGACTTATAATATTTTAAATGCCAGGGTTATTCTTATTCATGTTCTTGAAAACCATTAGAGCTTTTACTTTTCTGTGGCATTTCAGAATTTGATATTAAAATCCCAACATTAGCTGTCTAAAAATGTATCAGCAAACTATGCCTTCAGCGTAAAGATTTTGTCTCTATCTTACACGTAACGCCTAGTGCAAAATCCTGTGAGACTTGTCCACTGAATTCAAGAGAACTGTGATTAAACATCCAGCCTCTAACACAGCCACACCTTCTGAGATCTAATTCATCCTCCAAACATTGCTGCAGTATTCTGGCACCAAGTTTCATATTTTAAGCAACAACAAGTCCCATCTTTCTGTTCATCTTAATTAACCCCATAATTATTCTGGCTTTTTGCCAGTATTTCGGACTCACAGCTTTAGTTTCTTTTACAATTTACTTTTCTTTCCATCTTCCTTTATCTAAACCTCTCTTCCAACATTTCCACCTTCATTATTCTTCCCTGCCCTTCTATCACCATCCTTTTCAACACTCTTCTCTGTCTTCTAAATAATTTTGTCCTTGTCACCTTGATTACTCTCAATATGTAGAGTCTGAGGCTGCTACTTCTGAAGTCAGTAATCTGCAGGAGGATTTGGCCAGTATAAAATGGCCTCACTCCCTTGAATTTTTTTACTATGAGGTATGAAATGCACATGTAAGGTATCATATATTATTGTACTGTTTTCTTAATATATACATAATATGGAAATAGCACATGTAACAGATGCTCTTCTAATAATCATAAATATAATTGCGCTTTTGGCCTAAACTTTGAATAGCTGTCCCCTAAGTAGCAAGGCTAGAAGTACTGCAGGGATTTGACTTGTGTTACACATGACCTTGGGTTTTTGATTATGGCGCATTCTGATGAAAGTTGGGGTTTTTTCTGTTACTGTTTGGAGGAAAGGTTTAAGACATCATAGAAAAACGGGATGTAGAGAAAACAAGGGTATTTGGATAAAAACAAATAAGCACACAGTCCCTTCATGGCTTTGTTTGTGTTTTCTAGTATTTCTGTCTATCCAGTCCAGTTACTCTAGACCCTAACCTGCAAAGCATTTAACTTCAAGTATATAAGCAGGATTAATCACATGCTTAAAATTAAGCACATGCTTTGGTTCCTTATTGAACCAAGCCCTATGACCCTTTGACTGACTAAAATGGATTCCAATATAATTGCTTTCGTATTGCCATCAAAGACAGGTTGTGCAAATAATTACAGGCAGTCAAGCTCCTCAAATCAGGTATTTTTTTATACTTGTTTCTTTAAGCATGTTCATCACTTTGGTACATCAGATAAAGTGACTGAGGAAGAAAAGTAGCTGATGAGGCTAAATCAGTTAAAAAGAGAAAAATAATAGTCCCTTACTAGCTTTATCATGTGACTACTTACAGAAAAGAACTTATCCACAATGGATATTACCCCATGTGCATGTGTTTTATGTACATTTAAAATATATATATCTTACAGTAATTGCATTTCTCTTTTGCTGTTTTAAATCAGTTTTCCAGACATGCCAGATAAACAGATACAAATAGAACCTTGTTTGATCTGATTAGGCTAGAATGGAGAGTTTGATTTCTTTCCAAAGTTTTCCAACAGTTGACCTGAAATGCGTCAATGCAACTTCCATCTCTTTTGTTTCTATCAAGCTGTCCCAATTTCCTAATTTCAACAGATCCCACAATTGCCATGTCTTTGAAGTTCATTTGTTGTTAGCGGGTTTTTTCTTTCCAGTGATTAATTTAGCAGACACTCAGACTGAGAGTGATTTTGCATTTGGCTGTAATTTATTCTAGCTAAGAATCGCCATGCTAGGAAAGGAGCACTATATTCTGTAATTTACGCATGCAGAGATCAATATGATAGTATCTTTGGCACTGAGTATTACAGCGGATCACTAATCACCCTATTACTTGATGCTTCTGCAATGCTACTGATTGCAACGTGAAAATGTTGTACATAAAGTTATGAAGACTTTAGCATACTTTGTAGCAAAGTGCTAGACTTCATGTATTGAAAGACTCTATAATCAAGATTGTGAAAGCCTGAAGATTTGAAAGGTTATACTCCTAACAAATACTGCGTAATTTACCATTGGTATTGTTTCACACAATCATAGATGGTTGGGGTTGGAAGGGACCTCAAAGGTCATCTACTTCCAACCCCCCTGCCATGGCAGGGACAACTCCCACTAGGCCAGGTTGCTCAGTCTTGGTTTAAGAAGACTTTCACCACATGCCTACAGTCATTAGCTTTGGCTCAAGGTAATGACATTCATATAAATATTGCTAAGTGTGTTTTTAAGACACTGTGTTTTTCTGAGAATTTTTTCCAAAATGAATAGGAATGGGCCAAGGAGAAGAGGTAAAGAAATGGCAAGTCTAACTAGGACACTAACAGGCAAATCCTTTTCTTCACTCAAACTTCAGGCTTGGCACACGGATGGTAAGGCAAACGTTCCCTGAGAACAGAATTTCCATTCAGACCAACTCCCAAAGTATAATTGCATTTCACAGAGCTGCAGGACAACTGCCAGAATGTGGGGGGTCTCTGTAATGCCCAGTGTCCTCAGGCAAGTGCCTTGCCATAATGTTGTTGTCGTCACTGAAACCAAAGGGCCACTGTAGAGCCACAAGGACACACAACTTTCAAGACCCTATACAACAACATGAGGCCCCAGAAACACTTTTCTTCCTGGCACTTGGAGCTATAGTAATCAGGAAATCTGGCATTGAAAGAGGAGTAAAAGGAATCCCACTTCATAAAACAAACTAACTGAGCACAAGGGAAAGCTTCCCAAGTAGGAAGATCTCTAACACGCAGAGAAAAAGTTACAGGATTTTTTTATTTTTTTTTTTGAGATAGTAATACAGGGAAAGAAACAAAAAAATTGCTATGTATCTGTTCAAAACTGTGAAATATTCAGTTACTATTTTGATGAGCACCATATAAAAAAGTCATGACAGACTGTCATGTTCTTAACATTGCAATAGCAGTGGTGCATGAGGCTGTCCTATTACTGTTTGTCGGATGCAGAATTCAAAGCCATTAATCTATCTTTAATAACTCTATAAAGGTTATTGACATTAGTGGTTCACTAAGTGACTGATACTAGCACATTTAATGAAGGAGAGGAATTGTTTTCAGAAGCAGACATACTTTCACGATGGCCTATAACTCCTTGCTGACACAGACATAAACATGTCACAAGCTCTAAGCTTTAAATTTTAAGACTTCCCTGTTTCTAGGGCCATGTCCACACAGTGATAAGTAGAGATACCTGATCTAGCTTCAAATGCATTTATTAGTGGACTTGACAAGACAGCATTCAAAGTCTAAATTCTTTAGTTGATCCTAAATCTTGAGGACAAGTACTTGTTTTCTCTTTGCTCTTGGCACCTCCTCTGCTGGTATCTCTGTCATTTCTGGGAACTCACCCTTACTCTAATGGCAATATTTACAACTGAAATCACAAATGCAACAGAAACAAATGTTCTGTTCACAGATATTTTTCAAGCATAAATTACTCTAAAGTGTCAACAAGCTTTCCATTAGTCAACTGTAAGCTACGTAATTTATTCTTTTCAGACCTCACGTGCAGTCCGAAGCATAAAATACAGTGTCCTTAATGCAATGAAGGAAGAATTTCCCCCTCTTTGGTAGCACTGACATTGTTGGTGAGCTTTTCAATTACAATCATTGCACTACTGGTCACACCCCTTGAAAAGGGATTAGTGTTTGCCTTACGAAGAACACTTAGGTCAGTAATACTGAATTTGGCACGCAAGCAGCTAATATCTATACTCTTTCTTTTCTACAGCACTCTTTCTTAATATCATGACCCACTGTGGAATCATCATTGTACCACGTATTCTTTACCATTTTTATAAGTCACAGTTGTTTTTTGCAGAAGGTTAAGCCTGACACTTGTGGACACCTCATTTTTAAGACAGGAAAACACATTGAAGACATTACCGCCTCCTCTAATCCACTGACATTCCAAGGCCCCTCTCCCGTACTGCCTTTCTTTTTCACACTTTTCTTCATTTCAGCTTTTGGAGAGAATAAAAAATAAAGTTTTTCCATACTTTGACATTAACAAATCTCTCCTAACACCTTGCACCTCTTCACTTTCCACTGCTGCTTTTTCCAACTAAGCTAAATGTCAGCAGGAACTCCTTTCCCTACTTACTAGATATGCCTTGCTGCACTCTTTTTTCCTGATGGTTTAAAG
The DNA here is from genome assembly GCA_013400335.1 of Eurystomus gularis. NCBI lineage: Eukaryota > Metazoa > Chordata > Aves > Coraciiformes > Coraciidae > Eurystomus > Eurystomus gularis. The sequence goes on along the minus strand of VZZY01006951.1, from coordinate 545,691 downwards.
AATAATACTTGGCTCAAAGGTGACAGATCTCTCACTACATTGCATTTATCCGTCATCATTTCTTCCAAGGACCGTCTTCTCAGGGCCATCATATTTCTTTGATCAAATGGTCACTCTAACCATCTGATTCTTTCTGCAACCTTTCCTTACAGCTCCACTAGCAAGACACAGCATTCTATTGATACACAGCAACTTCTAGAGCTGGAATCTCTCTCTCGAATCTCATGCTGTGTTCCAGTTTCTCCATTTGACTTGTAGAAATCCCTTTAAGTCCAGCTAGCTCCTGGTTGACAAATGAGCCTGCTACAGACGCACCTTGACAGACCTATATTTTTGACAGTTTGATTTGCATTTGGCGAAAAGCAAAAACTAATCTCTTTTTGTTAAAGACTGTTTTCAGTAGGTAAGTTTTCCAAGTCACCATACTGACAGACATTCCATAGGTCTACGTCTGTACATGTGAGACTCTAAAGGGCAGAAAACAGAGTAACACTTACTGCTTTCGTGACCTTTTAATTATATAATTGAATCTTTTCAAAATGCAAACATACTCTAAAATAAAGCAGGGGATATAGCATGTAAAATCTAGGAAAGGATTCAGACCCAAGCACAACAACTGGGAAGGAAGCAATCTAATTTGTTCACATTTTAACTATCTGGCTATTCCAATCATCCAACCTGCTAGTTTGGTATTTCACAGGACATTCTGCAACACCCCAACATCCTAAGACCGAAACGTCTGTTCTTTTGCTGGTGTCAAATTCCCTTTTGCTGCTCCCTTCTGCTGCTGTAAGTGACATTTCTGGCAAGCGCTGTTCTAGACTGATCTCTTGCAAAACCCATCTGCCTTTTCCCCAAAGAACACTAGTGCTTCCTGCTGCCACTCAGGGGAAAACATGGAAGAAAAACTTCTCTCCTCAGCTAAACCAATGCTAAAATGATTGAGGCTCTGTTTTTACTCTTATCTGCTCCCAGCTTCCTGCATGTCCAGATAGATGTTAAGATACACAATATTCCCAGCTTATTCATATCTGGGAGTCTGTCTTTGCCTTATTGTCTCCATTAAATTTAGGTATTCAGGCAACTGTAGACTTAAATAAAAAGAAAACCATTATTAGTGTTATCTAAATCAACTTCACAGCTTATCTAATTTGGTCTCTAAGCTTCTTTGGAAAAGATATCTTTATCTGAGTTTCCTAAAGGATTTCTCAATGCCAACTGATGTCAGTAATAATGAACTAGAAAACGAGCAATCAATTAACTTTCTCACTACATTACTTTTATTTCTATGAAGGGACCAGGAGGTTCCTGACTGTATTCAGCAGGAAAAGAGCCACATTCTTTTAGCGCAAGCCAAGTCCAGCACTGGGACTAACTATGGTGCCTGATTTCTAAATCAATATCCGGCATCATATCACTCTTTGTATACCATGCCACTACCTAGCCCTTCCATTACCTTCCATTCAGAATAACAGTAAAACTATTTCTTGACACCTGACTGGCGTGTAGATGCCCTGTTACTAGGGTTTGCTTCATTGCACATTGGCTTCCTGCTTTGAAGGGGACAGAACTATTCTCAGCTATAAATATTTCAGCCTAGAGCAGGGACAACAAGATAATCCACTGAAATGTGTGTACGTGTGTGTAGTGTAGCAAAAGAAGTCCAACATAAATGCAAACAGAAATATCAGGCATTCTCAAAGGGCTAAGGTGAGATTTACAAAACACACAGGAGGTTTTGTTCATATCAATACTTTTCATTATTATTTATGACATGCAAATTCCAATTGGCATCCGCAAAACTGATTTTGTACATAGTTTTTAGCTATGGATCAGACTCCTAAAACACCAACAGGAAGGGAGGCAAAAAAAATCTAATCGTCTCTGGCATATCTGTGGCAAAAAAAAAAAAAAAAAAAAAACCACATTCAAAAAGGAAACTTCCAGTGCCAGATAACATTTAGGTATATTCATTATTACATCATACATAACAGTAAAGTTAAGCCAAGCAAAAGAAGAGCCAGATTCTGTGCTTGAATCAAATGCACCACTTTTCTAAGGATTCCTACGTTGCCAATAGGAATATCACCACCTCTTCACAGTTTGGCATAGGTCTATACTCACAGAAATATTATGGGGATCTCCACAATATATGCAATGACATTTATACAAACATATGGGGGAGAACTGGAAAATGGACATTTGAGGTGAGATGAGTCATGTAGATTGATCACCGCAGTCAAAGTGCTAATAACTAAGAACTCTGAGTCAACTGTGTTGCCAACAATTCACTCGCATCGAAGCGGTGTTGAAGAAGAATCTTCAGTCTTTCAGAATACTAAAATACTGCTGATTGCACCTAATCCCTCTATTTTCAAGAGCAGACACAGGCTGATGGACAAGCATTTAAAACTTATGTATCTTTCAATATTTAGGAGAAAAAATCCTGCTATCTGGAAGGATTTATAAATCCTGATGTTTCAGAAGGACTTAATAGCAGAGATATTTGTACTTGTATGATATTATCAGATGCTGCTAAGTATAAACCGCAGAATGCTGGGCTTCCAAAACCAATCTGAAATCTCCTAGAGAAAGTAGCCTAACACTTTAAAATCAAGACTACTTCTTAAAAAAAAAAAGAGCATGCAAACATTGAGGAATCTCTGCCAGTGCACCACTGGCAGCTTTGTATTTGTATATACTCTTCATTTATATGTGTCTTCGCATATATGCAAAAAATGTCACATACTTAGTTTCTAGCTGTGGTTTTGCAACTGATAACACATTAAGAACACAAATTTCTCACTAATCTTCAACATTTTGATCTGAGGAGGTCTTGCTTAAAAACAAAAAGCAAGTTTTAAATACAAGCACTCAAAGTTTTTGATACTCCTCAACTAAATTCTACTGATCAGATTTTCAAAGGCTTGTTCCCAAATTCTGTGCCCTTCGCTTAGTAAAATCTTATGTCAGAACAACATCAGTTCTGCTTGAATAAGGGCTGCAGAGTAGTTCTAACCGTGCTAAGATAGTGTAAAAATGATTATCCATAAGCACTCAATAGACGCATCTTAAATCTACAGTCATCTCCACAGAATGTTTTCATCTACCAAAACATACTTTATTTCCCCACTTCTGATGCCACTATACTACAAACCACTGAGAGGTGGCTCCATTTCTATGCTGAAAAATTTATGCAGCTCCTGTTGTCCTGTTTAAAATTATTTCCTCATACAGACCCCTGTCATGTCTATAAGATGAATATTTTAAAATATACAGCAGGCTTATACATGGAATAGTTGATGACTGGCTTCTGTTGCGACCTTCACTTTCTCTTGTGGTCTGTCACTCAGGAAACAAAAGGTCCTAGCAGGTCTCAGCCATTAGGTATTCTGTTGCCTTCTCTTGGAATAGTTGTATTCACAGGCACGGGTGAGTGACAGGAATCATGTCATCTTCATATTTTTATCCCTTTTATTTCTCTTCATGAGTAAAAATGTCAGTTCACATAATGCAGCTTGTCCTACTCTTTGCTGTGCTTTTTGTACACTCCTACCGACAGGCAGAGCATTTCATCAAAATGGCTCCCAAAATTTGGTTTTGTTTAGTTTCTAAAAGAAGCCTTTGCCTGTTAGAAATGATACTGTCAGAATGAAAGAAGCGTAAGGATGGGAGCTGCTTTGCCAAAGATGAGTGCATGAGTGCAATAATTACATTGCTATGAAGGGTGTTCTACAAGCTGAAACCTACTTAGGTTTGCATTTGCTCCCCTTTTGAGGGTTGGGTTTTTTTAGTTTTGTGTGTAAATTAGAATAAAAACTCTAAGCAAAACCCCTGAGAAAACTTAGCCATCACAATGATTCTGAAAAATTTATTCCCCAGCTTCACTCCAATGCTAGGCCATAGTTATTCTACTGTAATTTAACAGACCTTGACTGTAACATGGTACAGTTTACGTAAGTGGGGCAAAGCCCAGAATCATCTAAATGTTACTTGTGAGGTAAGTACTTTCAAGTGGTCCTTTTCCAGAAGATGAGGATTAGTCAGGTACTAACAATGCCTGACAATAATTTTGTCTCATAGACTGACTCAAACAAAAGCAGCTCAGCTACATACTCAGAAATAAAGCTCTTACAATAGCCTGTAATAGCAGAGCAGATTTTCAGTTACTGAACAAATCATGCCCATACTAAAATGACTCCGCTTTTGATTACTCAGTGAAAACTCTGAGCTTGAAATGCATGCTAATGAAATATGTAAAGTATCACGGAAGCCCCGTTATCCAAAGAAGTATAAAATAAATGAACACATGTTCTTAAAAGATGAGGCCAGTGCTTTTGGGTAGTCATTCATCGAGCAAGTGCCCATTGGGGGACATTCGGAATTTCATATCTGATGATAGTCCTGCAGTGTTTCATTAGTTCTGTTCACTTAATTATGTCTTGTCTAAATGATCACTTTAATTTTTTATAGTACCAGATTCTCTTCAAAGAAGCCGGTCATGCAACACTAAAGGCATAAGGCTTTATAGCTACAAGCAGCCGTTAAAAGGAGTGGAATCCCTCCAGACCTCAGTGGAGGTTTCAGTGGGCACAGGCTCATTGCAATGTTATCAATTTTGCATTACTTTTATACAGAACAGGTGTCACATTGTAAAGTATTCCTACAGGTGCTGAGAGAAGAGGAACCAGAGACAAGACAACTACTTCACTTTAGAACAATTGCATTAGGCAGTATAGACACAGTTTTGGCGCAGCTTGCACTGTTCTTTCAGTGTTACTGGCAACTTCCTGAAAAAAAAACTCTTTCAGGATTAACTCTTTCCTTATGTATTTATCTGGGTATGTTACAAGAGCCACGCTTATTAAACATAACCCTCTAGAAGATATGGCTTTAAAAAATAGGGTGGTATATTCACAAAACACTTGAAATAACCTCTATTCCACCCCAGTTAAAAACAGTTTTGGAAATGAGAGGGTTAAGTTTTACTTCTGTACTGAACCAGAAAGGAATATCTGTCTGCTGGTTCACAGAATTTTTTTTCCACGTGTAAAAGGATGAAAATTAAAATCCAAAGAGCCAAGATGCATAAGTTGAAATTCCAATCCCACTACATGATCATTCTATCCGTTGATTTTGGTGAATACAAAGTTTAACATGGAGTTTATAAAGCTCCTGGCTGTCCATCTTCCTCCATAACACTTGCCACAGAACTTTTCAGCCAAATTCTTGCATCAAGACCATGATCTTTATTCAGTTAAGTACCCACAGAAGTGTGAGGGCAAAGGAAGAAAGGAAATGGATAATCACAGAATCTCCACAGCACACGCAATTCAGAGAAATTAATATGCACATGTTGTGCTGATTCAGCCGTCATCATTTTATGCTGCCATCAGTTGCCTGATCACACAGGTCAACGCTGAGCTCAGCAACACCCCCTCAGAAGTCTTCTTTCATACAGTCCTGCCATAGGTTCCCGTGGGCCCAGCTCCTCCGCTGCCCACTGTGGTGCCAGCATCACCTGCTGGACACAGTGGACAGAGATGGCTCCCTCAGAGGCCCCTCACAGGGAAGAACACCACCAAGAGAGCTCAGCAAGGTGTGCCCAGCCAAACAGAAGCCACACGAAACAGGAAGCTCCTCCTACTACTTGGCTCCTGGTTAAAATAGCCCTGGCCTTGCCCACCACCCCAACCATGACCATCTGGGTGAGGGCAGAGCCACAAAAACACAGGTAGACCGAGTTCTGCCTCTGGAACATGAAGCCAATAACAAAAACAAAACATTCTGCTAGGCTGTGACTCATTCACAGGTCAACTCCAACTTGGGGCCAACAACTCGGCCCCAGCACTTCAGCAGAGCAGTGTAGAAAAGACCTGCTCCTGCCCCCTCCTCAGCAAGCAACACTCTCACTGAGGACCACAAGCACTTCCCTTCCAGCCTTTGCTAGGAATGGGAAGGAGAATTTTTCTGAGCCTGTACTCCAGTGTGAAAGGAGAGGCCAACTGAAAACACTGCTGGTCCCAGGGCTCTCACAGGAAACCTCCCAGTACAAAGTCCCAGACAGGCATGTTCAGTCTGTCATACAAATTTTTTTCATTTTCATTTGTTTCAATCAAAGGCTGCATTAGTGGAACTCCAATCAAAAACGGCAGCATGACAAGGGTGTCTCTTCAAAAGAATTCATATGCTTCAGGGCCTAAATACAAACTGCAACAGTATGAATAATGTGAGTATGGCAGTAACCAGTTCAACAGGATACCCACCCAGAAACTGGATTACCTCTGGCTCTGTGTTTCCTTCACAAACCTTTTGAGGGATTTTAAATGCTACAATATTTGCAAGTTCTTTCTTTAAAAAAAACCTTTGTCTTGTAAGTGTAAAGAAAAAAACAACACCTGTGTACTTTATAGGTCTTTAATTTTCTTCATTGCTTTGGCCCCTGAGATGGACTTTAAAAGTTATTTGAATTCAATTACTTCCGTAATGAGGGTGCACACTGCAAGTAAACTTACAGCTGTAACAAGTACCTGCAGTTAACAAATGTCATCTCTCCCTCTGCCTGCACCGTATCAATTTCCTGAGCTCACCATCTCCTGTTCTGCCAGAGCATGAAGCAACTTTTTTTTTTTTTTTTTTTTAAACAAAAGACAGTCTGTGATTTCTATTATTTGCAGTAAATGGTTGTGAGTGGGCAGGATAGTTTGCATATTTATACAGTTTTTTACCTCTACCTTTTTTTTTTTCAGATGGGAAATTCTAAGCTGGGAAGTCTTTCACAATAAGCAAAAAAATTGTACTGAAAAAGTGCTCTAGTGTCTAATAAATATTGTCACTAAATCCCCATTTGTCTTTTAAGACTCCCCCACAAACAGCATCTTCATTTATGTCTGCCTACAATGAGTGGAAAGGTCAGTGCACTGCAGAAGCGCTACTTGTGAAGAACAGCTGTCACAGCCTAGCTTAGAAAGTTCACCTCTGGTTGCTTGACTTCCAAGAAGCATTACAAACATCTTAAAGCCAGCTTCAAAAGTGCAGTCACTGCATTGTGCGGCTTTCTGACAATTCCTGCTCTAGCTCTATTTTTACATTAAAGAAACTCAGAAGAAAAAAAGTGCTGTGGTTGGGGAAAAAAAAAATAAAATCCAAACCACCGACACTTAGGTAGTTACATTTAGCAGCTTTTCGAGGCTTTGATCACCTGCCACCTGCCTGAAGGTGATATATGGTTAAACACTCCCAGCCAAAAGCAGTTCCTGGGAAGAAGATATTATCACTACAAGAGTAGCAAGGGAGATTGATCGTAATGCAGTATATTGAACTGTACCTCTGAGACTTCAGATTTTCTTCCTCAATACACAGACAACTGTAAAAATCTGATCTCACCATTTTTAATTACTTCTAGCCAACTTAGACTTTTTTAATTTCTACTAGGATTTCCAAGATTTGGATGTCTAGTAAGAGGAAAAGAATTACAAATAAACACCAGAGAAAGCATTAGAAAAAATTTAAACCAGTTACTACAAGCAGCTGAATATCTAGAGATACAAAGCTACTAAAACAATGCAAAATTATCATCAGATCTAGTTTTCAGCGCAAGAGAGGCTCAAACTAACACCGATAAAAGGCTAAAATCCTGATCCACGGCATGCTGGTGTCAATAGAAAGATTGATCAATCTCTAATTTCTGTAGGCGAAGGTGAGACTAGGGAATGAGTCAGGGTTCAGGGGATGGATAGAGAAATAAATTACTGAAACGTCAGCTAGAGTGTGAATTGGGATCTCATCAGCTACTCTGCAGTAATTGCCCCAGTGGAAAGTATTTGCTCCGTATAGCAAATGTAAAATAACTTGCCCGTGCTCCAGTGATGAGCATTTTACTTACATTCACATTAGGTATCTAAGAAAGGTATAGACACTTGCCAAGATACAAAAAATACTCTGCAAATTCACACCTGGTCTACCAGATATCAACCTATTTAAAAAGCCATGCCCTTCCTTTCCAACATAGTTTGTCCTTTGTCTCACAAAGCAGAGAATTTTAACTCAATAGCTGCCATGGGACTTGATGACTTAACCAGTCTAGACATTCACACAACAACCATTACTGCAGTACAATAGGGGCAAAATACACTGACAGAATATAATAAGATTTTTATTTTTTTTTACATAGTCAGTTTTGACTCTCACTTCCTTCATACTGGTATCTTAAAGCGCTGCCTTTTTCCCTCTTCCTCACCAAAAACCTGGCTTGGAATATTGAGTATGCACTAGTCAGCAGGCAGGGAAGTTCAGTCAGCCAGGGGCTAGAGAAGAACCTCACTTTCCTCCTTATGGACAGTTTTGTACGGCGTCCTGATATGGATTCAGTCACAGAGGGGCAAATAGCCTTCAGAATTTCCTTTAGAAGGTAACATTAGTTATTTTTGTTCAGATGGAGATAAAGAGTGTCACAGATATGAATCCCAGTGGAACTGAGTTGGAAGCTCCAGAAGCACTCCTCACTTCACATTTGGGAATAAATCCCAAATTGCTTGTGAACAAAAACTTACTTCAACTACATTCTCATATAGGCACACGGTCCCATTCTCAACCCCTGAAACTCAGGAAAAAGTTCCCAAATATCACCTACATACCAGGAATACCCACATGAGAAACAGCTGTATTTTATGTGATGATGAACCACATTAGTGACAGGAAAAATCTGGAATCTTACTTTAATTCTAAGTCAAGGAAGCAATGTAAATCACATACAAGGAATAATAAACACATTTCAAGACTCAGATTAATATGCCATCCCCTTCCATCCCTGGATACTCGGCAGATTATTATGCTACTTCAATTTACCAAAAAGTTTTAATTGAGAGAAAAGGAAAGTTCAACTACATTCTCAAACTCAGAGAAAAAGTTACTTTCCTCTTGACTCCCAATATGAATAATCCTTGAGGTACATTCACTTATCAGTACAGGGCTGAACCCAGATCAGCACATGTCTAGTACCCTTCCTGTGCAGATGTTGGTATTCCTGAAGTTATTTCCCTGGACTCCCTCAGAAATGAGGAAATGGGACTACTCTTTCAGGGAACCACAGACCCCCTTGCACAATGTCAAAAGCCTCTCCACCATGGCAAATTCTCATGTCACTTTTTTTTAAGATTATATTTCAATATTTCTGCATGTAAATTATATACACACAATCCCACCAAAATATTGGATTACTAAAAATCAATTTACTATGGGATTACTTAAATACTATACTATGTATCCAGTGACTAACTGCACAGAGTGTGTGTGATGTTCTGACTTGAGTGAGCTCAGCTCAAAAGGCACCTGCACAAAGCTTTTCAAAGCAACTGCAATAAATTTTACTGGATGTGGGAAACCTTATAAAAATTAAATAATGTCATGCTTTATAAGCATTTCATTCAATGTGCCTAAACACATGGATAGCATTGAGGATGATATTTAACTTTTTCCATGTGCAGATTTAATACCACACAAAAATTTGAGTCCCCTATTGCTAATTTTCCACCATGTGGTAACTATTTAGGTGGTTTTTAAACGTTACTGAATTACAGAGTTGAATTACAGAGCAGAGCAACTACCAGTGGGCGTTGGGTGTATATATGTCCCTCTGGCTTAGCAGAGGGTCACATATACTGGCATTAAATCACAACAGTATTCCTATGGCAGTAGTGGTTAAGTTAACACAGGAATGAACATGCTAGTTTGCAAAATCACACGCTTATGTACTTCTAAAAATAGGTAATATTAATGGCAGACTTGATTGATGTGACTCCATCAGGTTCCTGTCATTTTTAGTACACCTGTGACAATAACATACTGTACAGAGGTATATACGATGCTAGCGGAAAGCCCTGTTAGCATACATAGCTCAATTAAATTAAGTTAGACTAATTTACACAGCTGTGCAGGTCCAGATGTAAACTGAGACATGTCCATGAAAGTTGGGGTTAGAAGCATTCACAACGTAGAAATCATGGAAAAAGTATGGTTTTCAGCTTCTCTCACAGGTTAGTTTATAACCTTATTCACTCTTTTTGGAGAGAGAAGCACTTTTACAGCCTCACTGCAAAACACCACAGGAGAAAGAGAAACAGCCGCCACAACCCACTTCATTCTTGCCATATCAGTGAAGATCACTTCTGAGTCTAGTGAGCGAGCGCAACAGATCTTTGTTATCCTTAAAAGTACAACATCTTTTTTATTTTCATGAATTTTTTTTTGTCTACATTATATACTGAAATATATCATTGCTTTGGTATCTGAACATGTTTTTCAAAAGCAGAAAAAGATCTGCCAGATGCACCTCAAAACTGTGTACAAATAAATCATGTTACTAAAAGTTTTATGGAGCACTGGCAACTCTCTTAAAGCATCCAAGTTCATGTTTCCTAAATTAGTATATTTCTTTACTTGTGACATCCTGGGTGGTGTTTGAGATAATCACAGCAACACAACAGACTTTAATAATAGTAGCATTGATAAGAATGGAACAAAGAACCCAATTCCTAGCAATGTAAGCATGAAGATTATTGTTATTCTTTGTAAAAGAGTGGCAATTAACACAGCCTAAGCCAGGTTTAATTAATTCTCTGATCGTAGTTGTATTGAGGGGAGCAAAGATATCTCTCACAGTTTCTACTACCCAGCGTATGTGTAAACACATACATAGTAAAAGACTGAGTAGTTAGGAATACATCCCAGTCATCTGTCATTGTATTCTCTCCAGACACATTACAGAGCTATTGTACATACAAGCACAATCTACCTAAGGCAGTAAAGGGAGCAAGGTGTGAGCTTATACCTTATACACTGCCAGTTCCACCTTCTATCTGCCAAAACCCTCTCCATTATTATTAAGAACAATAAAAGGCAGAGGAATGGACAGAAGTAGACCCTACCCTGGCAAATGACAACCAAAATTAAAGATGGTGGAATGGCAAAGGAGAACTGAAGAAAAAAGGTATGAAGGATACCCATACTGGAGGGACGGGACTGGGGGGGAACNAGACCTTTAAAGGTCATCTAGTCCAACCTCTCTGCAGTGAGCACAGACATCTTTAACTAGATCAGGTCGCTTAAGAGCCCCATCCAACCTGAGCTGGAATGTTTCTAGGGTTGGGGCATCTACCACCTCTCTGGGCAACGTGTGCCAGTGTTTCACCACCCTCATTGTAAACAATTTCTTTCTTCCTTATATCTAGTCTAAGCCTCTCCTCTTTTAGTTTAAAACCATTACCCCTTGTCCTTCCAACAGGCCCTGATAAAAAGGCTGTTTCCATCTGTCTTATCAGCCCCCTTTAAGAACTGAAAGGCCACAATAAGGTCTCCCCAGAGCCATCAACAAAGTATCCATTCTTATGATTCCCATAAAAAAATTCTGTTCAAGACGCTGTATAAAGTACTGTTCAGTATGGTCTGTATTCTTGAGAGTTTTATGACAGAAAAATCACTACTTTTGCCCCAGGACACAAAGAGGTCCAGCTTCAGAATGCACATTAATTCTCAGAATATCCTTTGTCCTAAGCTTATACTTGAGACCCTTGAATCACATCCCTGTCCTTGCATCAGTAACTCCACATGTGAGTTTTTTCTGGAGAGTATTATGTATATAAACAGCCTTCTCACAGGCATTTCCACATATCTTTAGCTCTTATTGTATTTAAATGTTACTGTATTTTACTTATTTTGGCATTTTTGTTTACAGAAGAAACCTTACAACTAATAAATTGCTTATAAACTCATGGAAGATTCAGACAGCATCAGTCTGGCCTTTCTGGGTGTTTTGTGCTTGGTATCAGACATAAATAGTACTTTCCTTGGCTAACTATATTTTTGGCATGAGGCAAATCCAAGACCATAGCATGTTTTAAATATTAATTAGATACTACAACTACAACTGTGTCGACAATCAGCAGTACTTACTCTCTTCTGTTAATAATGCCAAGCTCCCAGGAGCTCATTAACAATCCTCATCTAGACAATCATTTAAGCATCATGTCTGATGAACAGGATATGGGTCAGTGAATTAGCAAGTAGTCTTTCATTAAGACATCATTCTGCAGTTACAGCATGGCTTGTCAGGCCAAGTCCAAAATGAATTTACATGGAATCTTCAGTCGCCTCTTGCTCAAAAAGCAAGTTCTTTCGGCTGCTTTATCCACTATTGGTACTAGATCCTCCACTCTACTCCATCAGCCTCTAGTGTTTCAGAATTTCACAAAAGATAGAAAAGAGGACTACATAGCAGACATTCATGAACAAGTAGTTTCTGTGGAGAGAGGCTTATTTTTCAATACCTACGTAAGATTGTTTATAACAAGTCTTAGCTGACTGTAATGGCTGAAAATCTTTAAACCACTCTTACAAAAGGACAGACCTTCCATATGTTACTTGCATCAAAATATGAAAGCAGTTCATTAGTACCTAAAAAATCACATCTCTGCAGGATGTTAATACCATTCTCTTTCTGCTGTTGGCATGATAATCTTTCCCAGGATTTCAAAGCTCTTTCTAGCATCCCGTGGAGGACAAAGCTTGTTGTAGGTGAAAGGAACTGAAGTTTCTACATCATTCTACTATTTTCTTTGTTTGGAAATTTAAAAGACATTGTTGTAGAAAGCTACCTAATAAATCTATCATTTGTTACATTATGTTCTATATATACAGAATACACCTTTCATTATGTAGGGGCTAAAAAGCCAAAACCACATATTTGTGTGTGCCCATCGTGGCAGAAGAACAGAAAACAGAAGCACAATGAAGTAATCTCTCCCATCGAAAAGAACATTGTCATCTGCCTTAAAGAAGAAAACACAAAGCATTTAAAAACCCATCTCAGAGATCAGTTTACAGTGCAGACATCATAACACCTAATCCAGAGAAACTGATGTCTTTTCTGCAGCTTTCTGCATATATGTTACTACTTTCCACATGCTATATGCAAATATTTGCCAGTGCAATTAATATTTCAAAGTTATTTTCATCATAACTGAGAAGGCAGACATGTATTACCTCATTTCAGACTGTTGTCTCTTAAAGACTGCATCAATCACAAGGGCTTTAGGGATTCTGAGCTCCAAGATGACACATAACTTATTGCAGCTGCAATTAGACTGTAAGACAGCAAAGACATGCTAGTGGAGCCAGCTTTCCCCTGTACAAGAAGAGATTTTTCCCTGTCTCCCTGAGCACGATACAAAACCAGGCATCAATAGTTATTTATGGCAGGAGGAGTAAGACGCAAGAGCACCTGCAATCAGGTATAGTTTAGACAACAGATGCTGGGCAAACCACAAAAGAATGCTACTGACATAGTGGGATGGGACAGCCAGAGCTTTGAAAGCCTCACCATCTGGCACTGAACTACAACACCCAACCGTGCTGAGCAACATGCTACCTGGAACCAGACTCAGTCTGATCCAGGGCAAAGGCAAAAAGATAGTCCAGCAGCTTCACAGTGACACTATGCTACTTATGCTCCTGTGGTTTTATTTCAACTGGCTGAGCTGTTATTTTCTTCACCAAACATCTGTTTGTCATCTCTGTCTCTGCTTATGGATCTACACTGGTATAGTGTTGATATGGGAGCACTCAGAGTGAAATTAGATACTGAGCTCCTGAACATCCTTCTTAAAGCATTTCCTGGTACTTCTGAATGAGCTGCCTATAATACAGTTCTGATGCTAGAAGCAGCTACCGCTTTCAGGTTTCTGTTGCTCTGATACTTGTCAGGGAAGACAGCAAGCAGGCACTTAGAGCTGCTGGTAGCTACCTTAAATTACTTGTTGGAGAAATAAAATTAACCACAGTTATCTGAAGTACAACAACAAGAATCTTCCACATATAAGTATGCACAACAATACACAAAATGGAAGATTAACCTCTGTTGTTTGGCATTTGCATTTTATCCATACAGATGATTTTATAAATAAACGAGTCCCCAGTGCCCAACCAGTCAGAATCATAAAATCATTAAGGTTGGAAAACACCCCTAGGATCATCAAGTCTAAACTTCATCCAAACATCTCCCTGACCACTAGGCCGTGTCCTGAAGTGCTACACCTACTCATTTTTTAACACCTCCAGGGATGGTGACTCCACCACTTCCCTGGGCAGGCTGTTCCAATGCCTAACCACTCTTTCAGTTAGCATCACTGTAGAGAAAGCTATAGCCCATCTGCCCAGGCACAGGGTGTAGGATAGTCTCTGCAAATCAGCTACCGAACCTGCTACCAAAAATTGCACTGAGCCCATTTCTATCAGCTCCTATTGAAATCCAAGCCTTAATCTTCAACAAAAACCATTCCATTCTATGTCTACTCCAGGGCTGATGAGGAGAGGGAGGGAAAGGAGAGAGAGGGGAGAGTAAAAAAAAAAGCCTTTCCCCTCCAAAATTATCTCTTGCCAAAGGAAAACAAAGAGATTATCATGGTGAGAACAACTGGTCTTGTCAAGAAAGATTGTCAGATAACAGCTTTGGGCTTGTTTAAAGTACCATAGATGAGAAAACTAGATGTTTGCATTGTTCAGAGAAAGAAAAAGCAGTGAAGAGAAGAAGTGTTTAAGTGTCCCTGACATATTAAACTAAACTCTGCAGTTTAAAGACAAATTGCTTTGATTCCTAGTGGCATTACCCTGTCACTTTTAAAGATCAGAGGGGCTTGTGAAGCTGTGTGATTGTTGGCATATTCACCATATACGAAAACTGAGTATAAAGCAAGAATAAAGATGAACACTGACTTGTTGAGGGTAACCAAGAATACTGCCTCCGTCCCTGTTTACATAGGCTGAGGACTCAGAACAGGGCCTTAGGCACCCATAAAGTAGTGGGAAGCAGGTGAGAAGAGTAACAAAACACAAGACACAGTACAAGTCAGTCAGGGAGGAGCGAAGAAACCAAAGGTAAAATATGCTCTAATAACTAGGAATACTACAGGGAAATAGAAGTTCTTGTATTTTTTTTTTCTGTAATATCTTATAACCCTCTATTGAAAGTAGATCCTGCTACATTGTTATCTACTACATCACTGCACTTTCACCACCAGATTTCTCTACTCATAACATACATTCCTCATCAAGTAGATTTCCATTATCTTCCTGATATATGTACCATCTGTAAAGCAAACTAAAATGGATTTCATTACCTATCATCACTTTGCAGAAAAAAAAGTATCTCAAACAATTACGTAAGTCAGTTTCTCTGCAGCACAGCTAAACAGGAGGCCCCCCATGGAACAGAACAGCTTTCTTAACATTAAAAAGGATAAAGCTTTAAGTTATGGTCAAAGTTACAAAACCACCGTGATATTTAAGCAGCTTTCCCTCACATCAGACCACACTGTACACAAATATGTGATTTTCATTCCCAGTTATTTCAGTTTTCAAGTCATCAAGTATTGATGTATGTTCAGAAAAATCTAATAATGGTAATGTTGGGTTTGACACACAAAAAATAGTCTAAATCAGGGGTCCTCAAACTTTTTAAACAGGCGGCTGTTTCACTGTCCCTCAGACACTGTCGGGGGCCGGACTATAGTTTGGAAAAAAATGAACGAATTCCTATGCACACTGCACATATTTTATTTGTAGTAGTACACAAAAAATCAGGAAAAAGAATGCCGTATCCGGCCCGCGGGCCGTAGTTTGAGGACCCCTGGTCTAAATATTCATAAATGTGAAAAAATGATACATGAACCCATCAAAAATAAAATGTTTTGAGGATTTTGTATACAGCACTCCTAAAGTTCACAAGAATTCATTAACTTCCTGTTATGGTTTGAGGTTTGGGGCCAGGACAGGCAGGGGTTGGACACCCTGAGGGTCCCAGAGGGGAAGCAGTTATTCCCTCCCCCTTCCTGTCCACACCGGATACTGGAGGCAGGAAGTGGTCTCCAGCACGGGAGGAAGAGAGGCGTGGGAACTGACCCCTCTCCATGCGGCCAGGAGCCATTTTCTCACTACTCCTCATCCTCCAGTGAATCCGAAGCCATCCAACCTCTGGTTTTGTATTATACTGCATTTATTGTGTTTTCCCCCATCTTTGTACCTTCCCTTCTTGTTTTCTGTTCCCTTTTAAACAATATATATATATATATATATCTTTCTAAACTTCCAATACAGTGCAAAGTCTCTCTCTTTTTATTTTTACTCCTGATCTCCCTTTTTGCCCACCTGTCTGGGGGGGAACTAAGGGATAGGGAGGGGGGAGAGCATACGTTCTGTTTCCGTGGGGACCTGCCCTGAACCCCTAAACGGACCCAGAACACTTCCAAAATGCTCTAAGCCAGGGGAAATGTGAAAGAATGTAACACAGCTAGCACAAGCAGGGTTGAACTCTGGAGAACTTGTACAAATTAAGGGAACAAGTATCACTGCCATGGCATGGTCTATTTCACCCATATCACCACCCTGCTAGAACAGAACACACACGGCTGAGAAAGTTCTTATCCCTGTAAGAGGGTACTACTCATTCTTGGGAACGCAACAGCACCTCATGAGTACATAAAACATCTCAGAGTCGTCTATATACACAACTAGTTTCTCTACATGTGCACGTTGATAGGTGCTATGGTACAGGTACAAATACTTCTATAGTAATGTAAGTTTTTTAACAAGCGTTTTAACAGAAAAACATTTCTATAACTATTAAGTGTAATTGCATGTGCATAGATAGTATGTGTAATACTCACACACACACTATTACTCAGAACCTTATCCATCTTGCTTTTTAAAATTGGAGCACTAGGGCCATCTATCCCTTCCTACTTCAATACTTAATACACTTTCCTCCCCAAAACCTTCCAGCAACGATCCCTGGGGGTTTGTACAAACAGACCTCCTTTTCAATATCTTTTTTTTTAAACTGAGAATTTGTTTGAACCAAATTTTCACACACAAAAAAAAAAATTGAAGTTGTTTAGGTGAACACAAATGCAGGATTTTAGTGTTGCAGAGTGTTATCATTTCTTATTTCTTGCAAAATTACTTGGGCATGTTTTCAGTGTGATAAATGCCATTATACTGATTGCTTGCACCTCCTCTCCCCACACTCGCCTATGCTCATTTAAACTGTAGCTATTATTCACGTGTTCACAGAAAACAAAGCTCTCTAAGGGCTCCACTTAGAAGGAGCAGTCACACCAGCTTCCCTGACAATTTCCACTTCCATTAAAACACCCAGTGGAAGCAGTCATCATCTCCCTGTACATAGCAAACACCTCTTCATGTTAGAAAGGAACATCTTCATAATTTAGGAAACATTTCATTACTGAGGATAGTCAAATAGCAGAACAGGCTTCCTAGAAAGGTGGTTGATGCCCCAAGCCTGTCAGCGTTTTAAGATGCATTCGGACAACGCCCTTAACATGCTTTAACTTTTGGTCGGCCCTGAAGTGGTCAGGCAGTTGGACTAGGTGATTGTTGTAGGTCCCTTCCAACTGAACTATTCAATTCTATTCATATTTCAACAAGCAGATCTCATCCTGCTTTTTCCCCTTTTCCAGCTTCCCCCTCTGCAGCTTTTTCTTCAATTCAAGCAGTTTGTAAAGTAGTTACTCTAGGCAAAGAAAAGGATCCTTTTGCTCCAGTTAAATAAAAACTGTCTCCCTCTCCATGCTTCCCACGTGCAATCTTAAACTGTTCCAAGAGTTTCTATCAAACCATTCCCTGTATATATTTACATGATGTGGATGTGTGCAGGCACTTCCAGGCACATGCACATGGCTGTACTATACATCCAAAAGCAGTGCCTTGAGCTAAATGAGAGAAATTGTCTTTTGTTTCCTGAGTCAAGCAGCAAATTATGCCTAAGAAAAAAATAACAACGTGTAGCAGTAGGCTGCTGTGACAATGAATACATCGGAAGCAATCACTGCTTTAGCTCAGTTTCTCAAGTGCTTCTTTTTAAGTGATCTTTGAAAGACCTGGATAGGCTGAATAGCCTTTCTCATCACAGCAGATGAAGCTCAGTCTACTCTGCACTGAACTTAAGTAGCAGAAATTCTTCGATGTGCCAAAAAGATGTGGAGCACTTGGGACAAAGGGGAGAAGGCCCTCACAGAACTATTTGCTATCAGGCTGTGATCCATACCATTAGCCTTTATATAGGTACTGTTCAGTCTCTAATTAGCACGGGATAAATTGGTGTGCAGAGTTAGTGAGCAACAGCAGCTGCACAGTATTTCTTCATTATTAACACAGTTGCACCCCAAGACCCGTGCAATACAGCTGATCTCCCAGTGACAAAGTTGCCTTACACAAGCTGCAATCTTAACAACTTGTCCGTATGCCTACACTTAGAAAATATTGTCCCTTTTCTTGTATGTTTTCAGGCACTCAGCCGTGGAAAGAGAGTCCACAGCCCTCCTGTGGTGGCCTATTGCATCATCTATGCAGCTTCCTCAAATGGCTTAATTATGTACCCTTGGGAGATTTTAACATCAATTAAATCAAATTGTTCTACAAAAGTAAACAGTGGACAAAATCCTGTTTGTATTACTCAAACAGATTAGAATACTTGTTACTGAATGAGTAGTGAGAGTGTATTTTTCAGGCCCTTTTGTGCCTGATTCACATCAGTCACATCCAACGATGAGTCGATGCAGGCCCCAGTAGTAGAATTGGAGCTTGGTGATCAAGATGCAGCAGTTCATGCATTTAATTCTGAAAAGCCTTTTATCAATTCCTGTCTGTTGGCACAGAGCTGATCATCAAACAAAGCAAGCAGGATTTGGCCCATAGTGTGCTCCATTTTGAAAGCGCACAGCTGGGATTGCCAGCATAAGCAAATGTTGGCAATGTTTAATTCTGACAGGGATGCTCTGTTACATATGCTATGGGACTGTCCAAATTCCCGGCAGAAAATAAAGTGCCAGTGTTTAAGTAACCAAAGATTTAGAAATTCCACATTTATTTTAGAAGCTCTAACTATACTCCCAAGGATAGCTGCAGCACTAGAAGGTTGTTCTGAGAATGATTCATCGCCAAAAGAGAAATCCTTATCAACCAGAAATCAAGAAGAGACAATTTCTCAGATTAGTTTCAAGAATTAGCTCTGAACTGAAATATTTACTCTTTAAAGGAAATCTCCTTCCATCCAGAGTCCTGGATCGCTTTTATTGAAGACTGAACCTTCCTCACTTTATCACCTAAGTATCTGCTGGTACTGGCTGTAAATCAGGAACTCGAGAGAGAAGCTGAATCTATATCATGTTTACTGTGGCTTGCTTGCCTCCATTTGTTTAAATCGCCTTCTATAACAGATTTGCTGAAATTGGTCCAGGAATGCTGAAGTGTAGCAAATTTATGCATATTTGACAAAGTGGGCTGCAACTAGATGAAAGTTATGAACAAAAAACCCAACAAATAAACCCTCTTCCTTTATATTTATCTTTCACATGCTCACATAAACACCTGCCCTCTTTTCTGCACCCTATAACACTTTAGAACAGAAGAAAGCTAAGATTGAAGCAGCAGACAAATGAAAGCTACCAACACTAAAAAAGACATAAAAAGCTGAAGTAAATCATAAAATTCTAAAGCAATATCCGCTCAATTTCATTTACAATGCTTCCCAATGTAACTCATTCATCCTCTCACTCTGTACTGTCTAACTGCACAGTAAGCATTTCAAAAAACTTTTTTGTCCTTGCTACTATAGCACTTTGCACAGTGTTGGCTTTCAACTATTAATAACCATAACCTGTAGCTAATGTTTACCTAAATGCAAGTCCCCAATAGACTGACTTGGAAATGGATAGTCTATTTACTTAACTTCTGATGAGTACAAACACTCAATCTTTAAAATTGATTTATTTCTAAACACTCATTCTTCCCCATTTAATTTTCTGACAGAAGTTACCCCTAGGTTAATAGAAAAGTAAAGCTGGAGTAGTCAGCTGCAGAATATTGAGCTGCAGGATTTTTACTGTAAATGCAATTTCAAAGACAAGTCTTTGCACAAGCTCCTGTTCCACTATTTTCTAACATTTTCTTTTCTTGTTTTTAATTGCCTTTGGCAATATTCCAACATAATGATTTTTTCTCCATTTATGTTCAAGATTTAGCATCCGCTGAAGAAGATATTTGTAATAAGTGCAAATAATGCATCTTGTCTAGCCTAGGACTCCTGCTTAGGAGTCATCGTGTGACAGTACATACTGCCAGCAAGGCACATTTGGATGCCTACTTCATCTTGCATGGGACCAAACACCAGATCTTCACAAGTTATACTGTGGCTTTATACCTCTCAGCTGCAGTAGCTTCATTCTCCAAATTACATCATTTCTAGCTACGCTTCTTTCCAATTTAATGTCCTGGACAATCTATTCATAACAGTAATCCCTATCTTTAACTGTTCCTGTGTCTACATGTTTCTCAATAGGTGTACAGCATCCTATCAGTCATTAAGTGCTCTCAGTTATTATATCCAAACTCTCATTAATTTATCTTCTTACCTCGAAAACCAAAGGAACATCTGTCCTGAATTTCAGGCTTCCCACCTCCCACTGTAATCTGGAGCCAAACTCCCACCACTTCCCTTTTAAATTCCACCAGGTGCCTCCTAACACAGGGGGAGACATGTGACTTTCCCAAGAGCTTGAAGTTTCTGCCATTCATGCTACGAAGAACCATATTTTTTATTCTTAAAAGTGAAAACAACTATTCAGTTAGTAGAGAGATAGTGTGAAATGGCTTTCCCATTCTCTCAAGGTTTCGTGGAGTCAGCTTTAGCATTGCTCCTGAATCTGCATGGAATTTTTTAAAAATGCAAAGACTTATTCAACTGAAAATCTTAAAGAGAATTGTTTCAGGCTAAGTGAAATACAGTACTTTGATTAAAGCCACTTTAGAAGGTTTGATTTTTTTTAATAAAGTTATTCAAATTCTAAATTTGAAGACCCAAGTTGGTTTCCCCTCCAGCTCCTTTTCTCTTGCTTCTACGATAAGGCAGTACACGGCTCAGCCCCTTCCTTGGAGTGACAAAATCCACTAGCATACTGCCAAGTAGCTGCGACATACCTCTGCTGCCAAGTCAACTGTAAAACCATATAGATTAGTTGAGAATTGCCCAAGAACTCACAAATACTCTTTTTATAGTATTGAACTTGCAAACCAATTGAGCAAATGATTCTTTTCTCTTGACCTCATTACTATTTCTCTCTTTTCTACATAACCATATTAATTCTGGCTTACTCTTAGCAGCACACTCCAAAAAGCTATAAAGTTTGTTTACTTTGAATCTCCAGTGCAGACAACAGACAGATTTCCAAACTGAGCTTATTAAACAATGAGGAAATTCATGCGCATTTCTCCACAATCACATCTACATTTGGGTATTGTGAGGCTAAAGAAGGTAAAACAACATGGAACAAATTAAAAATGCATACAGATTAAGGCAAACAGTATTTTAGCTCTTTTACTAATCATCATTAGGTATATTAGCCTAGTAATGACAACTGCAGAAACATTTGTCATAGCATACGTAACAGAGCATCCCTGTCAGAATTAAACATGTCATGAGTTAACCTGTCTGAGGGCACCTATAGCATCTGATGGCATTAGCATCATCGGCATCATTTTAATTTTCCTGGTATGGCAGAAATTCATGCATGCTTGTGTGTACACATGGCTGTGCATAACTCTGTCAAGGTTTAGGGTCCAGGCTGCCTGCTATACCTATAAAAGACACTGTCTGTTAACCCCTCTCCCTTCCCAAAGTCTCTCTCCCTTTTACTCTTCCCCCTCTGGGGAGAGTGGTTAATAGAGAATGTCTGTCATCATCTAGTAGCCAGCCCAGCCCTAACCCTTGACAATGCCCTAAGTTTTCCATTCTGACATCAGAACTCTAAAACTAGTATGTTTCAGATATACTTTCAGGCATACTTTTTAGAAAGTATAAACAACTGCAAGCAGTAATCGGTACTCAACACGCCTTCTATAATAATCTGTTGAAAACACTTTCCATTTTTGTCACTATTAAAATGCACTGCTCTCATATTTTGCAGTTATTTCACCTGGTTGTTTTAATTCCATTAAAAAAAAAAAAAGTTTCCCTCTAACAAAATCTTCCCTTTCAGTTCTAAGCTGTATTTCAAGGTAGCCTCAAAACTTGCCCTTCAACACAAAAATATAGCAACAATGTGTCAAGGTGATGACAAACTAATGACAAAGCCCCTATTAAACTGGATTCCTAAAAGACTGATATCAGAAAGGAACTTCAGTGCAGCAGTATTTGGCACTGCATCCCCCCAACAAAACTCTGAACCAAGGGAGTGCCTGTCTTCCCTTGATTTAACTGGAAGTGACATAAATAAATTTCTTAATTGGTTATTTGCTAGGTTAACACAAGGAGAATGTTAGATGTCTCAGAATATGATCTCAAATGAGCAGCCTGATAAGTAAGTTATTTCAAGGTAATAAATTCTAAGAAAAGATTGTGCACGTATATTTTTAACTATATATTCTTTTAATATATATTTTAAATATATGTATTTTGTTTAATTTTTATTTTCTTTCTCCCCCTAGGAATCTTCTGGAGTGCTGCAGAAACCCTTTACTGTCTAGAGAGCTACAGTTTTATATAAAAGGCATGATAAATTATCTGTCCTTTATAAGGTGTAACCCAGCTATCAGAGAGGACTGTGGTCCTCTGACATGGCCAGCAGCTCCCTCAACATGGAATTAACTTGGGATCAGATACCAGAACATACAATTAATTTTCTTTTTATTTAAAAAAAAAAAAAAGAAAAAAGAAAAAAAGAAAAAAAGAAAAGAGCTAATACTCATTTTCCTTCCTGGTACTAGAAGCTTCCCTTAAAATTAAAGCTCAGATTTTAATATGACTCCTAAAGCTGGCAAAATACCAGATGTAGTAAGAGTTAGAAATGCTGTGTCAGTCTCAAAAAACCTTTCTACCTCACCTCATCTCTCTGAGCACATGGGTGGCCTACGGCTGCCTGAAGAGATCAAGGACTGACCTAGAGTGTGTGCTGACATGACCAACCTATTAGGGACTGAAGATAAAAGTATAATTCTAGGAATTGATGACAGAATTTGCTCTAATCACTTCCACCTACCTTGATAAAAGAGCAAAGGAAATACCTCTGTCTCAACCATTCAATTTGGGAAAAACTGGCTTGTTAGGAGGGAAAAAGAACGTAGAATAATGTTTTAAAACATCTGTTAAAAGCCTCTTAATATATCTAAGTTTGTCTTCAGTTATTTCACCTGAAGGTCAGAGAGAGAAGTAACCAGTGATTTTTGTTGGTTTGGTACCTAAGTACAAGAAAAGCTTGAAAGATAAAAATGATACTTGAACTCTACAGTTCAGATTCACAAATCATTCTGAAAAATAAACTGTTGCCCAAACATTTCAGTTTATTCCCATAACTGAAAAAACAGATGTGTCATAAGATAGCAGAGAGCTTGAAGAGCTTTTGGGAGTAATCCTCCAGAGAATACCAACTATTTCCTTTGACTTAGAATTTGTATACTTAGTACTGCTGCATGCAAAGCAATTTTTAAGAGTTTACTTAAAGTAGATAAGAGACCAAAGCCATGTGTTTCAAACTGTTGAGACTCCTAAGTATGATAACTGACTTACTAAACAGAGCTTACCCAAACGACAGTGTGAAATCCTCACTGTTTGCCTGTAATAGTTTTTAAGTGTCTTTTAACACCAACTGTCTTCAAAGCACATATTACCGAAAGGATGAAAATAATTTTCTTTTCTCAATATGCAGTGTGTTTGGGAAAATACATATTACACACTGCATTTGCGTGCATACTTGCAGTAGTCTCAGCTGTTCCCCATCTACACAACAAGTTACTAGGAGGGGAATGGAACTTCATTTGCAAAGTAATAGCTTCCAAATGAAGAGAACTCAAGTCCTTCATCGTATAACTCCTGCTATATGTTTAAGTGCCACACACTCTAATAGCACCAGAAAGGGAGAGAAGATTCCAGGCCTAAAGAAATTAAATTGTGACGCAATTTCTGAGAGCATTACATAAAACAGCTCATCACTACTACTCCTGTGTACAAACAAACAAAAAAATCACCTATAATTTTTGCAAGAAAAGAATGGAGCTTGATTAATGACAAAAATTGTCTGTAGAAATAAAAAACAGGGAAAGGATTTAATTTCCTTACTTTTCTAATAAAGGTCAGCAATCCATTGTATTGCCTTTTTTAACACCTTCTTCTAGAGCTACTCTATTGTGGTATGTTTTCTTTGATGTTAATGGGACTATTTCAATTCATGTCAGATACTTTACTATCATAACATTCCCAAGTACAGGCATCACAGCATCATTGCCAGCATAGAGACTACGAATGGGTGGCAAAGTTTAAGACCAAAGACTATATTAAGAGCTTAATTATTTAAATTATCAGTTTTCAGATTGGCAATATCAACAAAACTCAGGGAGCACTAGAGAGGACACTTGCATACTTCGGTTTGGTTTTTTTGTTTAGTTTGTTTTCAGGCTATTATTCCAAATTGCTTTGGTTTTATTTCAGGTGTCAGAGGCCTGAGGAGGTGTTCCTGTATCGGTTTTATGTGGCAATTGGTGGCCTCTGTGAGGAGAAACCAGTGGCTGCCCCTGTTGGGGACAGGGCCAGCTGAGGACAGAGCTGAGGAGATCAGCCAAGCTGAGGCCACCTCTGTAGTACTTAGAAAGGATAAAAAACATCACACAAGAGTTGTGAGACAGAGTAAGAAAAATCCTATAGACACCAAAGTCAGTGGAGGAAGATGGAAAGAAGGTGTGCCAGGTGCCAGAGTACAGATTCCCCAGCAGCCTACGCAGAAGACCACAGTGAAGCACAAATTCCCTGCAGCCCATGAAGAGCACCACAGTGAAGCAGTTAGGCCCTGCAGTTCATGAAGCACCACACTGCAGCCTGTGGAGGACACCCACACTGCAGCAGGTAGATGTGCCCTGAACTAAGCTGCAGCCCACCAAGAAGCCACACTGGAGCAAGAACTGCAGCCAATGAGAGACCCAGACTGGAGCAATCTCTTCCTGAAGGACTGTAGCCCATGGGTAGAAAAAAAGCGTGAGGAGGAAGGAGTGGCAGAAACAAATTGTGTTGGACTGACCATAATCCCCAAATTCCCCATCCCTCTGCAATGCTCAGGGTGGGGTGGAAGTAGGACAGTTGGGAATGAAGTGAAGTTGAGTTTCACAAGGTGAAGGGCGGGGAGGGTGTAGTTTTGTCTTTGTTTCTCATCATCTCACTCTAATTGGCAATAAATTAACTTTTTCCAACTCAAGTCTGTTCTGCCTGTAACAGTAATGGGTAAGCAATCTCCCTGTCTTTATCCCAACCCACAAGCTTTTCCATCTTACTTTCTTCCCCTGCCTTGCTGAGAAGGTGAAGGAGCGGCTGATTGGGCATCTGGCAGTCACCCAAGGTCAACCTGCCACAGATCTTTAAGCGCTTTTACAGACTGAGTATCTTGGGACGCTTCAGCATCAGGGATGCTTCTTTTCCTATTAGCAGTAGAGATTAACCAAAAAAAAAAAAAGGCACTTACTGCATATTCCTGAGACATACCATATTCCTTCATGCACTAGGTACTTCTATTTGGAACATATTCAGCATTTATCTTGATTTACATCATTTGACAGACATTTTTCCCCATGTAGATTTACCTATAATTATACATATGCTACACACAGCTGCATCATCATCGAACAAGTTTGTTACATTTACTTTCTTCAAGGGGAGTGAGCATCTGAAATTCCATTCAGATCTTTAAGTAATTTCTGTAACTGGATACAGATGATCTATGGATACACACTATTTTTAGAAGGTGTTTTATTTGTACCAAATCCCCATTCCACGCATTTATGACTTGGTTATAACTAAGAAACAAAACCAGAAAATCTCTTCTCATATTTCCTTTGTCTATTCAAAATTTATTGCACAGTAAGATGTGTTATTTTAAATAATAACTACTAGAGCTGGGACAATTAAACTTCTGCTACGCCTATTACGCTTTCTGAAGAAGTCAAATATTATACCCAATTCAAAATCATACATGTAGATGTTACCAGGTCCAAATGATAACGCTGATTAAAGTGAAAACAGTAGAACAAACCTGTAATGCCCAACAACCTACCCATTTTCTGGTACTGAATTGGAAAACAAAATGAGATATTTTGCTGTTAAAATTCTCATCAGAATCACGTATATGAACATAAATGGAGAAGGACTTATCCAGGGTCACTAAGTTCATTTCCTTGATACCATGAATGTCCCACCCACGGATGCCTTTTAGAAACTGGCTAAACTCCATCCTAAAAGCAGCTAGTTGATCTTCTAATTTCCACTTACATTTATTACTATTCACCTTATCCCCACCTATTCTTACCATAACTTTACCTTACATAAATTTTCATTTCTGCCTACCACCTCATATGTTCATAGAATATTGTAAAATTCCCCTTTCAGCCTTCATTTTCCTAAGCTAAACAAGCCAAGCCCTTTCACTTTCTTCTTACACGTCCTCCATTTTCCTCATTATTCTAGTAGCAGTTCTTCGCATTTATTCAATTTTCATTTTCTCTTTACTGAATACGAGTGAGCAGAACTGCATACAGTGTTTTGGGTAAGGCATCTTCAGGAACCTCACAGTGATAATCATCCTCCCCTATCTTTCCTGTATATATTTTGATTGATAGCTTTGGAAGTTATCAACCCCACTTGAGTGTACTAACAACTTGAATTTCTAGCTTATTTACAGGCACTGCAATTTACATACTCTGCTTCCATTATCCCTCTCACCTCAATGCCACTATTTTTATTGAGAAAGCACGCAGTTAGTTCTGGGGTGCTAGACCTGTGGTATCCTTTATCTTTACCCGTATAAGTCTTCACCATCTTTTCCTTAATTTCTAAATTCTCTCCAAGGTGCTTATCCATCCAGATAAATGTCTACGTTTTTTCCTCTTAGTTGAGATAAGTTTTGCCAATACACTTAGGAATTTATAAGCGTTCCCCATATTCACGTTGCTGATCTCTGGGGTCGTTTAGTCTGGAGAAAACAAGGCTCACCGGAGACCTTATCACTCTCTACAACTACCTGACCGGAGCTTATAGCAATGTGGGGGTCAGTCTCTTCCCCCAAGTAACAAGTGATAGGACAAGAGGAAACAGCCTCAAGTTGCACCAGGGGAGACTTAGATCGGATATTAGGAAAAATTCCTTCACCAAAGGGTTGTCTAGCATTGGAACTGGCTGCCCAGGAAAGCAGCTGAGTTACCATCCCTGGAGGTATTTAGAAGACATGTAGATATGGCACTTAGGGACATGGTTTCGCGGTGGACTTAGCAGTGTCAGCTTTACAGTTAGACTCAACGACCTTAAGGGTCGTTTCCAACCTAAATGATTCTATAGCTAAATGTACTACATATTTGCTGTTTGAATTGAAAAACCCACTATTATTCTTCCATTGAATTTAAACTAATTTTACTAATGATCATTTAATCCGTAGTTACTTTCTCTGACCTCTAGTCCCAGAATCACTAAGGTCAGAAGAGATTTCTTGAGATCCAGCCCCTTGAGTCCAACCCCAATGCTCAAGCAGGGCCAGCTAGAGCAGGCTCCCCAGGACCACAATGCCCTCTTATGCAATGAAAATAAGTTAAAATAACAGAATGTCTTATTATTTCAGTGCCACTGGGCAGCAAACACATCCTGGAATGCAAGTACTAATAAAAGATACAATAAAACTCACTTTTATTGATGTTGTTTACTAGTATTAGTCATAGCTAAAAAAATCTCCAGACTCTGGAGTCTCTAGCCAAACAGCTACTCTACCAACAGCACAGTGAAAAGCTGCTGGGCTGCACCTAAAAACCTATCAGTATGTTTGGGGCTTTGTAAACGCACAGTCACTCTAAGTCGTATTCAAACCAACGTAATTTTCTTTCAAGTTCAGCAGCTTCAGAGAAGCACAGAGCAAGGTGCAGAACCTGGTAAATGCTCAAGCAGTCAACCTGTTAGAAGTTGTAGTCACAGCAGTTAAGTCTGATACAGACAAACCGAGGATCAAGAGACAATGTAAATTTGATATCCAGTTTTAATATCTAGCTTCCTGCTGGAGAGAGCAGAACTGATCAAATGGATGAGTGCTTCTTAATACAGCAGCACATTTAAAGCCATAGCCACTTTTTAGATGTTCTTACAAAAATATGCAGGCTCCATCTAGTCCTTACTGTAAAGCAAGTCACACAGACAGGATTAGGACAGCATCAAAGATTGGGGTTTTTATTTTTATACTAGTAGTCAGAAATCATATGAAAAACAACCATTTCTTTTTATGTTGGTACATTAGTTCTCTAAACCTTAATTAAAAACAAAATTTTCATTTTTCTGTTTGAAACAGAAGATGGTTTGTACATTTACCTACATGCGTGTCTGGGCATAGAGATACGCGTCTGCACACATTCCTTCCCGCCCCACAAGCCTAGCCTCGTACAGGATAGAACAGAAACTGGGAGGGAAAAAAACCCAAAACTTTCTCCTGTGCTGGCTTGGACAGAGTTAAGTGAGCACTCCTCATACTGTACATTTGTACTGCTGGTTCAGATAAATGGATTTCATTTTATTGTTTACTTGTACTTGATAAGGTTCTTGGATTGATTCTGGTGGCTCACAATGCCTTCCAGGCACAGGATGTTTTTCTTACTACTGCATCCAATGCCTTTCACAATGCAGTGGTTTTCTCTAAGAAAGGCAGGCATTGTGGAACTAAAATGTCAGCAAAATCAGTTTCTCCATTTTTGTAAAATGAAGGAAATTGCATGAAATGAAATCAATTCTGTGCCAGCACAATAACCATAACAACCAGAAATATTCAGAGAGAAGAGTTTGGAAAAAATAGTAATTTTATTCCAGCTATCACTCTTGGACAATATGAAGACACTATGGAACCCATGATTTACCTTGTTAACCCATAGCTAGAGGAGCATTTGAATATGTTCTTTCAAATCACAGAAGCTGCTCTTATAGAGCAGGCAAGTATTTTTTAACTGAGTCAATTAGCAGCAGCAACTCAGGTTCCTATAATTGAAAGAGTACTTCTCTCTTCATTCATCTTCATCTCAAATACAGTTATTAGCATCCAGTGAACTCCAAACTTGCATGACTTTGCACTAGGAAATATAGTGAATCTGATTGTTTCAACATAAGACTAAAATCAAAATGTTTTTGCACCCCTTCCTCACCTTGTCACTGACTTGCATAGTCTCACAATATCCATAGATCTCTGTATACCTTCATCTTGCATACCATCTGTAATAACAAGGATACTAACACCTAATTACCTAAGAGGAATGCCAGTAACATTCCTCACTAAACTAATTTAAGAACTTTATTTTTAAATTAATTCAAAGAAGCCAGAGAACTGACATCCACACAGCTGGGTGATTATTCTGAACCTCCAAGATTAAGCTCATCTTCTTGGAGCACATGGAAATTCCTACTAGAATAGCAATGCACAGTATTTCTGCTTATGATCATAAAAAAAATGCAGAGGTCATTAAAATAACCAATGTTTTCAGAAATTTTCCTGCTTTCTGTGTGAATCTGGAGAATACTTTACCTACATGGGCTTGTTCCTAGGCTTCAGAACCAGCCCTGGTTTTTATACACATACCCTGGTCAAAATCTGCTAGGACTACTTTAAACTTCTGACATTTTATTTAATCTCATCCATCTCTTTCCTCCATGTTAGCCTGCTGTAAACTGGAGCTTTGGGACTGGCTGCACAAAAGAACTCCCACACTGCAATAGCAATTGCGTCACAACCCCTGTCTCACATATCCTGCCTTCCTAGGGAATCCTGCCCCATGGAAAGAACCCTAACTGCAGAAGTGGTCAACACTAACAGCAATACCTGTGAGCAGCAGCCCCTTCTTCTGCCACAGCTACCTTTCCTAGAGCTTACCAATCTTGTAGCATAGGGAATGGAGCAAATCAGCTGCCACAACTCAGTAGCCTGTATGCTCATATAACGTTAAGGAGACGGTTGTTAAAGTCAATACTCTTGTCTGTGAGCTACAGCTCATGGTAACTGCTAGAGAAGCACAAGGGTAATCACAACAAGCATGACATGGATCACAAATCAGAACCTTTACTAGCCTAAGAGTAGCATTTACTAGGACAAAACACACCACTCACAGAGCTCATAAGCTGGTGAGTAGGAAATGCCAGATGTGATTTCAATTCTGTCTTTCATCAGAAGTTACATCCTCCTTCCCCCAAGGTCCATGGGGGCAGCTAGTCCTGGTGAGGATTCACACCTCCTCATCCTCTATATCTGTAGAATGGACAGTAGCAATCTGTGTTCCTCAGATCAACTTGGTATTACTTTTTCTAGGCAAACTGTAATAACATCACCTGGAAAAAAGGAAAGCCCTACTCAGAGCACTGCTGTCACTAGGCCTCAAGTCCTGGAACCAGGAGACAGAAATTCAAAACCAGACAGAGCAGAGTATCAAATCCTGGTCTCTGACATACCGGCTGATCGCTTAAGTCATATGATAAGAAGGTGAAGGCTGTTTGGGTCAAGGGATTTATGTGAAGTGTACTACTTTAGAAGCATTTTTTTAAAAAAAACCTTTGGCTTACTGTCAGGCAGTATGTTCAGCACCATCTTCCTACACTCACAGCCAGCTCTCTTATACCCATGAGGAATTTCACACCTGTGCCCAAGCTTTCCTTCCAAATTAGCTGCTCATCAACTCTATTACTAAACAAACATGAAGCAGCTGTAGCGCTCAGACTATGATTAAAATTAAACCCTTCAAATCCAGCCTAGCTTAGAGAACCTCTGTACAGTTGTTCTCAATTGATTAACTGCAACTGGCTCACAACTAAAACTAATCTATTAATTTCACAGTCTGGGAAAAGCTTCAAATAAAGTATTTCACAAAAAGGGAATCCAAATAATATTTCAAGTAAAATACCAAAAGATGATGCCACTAAAATGCTTTAAGGAAAATAATTTATAGTTTTTAATTGCCTTTTTTTGCCTTAGAACAGTTAAACCGTAGATTATTTTATTGATTCAACATTCATTGTTTTGCTTTGCACAACACTGAAAAAAACAGAATAATGACCTTATTGGTCTTCTAAGGGAGGTAACAGAAGATGCTGGGAGCTACAGACCAATCAGCCCACCATTAGCTGCACGCACCACCTGTGGCAAAGCGCTGAGTGCTTACAAGAGGGCTGGGCTCCAGCCAGGCTACAGAATAGGTTTTCGATCTGAACTTTCCAGAACACGTACTCCCTCTGTGCAGTCAATGAAATAAAGGAAAAGACAAATAGGGCTGATTCATAGGTCTGCTTTATCCTGTTTAATCATGATGTGATGCAGTAAATTAGATCTAGAAAGTTAGCTACACAGTAGGCAAACAAGTCTACGGCATCAACTTACAGAACATTTCAGGAAACACTTGTTTGCATTTACAACTTCTCTTAAAGAGAAAATACAAATCTACACAAAGACTTCTCTGCTGTTAGCTGCAACTCATAAATACCAGCAATACTAACCAAATCACATACTGCCCTTTTCCTTGTTTATTTATGTTGAAATGTTTTGCCTCAAGATCCACCTCATTTTCACTGCTATGACTAAAGGGCTGAATCCTCCCCATGTAATGTTGTAGCTAAGTTACTGGTATTTCACTGGAATGTGAACAGCCCCATAAACATACCTTTGTTAGTATTCTCATGACTCCACTCTCCACCTGCTCACTGACTTCAGCATTTCAAGTCTGCCAATATCTTCCCCACAGGATGAAGCTGGGTGTGGATTCACTTTGACATTCTGTTTCCATCCCCAGCTGTCCATCACATCCTATGGTACATGCAAAGCACACAACCTCTCAAAAAGAAACGTGCAATACCATGTAACAGTTATGAGACAATAGCCTGAGGCGCTGTGTGATCCCAGCACTAGGGATCTGTCTCTGAGCCAGAGGGACAAATCATAGTCTCCAAAAACTGGCACACAATTAAGGAAACTGCTCGATTCAATTCTCAGGATTATAACAGATTTAAAAGCCATGCCAAATTAATGTTAAAAAACATAATAGAGAGATGTCTGTAGCTCTTCTATGGGAGAGGGGAAGAAATAAAAGGCAAAATTTGTGGGCTGAGTATTCTTCAGTGACGAATGAAGGCACTACACAGCATGCAGCCTGTGTAGGGAATCTTATTACCCTTCAGGAGAAGGAAGAAACAGGAAACCTCAAGGATCTGACCCTTCAGACATCACCCAACAGGATGGCTACACTGGATTTCTCATGCCAAGAGCAGACCAAAACCCCAGCAGTAGCCAAAATCACGTCACCAATCGAGCCAGGATTATTCCCCAGCCTCTTTGCAGGGAGATGCTTTGTGGAGGCCTAGGACAGTACTACACATCTAGAAAAAAATGTCATCAACATCAAAGAAGGTATTTGAAAAAACAGATGCCTCCAGCTGCTCATCTCCTCTTCCCACTAGCAGGGGACTCAGAGGTGACCTTTAGGAAACCACATCACCTCCAGACTACATTCCTCTGCATCACACTCCCACACTGACATGCCCCTCTATGAAGGTATCACTGCTACCAAAGTATAAGCTTAATTTACCCTGAAGTTCAGCAAAATGAGCAGAGTAAGGTGCAAAAGCTGGCAAACACTCTAGCAGTCAACCTGTCAGAAGTTGTAATCACAGCAGCAAATGTGATACAGACAAACCCAGGATCAACACAATGTAAATTTGGTATCAAATCTTAGATCTCTATCCACCTGCTGGAGAGAGCAGAACTGATCAAATGGATATGTACTTCTCAATCTAGCATAATATTTGAAGCTTTTTAGGTGTTCTTTCAAAAATACACACCACTGGCACCAAGTCTAGTGAGTCTCATCACATGCCTTCACATGCAGGAGAGGAAACAAAGATGTGGCCCCTGCAAATAGTCTTAGTATCTCTTACCAGCGTCCACAACCCAAGAGGCAAAGGGAGGAAAGACCTGGCACCTCCAAGTCAGAGGGATGAAGCAGCTGCTAGGTAAAGAAAGGAAGGTTTCACACAGCATCCAGGAGCCTGACACCTCTTTCCATTTTCCCCTTTTCAGAGTTTTCACTGTCATTTTGTGGACAAATGCTCTATTTGCATCTGTGGGTATGGGTAAACTGGGTCTTGCACTGCTACAAACCCTTCACTTTTAATAACTGTATTGCCTTGGACTCACGTTGATTCCAGAGGCAGCTGTTGTTTCTCATTGCCTGTAAGTCAGGTTACAATGTGGTCAGTGTTTGTTTGTTGTCTTCCTGTGAGTAATCTGTCTCAGGCCATAACCAAAGCAAGACATAGGAGTACAGTAAGTCTGAACTGACGCTGAAGCTTTCCAGGCTGCTGCAGTTCACTACCATGAATAGTGTTTCAAACAATATTTGAAAACATTCATGTGGTTGTGGACCTTGAATACTATACACTGCTACCAAAGAGGGCTGTCCTTTACCCATTCCATCAGCCCCTGAGAAGAAGCCTGATTTACACGTAAACATCATCTCCGATTTTAAGTGTCCCAGAGCAGTAGAGGAGTACTGAAGGACTATTAAGAGGGGCCTGGCTTACAGTGTTTGGTTCTTACCTCATACCACAAGACTACCAAAACTATTTTTACACTAAAATAACCTGCTCTACTTAAACAACATGAGCTTGTTCCCTGAACTTCATGCCATTTGGGGAAGGGGGGGAACAAACAAACAAACAAAAAAACCCAACCCCACCAAACTAAAAAACGTTGCTCTTTTTTCTCTCTAACTTCAGCCAGACACACTCACCATCCTCTCATGTCCTATCCCCAGGTGAGGGGGCCTCTGCACTTGCTGGGACAGACTGTTTGCCTTCCCCAGAATAGAGGGAATCTGTCTCCAGTGAAAAAAAGAGGTGCATGGCTATGGTGTGTATCGACTACATATCTGACCATAGATCACCCACTGCTACTGCTGAGGCTACGGGCAGTATGGTATTTCTTTTAGCTAGACTACTTGTGGCTTTTCAGCGGATACTGGAGAAAAATGTATGTCCCATTCATGGATCTAGCAGAGCTATACATTTTGTACCTCCTAAATATGGCAATTCTGGACACCTCAGCGATGAAACCCAAGCTACATCTTGGTCATCTGCAACAAGACAATAGCAACAATGGACCTTAGCAATGAATTATTCCCCTAGAGCCAAACGTAGCCACATCCAAGAATGATTCCTACCCACCATAGGCCTAAACACTATGAAGCAGGTCTGGGAGAACTTCAGGTCTAGTGCTTCAGACCAGTTACAGCAGATCCACATGCACACTGCCAGGGACTCCCCTCCCCAAACAGTCCAAAGAACTGTATGGATATGGCTCAGTGCTCCATTAAGAAGTTAATTGTATAAATTACACCTCATCTATTGCACATGTCAGAAATTCTGCCTAGATTATTCCCAAGGACCCCGCTCCAGCCAGCCAGTACTCTGGGATGCACTGAAACACTTTAGCCAGTCTCACAGATTTCATGCTTTAAGATCTAAACCAGATAGTGTCTTGTCACAACACAGCTTCATGAAGCTGTGACAGCAAAAAGACTATTTTTATCTTCTGCAAATTAGATTTGGGGTTTTCAGGAGCAGAAGAGACCCCTTCTTCAAAATAAAGTTTAACGGAAAAAATAGCTCATGCTGCACCTAGACCGTAGGAAAAGCACTGACGTACACTGAGGGTTTGTTGTGGGAAAACAGCCTGAAAGTAGGTGATGCATACTGAATGTTCCCTCTCCTTGTCTCTCAGGATCAGAGTATGGGAAGATCAGCACTTTCAACTCCCACTCACTTACCTGCTCTGACAAGACACAAGCCAACAGATGTTGCCAACTCAAAGCACTCAACAATCATTAGGCTAAAAAACTCACAGCAATGGCTTTAAAAGCAGTGTTTGAAAAAAACAATAGATGTGGTCTTCTTTTGTTCTGCCTTTCAAGTTTTTAAACCCTTACAAGCAGGTTTTATGTCTTCTTCATAACCAGGAGGGACAGGAATTCCAGACTGCATTGTATTTTTTCAGTGGAAGCTAAAAATCTGACATCATTCATTCATTCAAGTTACCGAAGCTTTAAAAAAAAAAGTCAAGCTGCATTAGGATGGTGAATGCTGCCACCTCTGGCTGCCATTTTTCAAAACACTTTCCATACACTGTGCTCTGGGTTAGAAACTATTTCCTGATGTCAAGGAGGATGACTGTAAACTCAGAAGCTGTTTTGTTCTGCTTGTGCTGCTTTTAGAAAGCACAACACAAAAAGCTAGGCAAACCAGACTTACTAGATATGCAATGGGCAAAATTAAAAATGGAAGTACAATCAGATACTGATGGTAGTTAGCCCATATCCAGGGCTGAACTACAGCAGTTGCTCTATCACCCAATGACCCCTCCCCAGCAGACACAGGGACTGGCAAAAGGAGGTGAGACTCACAGGTTTAAATGAAAAAAGATGAAGTGAAAAAAGTAAACAAAGTTATACTCAGCCCAGCAAACATACAGTGGTCACAAATGGGAAGGCAGTCCTCAGGAGCAGGAAAAGGAGCACGTGAACCCCAAGCAGGCACTAACACCTCTTCTCCCCCAGCAAACCTTCCCCTTCACAGCGAGGGTGATGTTTACATTATGGGCTACACCTGTAGCCAACTTGGGTCAGCTGCCCTGGCCGACTCCACACTGCTAACACCTGCAGACCACGGCTGGCCTAGGATTCTGTCCCAGGGAAACCAGGACACTCATGATTAAGTTGAGGATCAGGAGTTATACATTTGCTTTCATCTCTTTAACTGCCTGAAAAACCTAATAAATATTGTCATCATTTGGAGGCTTTCTGGATGAAAAACCAAGTAGGACAGTCTGAGTCAGGCTCTCAGAAACACGCAGGAGTTAAATGTGTTTATTTCTCTTTTCTATTTGGCTCAAGAAGGGGAAAATAAACCACAAGCGGAACCACTGTCGCTTACATTTTACACATCTACAAGGAAGTGTGCGGACAGGGATACTGAACAGCTCAGAATTCCCTCCAGAGCAAAAAACTTTTTCTGTCTTTGCCTAGACTATACTTATTCTACACGTAATAGTCTACAGGTCTCCATCTCCACAACTGCAAAGTCCACACAAAGCATTTTTTAAGACATTCATTGCGGCTGCATTAGGAAAAATTGCCTTTTTTGTGGAAGAGCATCTGCATTCAGGACAAATTACACAGAATCAGAAGCTATGGAGGGTAAGAGAGGAAAATCACTTAGAACAGCTCTTCAGATTCAAATGGGCAATGAAAACAATCATAGCAGGTAAATGCTCCAGTCCTGATAGAAAAAAAACAAAACACGTAGAAAGGAATTATATGGCAATCCTGAGGGAAAGGAAAAAATTTACAGAGAAAAAGTGTACAGTCTTATGGCCAGGACAGCAGCATTGAAAATAAACACCCTGCCACAAATGCATTCTCCTTTTAAGTCTTGCCAATTCCTATCTCATTGAAATTATAAAGCACATGGAGTAAGAAAAATGCATAGCCAAAAGGGAAGTCACATAGCCAGGGGGTGGGGGGGGGTGGGGGGAAGCTTACCCTCTGTAAGCAACTTCTCAGAAGGAATGCTGTGAAGGTGACTATACCCTTCCTAGACCATGCAAAATTACTTGTTTCTTACTAAATCACAGAGAAAGAAACTTTTTTAAAACACTCAATTAAAAAAAGCACTAGTTAGAAACTGTATTTAAATTAAACTTGATTATAGGCTAACAAAGAACAACCGCAACAGTGCTACATATACATGAAACAGGAAATCTTTCCCTGTGGATCCTTTCCTAAT
Organism: Eurystomus gularis; assembly: GCA_013400335.1. Classification (NCBI taxonomy): domain Eukaryota; kingdom Metazoa; phylum Chordata; class Aves; order Coraciiformes; family Coraciidae; genus Eurystomus; species Eurystomus gularis. The sequence continues at coordinate 508,757 of VZZY01006951.1, read as the reverse complement.
GAGAGAACCAAACTCAACCACAACTTTCCCTGTGACAAGGGAAATGAGGCTCACTGGAGACAAGAAGGAAGTGTGTCCCAGAGAGGGAAAAGTCTGCATACGAACACACAGCACAAAGCAGGTAACTTGCCACAAAAATCCCGTCATGTTTAATTTATATTGAGTCCCCATTTGCCATACTGTACCAGTGAGCAAGGGAAGGGGGTTTCAACTACATTTGCATCGAACATGCTAGCTATTTTTCAGGAAACATCAAAAAAACATCAAATACACTCAACTTACAGAATCAAATTTCCATCCCATAAAAACTGAAATTACAGTATAAAGCAATAGGTTCCTTCTTAAGCACTGGAGGTAATGCAGTTTGATTTTTCACTCATTAATATCCTATGATTTACCAGGCATTTTTCCTCAGACTCCTTTCTGCGTGAGGGTTCTCTCCCATCTCTAGTAAGATGGGAGTTCATATTGCAACCGTTCACTCCATCAGGGAAGTTACGGATCTTTTTCCTACTTACGTAAGAACAGTTTCAGAACTCACCAGAGTTCAATTACTGTTGTGACCTCCACCTGTCTGTTAAATTGGAACAAAACTGACCAGTTAGAAAAATATTTATAAAGAAACAGACTAATAGGCAGAGAGAGAAACCTTCACGTTCATACACATACAAGAAATTTCCTCAGTATCTCAGGATAAAAAACAGAGCAATTAGTGTAAAAGAATGACAATCTGAAGAAGTACACAAGTTAAGGTATTTGGGATAACAAGCAGAAACCAGAAGGCCTGAGCCCAAGTAAACACCACACTGAGTTGGCATCTGTGTGAGAGCACTGTACCTTCACAGTTGCTCTTCCATTTCTCTGGGGTTCCCTCTGTGTCCAACAGAAACAGTTTTCAATGTGTGTTCTGTCCACCATTGCCAAACTGTAGAGCAGAGTCTCGATATCTAGAGAAGCAGATACTGAGAAGCTCTGGCCAGCTACAAAATCTTAGCCACAATAACTTTACACAGCGACAGCTGAGGAAAGTGAGGGAGTGACCAGGCAAGACAGAAGAAGCTGAAAAGCCACAACCAACTGAGGGTCTCTGAACCAGGGATGCTGAGGACTGGGGGGTGTCTGAGCTGGGGCTCCAACCTGCCCCTGACAGGCTGAGAAACCCCTCGATTTTCCAAATACTCTAATGACTATACCATATGCTTGAGTAGTAGAAATGCCATTTTAAGAATATCTACTTACCTATGCTAAAAATCTAACAATAAGGCAATTTCAGGCCATATTTAAAATTTAAAAGTTATACTAAAATCATTTTCAGCATGCGGTATTAAAAATGCCAAGAATCAAAGTAGCTTCTTTATGTACATCTGTCATGTCACTGTGGTATGCACCATCATGTTCTGGGGATGCTTCACTCACACAACTGCTGAACATTAAGAGAAACCACCGCAATGTTCCAATGTATGTACTTGGTCCCACTGGGGAAAAATTAAAAGATAGTTGCTCTGATTATAACTCACATCAGATTTCAGTCCTTCTGTAAATGAGTAAACAAAACCGTATCAGTCTTGGCTGTTACATCAGTCAGCAGCTTAGATATTTCACAAGGGTGCCATACTTATAAATGAGAAAAAAAAAAAAGCATATAAACTATCTGTCAACTCTGCTATCAAGAGAGCTAATTTGAGTTTCTCTGGTATTTTTGTATTTCCTAACATAAATAAACAAGACAGAAGAAAACCCCAGCGCCCAAGTTTTGGTCCAGGCTCTTATGACTCGAGGCTATATTCATGGACACTCAGTCTCAGCTCTCCACTTTCATCAATCCTGAGTGTCTGTCTATAGGAAACGTTGTTTGTAATGATCCCCTTCAAACTTGAACGATGAAAGTGCACATTTTGCAAATGACACCTCAGCCAATCTGCCCCATCTGCATGAGAGACAGCAAATGATTTCACTCTTTAGGCATTCAAAATAAAATGCACATGCAGCAAATTCCAAGCTGGCAGGAAAATCCAGTCATTAAAAAAGTGATTTGTTTTCTACATTTGCAAACACAAAGGCTCCATTTATTTCTATTGCCATAAAGAAAATGAACTGTTAGAGTTTCTTAAACAATCATAGCCAGCACATTTTGGAAACGTTTTAATTTCAAAAATACTAACTAACAAATTAGAGTTTAAATAGCTTTTCTAAAGCGGCACCATTTTAGATACAGTATTCTGATTGATGGCATCGCTTTGCCCCGTGGGACAAGGTTCTACTGTCTTCTGTATACGCTATAGTGATGCCTGTTTGTTGCTGGAGTCACTAAATTAAAGAAACCTAAGCTATGTGAATTTTAAATAAAATCATATTCATTAACAAGATGTATTTTACTTTATAGGAGCCTGAAAAAAAGGCTATGTTTCTTTTAAAATTAGAAATTTATGGTCTCTGTCCTTCTATCTTTCTCCTCTTTCTCTTTATAATGGGGAAAGCAAAATAGCAAATTAAAATAGCAAACATAATTGATATAGACCCATTCTGAAAAAGCTTATAAACATGCTTAACTTTACACAGAATGAGTCGCTTAATTGAACTCACTGGGACTATTCTCAATGCAAAAATGTAAGCATGTGTCTAATTCTTTCCAGGATCACAATACGTAAGAGTGATCTGTAATGAAAATAAAACTACTCTATTTTTCAAATTTCTTAATCTGCATTTATTTTTGTGGCTATAGCAACATCTGGTGGACAAATCACAACTAGAAAGCCTGTGCACTTCCACTGTATGATACATGTATTTTAAAATACAAACTGTTTTTACTTGCAAGTAAAAAGAACAAGAAAAAACAATGATTTAACTCACGTAACTCTTAATAATTTTGAAGTTATTACATCTCTTAGAAAATGCTTTATATTCTTAACCACAAGTGGTCAAGGCATCTTTGTTCCATAACGTAGTAAAATATTACCTTTTTCTCTCCTACCCTCCCTCCCTTGTACAGTTTGAAGTGCTAGCCATGGTGCATCAACGTACACTGGCGCACTTGGACAAGGGCACACAAACACCCAACAAATGCTGAGGCTGCACAGTTAAGCAGTCAAAAATTATCATAAATAAAGTTCTAAAGGTAAAGTTAAGAAAACAATAAAGAACCCCCGTAGATTTGCTCTCCATAGAATCAAAGCCTAAAAAGAAATCAAAATAAAACCCCAAAATAACAAAAAGACGCACTGGAGGGCAGCTTAGTATGCAAGGGTGAAGCTGAGTGAGCAGCATGCTGACAGGCATTCCTTTTGCGTCACTCATTTCCTCTGTGCTTTCTTCTAATTCCTATGTAATTGCTCTCTTGTTTTTCATATTCCCTTTACCAAAATTTGTGCCTTATAGGCATATCTGCTTAGAATCAGAATGAGAAAATGAGAGCCAAATACAATTACAACTATATTTTCTAAAATTGCTTGATGCTGGGGTTAGCTTGAATTGATTTCCAAAGGGCTGTACACATGAGAAAGCACAATAAAACATGAATATATTAACTAAAATATTTTAACAGGGAACAAGCCCTTGCATCTACCACCAAAAACAAGGAAGCAAACTAAGGAACAATCATTCTATTATTGGTTGTAAAATTCTAAGAGAGTATCAAAAGGTTCCTAGAATAAGTGAGGCAAAAATCTCTAGGAATGTGAGAACAGAAAACAGAAAGTACTTGAAGGTGAGGCTGAAATCAACAGATGGATTGCTGGTAGTCTTGCCATATATCTTGACCTTGTGTTTGGAAATCTGGATCCTCCCTTGTCCTTCACATAGAGTAAGATGTGCAGGACCATCACAACCTAACTAGATACAACACTTTGCTAATGCAATACTTCCCTGATTGCAGCTCCCTCCAAGTAGAGCTCAGAAGTGGTCAGCAAGCTGTCCATCACTGCCTGCAGCTTTCTGCACTGCCCATTTTTTCAGCTTTCACTGGAAGAACTAATTGAAAGATGCAAGTTCCTGGGACTGGTAAGTCAATAAATCAATAAAGCCACATGCTGTCTACTATAGCAACACATTGCTTCAAGTTATCCACCTCCCAAACACCAATAAAGAGATGACTGGCAAACTACAACAGATGAAGACAGTGGTAGGAAAATACCATGCCAGAGACACAAAAGAAAGTATTCTGAGTTTACACGCACCAGCAGCTTGATTCAAGTATTTATTTTGATAACAAGCCCATGCCTCCTCCCAACCACCTTCTGCCCAAAGCTCCAAAATGGGGGACTTGCCAGAAACTCCTGAAAAGTCCATTACTGTTCTTTCATTTTACATGGCAAGGGTAACCACTCCAGCATCACAGATAAAAACAGGGGGTTATTCATGTTAGGCATGTTGATAGAAATTGACAGCATGTTGGTGAGAAGTGGCAGGGTCCTAGATTCAATCAAAGTATCTGTGGAAGACACCTGCATTCATCCACAAACTCCAGGGTCATTCACTGGGACATTAGGCATGTAGGGTTTTGTCACCAGCTATTTTAATGGCCTTAACAGAACCATATACAAAGCTCTTACTTCTTACTCATAGAAGATGAGTAAGGTGCTGAGAGAGAGAAGATGAGGTGCTGAGTACAGATAGGTAGTGAAATCAGAAATTAAAGGGAAGCAAACCAATGCAAGCATCTCTGTATGTATACACGTAAGACAAGACTTGTTAGAGATGACATCTTTCATTTGACCAGCTAATATAATCAACAGACAACCTTTTGGGCACAAAACTCTTCTATTAAAGTGAAGTAGGAACAACTACAAGTCTAAACACAAATTACTGCTCTAACTGGGAGTCTAATCACCCGTGTACAAGGTCAGTTCCCAAAGAAGGAAGAGTGGTACCCACTGAGAAGGTGTTAACTGTGTGAGAGGAAAGTGGACTAGAAGAAAGCGTGAAATCGATTTTACTTAGGGGAATACCAAATAGCTAACAGGATGGGAAAAACAGCCATAAACCTCATTCTGCCCCTAGGTTGGTGCACTTGGTTGACTTACGAGCTTCATCTCTCCAGCTTGTCTTCACAGGCTTCCCTTGAAGCTCTGGTTCCTGCCCCTGCCGTCGTTTGACGCCGCCACCGCCGCCCCTCAGCCAAGCTGCGGGCGCAGGCCCAGGGGCTCTGCCGTGTGTCCCTCAGAGACGCTTCTCAAGACACACACACTCGCACGAAGCCGCCGCTACCGCCTGTGCGGGAGGGAGCCGCGGGCTCTCCCCTCCCCGAGGCGGGGGCGCAGGGGCGCGTTCTCCCAGAGGAAACTTCAAACGCCTCTTGGCTCACCCCACCCCTCAAACTCCTCGTGTCCCGGCCCCGCTCCCGCCGAGGCGGGAACGCGGAGGGAAGGCGCTGGCGCTGGCCCCGCCCACCGCGCGTGCGGGCAGCCGGCGCATGCTCAGCGCGCAGCGGAACGAGAGCGGCCGAAGGGTGTCGCTCGGCGGCTTCCGTCCGCTCGGTGGCGCGTAGCTGGGTGTGTCCTTCTGCGCTTGCCGTAGCCTGACATGGCGGAGTATTCCTGCGTTAAATCCACCAAGCTCGTCCTCAAAGGGGCGAAAGAGAAAAGGTGAGGAGCGAGGCGACCACCGCCACGGGCGCTGCCCCGCGCCGCCAGCTCAGGCCGAGAGCCCCGGCCGGGCTGGAGGCCGGGGTGACGGTGAGGCCGAGGCCGTCGTGAGGGTGACGGTGAGGCCGTCCCCGTCCCCGTCTGGTCCCGTCTCTCCGGCGGCTGTGTGCCCAGGCACACCGGCCAGGGTAGGGGTTTTCGGGTTGCCAGCCCCTTGCTCCCGGCCGGTGTCAGCGAACCCCTCCTGTAGCGCCTAGGAGCGAGGCGGTACGAGGGAGCTGGCTGCGGGAGGGACGGGCCCGGGGCACGTCCTGATTTCCTTGTATCTCCCTTTGCAGCAAGAAAAAGCAGAAAGCGAAGAAAAGGAAAAGGGAAGAGGATGCAGCAGAACAACTTGATATTGTTGGTGAGCTGCTCTCCGGGAATGGCATGACAGTGTGGAAACCGCAGGGCAGAGCAGAAGCCGAAGTGCTTGTTAGAGACTTTGTAAACCAAGTGTAGGCCCCGTAGAGATTTGTGACTGTTTCTCACAAAATGTTATTTGTGTGTTGGTATCTTCCTAGACGCCAAGTGGAACTTCTGACACCAATAAGGATGGATTTTTCACTTATCTTTTTAGCCAGATTATGTTCTTATATAATCTCAAGCTACTTATCATCTTGAGTATCTCTGGTTTTTCACTCTCTTTTTTTGTTTTTTTTTTTTGTTTGTTTCTCCCCCTTCAGTGGTACTTGCTTCAGGAGGAAAGAGCTTTTTAGCATTGTAATGCTGTTATTTAATGAGTGCATGTCTATGTAAATAACTTGTGTGTTCTGTTACTATTGCTTTCAAAATTAGCAGCTGGCTCACCTGTGCTTTCTGTTCTTACTCTGCCACTAGTTATTTTCTGACCGAGTTCTTTAGTTCACTTGACTCTTTGATCCTTTTGAAAGGAAAAGAGTCTTGGTTAGTTTGTTTATTTGTTTTTACTTTGACACACTTGCTTGACTGCTGTGAAATGTTCACATTAGAAATGTGCTACTGCTAATTGAAGCTGAAGACACAAACATTAGCCAGTAACAAAACATAACTTTTTCATTTTTCGTAAAATAGAAGGGTCACTGTATGGTCATGAGCAGTAACCTGACAGCCCTTCAGCGCTGTCATGTTCTTGATTGATCACAGTTCACAAACAAAACCAGCTAAAATGTAGTCACAGTTAGGAGAGGTGCAGGTGTATACTGTAGCACAGTGCATATTACAGGATAAATGTCCTTTTCTGTTGTTTGTATATGAGCACAAGCTAAGTAAGTGCAAAGAGAAGTCATCCTTGCTCCTGTGTTAAGACAAATGACGATATATGAGAAAATGGGCTGTTTGTCTTACACTAGAAGAATGTTACAGATGTTTTACCTTCAGCCATGTTTCAAAAAAAGTGGGAGAGATTTGGAAAATTCATGCATAGATATGTGAAACTGACTGTATAGAGCAAGACAATTAGCTCCACATGTTGCATAAAGACGGGGGAGATTATTTCTGCTCAAGGCAGGTTGACTTGCCAAATTTAGTATGTGAAAAAAGCCACTAAATTCAGATTAATTAGAAATAGTTATTATCTTAATCACATAGAAAGTATTTGTAAGACAATATATAAAAATTTTTATAGAAAAATGGAAAATTTCCCTGTTTAGAAAAGAAAAACATCATTCTAATTAATGCACATGGGCAGGGCTACCTTTAACTTTGACAGAATTCTGTGGGGCTCAAAAGTTCAAACACAGATTGGCTTGAACAACTGAAGTCTAAGGATTACAGTTCACGTGAAGTAATTTAACAGCAAGATGAGATAGTTTATCTGTTTCTGTTGTGTTAGAGAATCTAATAATCAGATATGGCCCCAAAACTGCAGAAGACTAGTCCAGAGGGGGGAAAAAACCCTTTCCTTGCAAGTTGCACCTTTGCTGCATCAGCTGAATGAATGGATCAGCTTGCTCTATGGACTAATGCAAGGAAGGGATGAAGGGCAGGAGCCTGTAACTAGGGGATGGCAGGGCAGGTGGAACAGCAGGACTTTCTGATCCAGCAGCAACACCATTAAATTGTCTCTCTACTATAAGGCACAAAGATCTGGACATCGCAATAGCAATTGTAGCTTTAGAATTTCAAATCTCAGAGAAGACCCTGAAATATCATCTCTTGAACTACTGTAATCAAAAGTTGCCATTATTCTATTAACTATCATGGTTTTGTGTTTTAGGAAACTGGTGGGCTGTCAGTAATTTTGGTGAAATTACAGGAACTATAGCTATTGAAATGGATAAAGGAGCTTACATCCATGCCCTTGACAATGGCTTGTTTACGCTTGGAGCACCACATAAAGGTTTGTTTTGGGAAATTGGGAAATAAGCGGCTTTAGTAACAAAAGGCATAAAAGCATAAAAGTAGCATCACTTAAAGGCGAGCAGTTTTACAGCTAAAAGCTGTTTATTACAAATAATGCAGTAGCCCTGAATGTAGCATGCAGATGACATAAACCTAATGACTACCAATCAGTTTCGCTTGTCTAGTTTCTTGCTGTTTTATGTGTACCATAAATGGAACCGCACTGGAGGTGATCACCTGTTAAGGGCCATTCCGCTTACCGGATAAAAAGCAGTATAACTTTTATTAAATCCTGTAAAATCTTTATGGGGTCAGTTGAAGAGTGAACTACTAAAGGCAGATGAGTTTGAAGGTTTATTGCTGCATCCTCATCTTAATAGACTTGTTTTGTTGCTGCACAAGTGGGCTACTGACATGGCAGAATAATTAGCTCGTCCTTACTATGAATTTGAAAGCCATCAGTCAGACAAGGACTGTTCCATTGTGTTTCGCTGCCAGGGTGAGATCAAAGCAACAGTGGCCATATTATCTCGTTTTGGTTTTGAGGAATGGAGAGGTGAATAGCTTTTAGGGTACTGAGTTGTGTTACAATAGCTGAACCATAATGCATTTTGTTATGGAAGAAATAACGTTGCAAGGAGACTGAAGTTTTCAAAGCTATCTGAAGAATTACAAAACATTTTCAACTGTAAATTTCTTCACATAAGGACTTTTTTACTTTTGTGTCTTAAGCACTCTAAATATGTGAACATAAATAAGCATCCACATTGTTTTGTTTTTTTTAAGAGTGAATATTCAAAAAGGATTTTTTAAATAAATGAAGTATTGCAGCTTTCCGGAGTTTTTAGCAATAGCCATTGTTCAAGTCTTCAGCTTGTTTGAAATTGCAGTATCAACAGGTTAAAATACTGTGTGTTTAATGCTTCATACCTAACTAATGAAAAACTCATTCCTCAGATGATGAAGGCCCTAGTCCTCCTGAACAATTTACAGCAGTAAAGCTGTCTGATACAAGGTAATTACTGTAGCAGTGTTACAAGGTTTGATACTTACCTTTGTTTCTGGTGTCAATCCATTCTTTGTCCTGAAATACACTGTCTACTAATAATGTGTTTGTGATGTGCTGGATATTTTGAATTGCTTTTATTTAAAAACATTCTTCATTCTTTTCCTGCTTTTTCTCTTTGAGGATTGCTCTGAAGTCTGGTTATGGCAAATACCTTGGCATAAATTCAGATGGGCTTGTTATTGGACGTTCAGATGCAATAGGATCAAGAGAGCAATGGGAGCCTGTCTTCCAAGACGTAAGCTGTTTGGAATAGTTCATCTGATGTTCTTAGCATTCAACTGTTTTGAGTTAATTTATATTTATGTTCTTTGTCTGTGCAGTCAAAGCCTTCTGCAATCTCTTCCATATTGTAACTTTTAGCATTCTCTTTTCCCAACTGCAATGCATTTAGTATAATTGAAAGTTCTCAAAGTACTTCAACTTACTGCATTTCGGCAGCTAGAAACATCTTAAAAATGAAGGATCCAGTAAGTCTGCTGGCTAACAATTAAAGTGTCCATGTATTAAAAAATAAAGCACATTTACAGAGTTTTCCAGTGTGTTATAGGGGATAAATGTTACAAATTGAGGATTGTATACAAACTCTTTATACTAACACTATGTGATATTATTTCTGCAGAAGAAGATGGCATTACTAGCAGCAAATAGCCGTTTTATTAGATGTAATGAAGAGGGAGATATAGAAGCCAAAAGCAAAACTGCAGGGGAAGAAGAAATGATAAAGGTAATCTATAACTTCTACAATTAGTACAGGATTGGTGTGGATATTCAACCATCTGGGTGTCTGTGTGCTACAACTTACTGTTTGTACAATTACAATAGTTTTCTATAAGATGTCAAGTGATTTAGCCACAAGGAAGGTAAATGACCTCCAGGGCTGTGTAAACTGAGATGCTTCAGTAGAGATAGGAAGATATTTCACCACTACAGAAGGGTCGTCTTAAAAGACACTGGGGAACAAGACAGTCTGTATGATGTTCCAGATAGTTCTGAACAGCTTGGTGTGGAAGAGATGAATTATGGCTGAAGCAGGGACAGAGAAGGGTTTACCAGAATGATGCAGAAGGGGAGATCTTTTAAGTAAGGGAATGTGGGAAAAAAAGCTATCTTGACTTAATCTGGATGTGGAAAACGTGTGTGCCTCCAAATAGAGATAGATGGGTCTACGAGTCAGAGCAATAATATTTTTAAGTCAGTCTCTGAAAAAAGCATTTTACCCCTGCTAAAACTAAGAACTGTAATGGTGCTTTTTTGAGATGAAGGTGATTATGTCCTACAGTAGTATTAAGGATTACACTTAATATTCCCTATACTTAAGGCATCTCTTGCTTTCATTGCGGTTGTCTACACTTGTGAATTAACCAATTTGAAAGCTGTGAACTTAGTCACAGTGACTCTCATTCTGTTGTGAAGGATCTATTATTGTCTTTAACCTGTAACTTCTGGTTTTAAAAATGTAGGCATTTTCTAATTTTGTTTTTATTTTTGTTTTTTTTTTTTCTCTTAATGACTAGATTCGTACTTGTGCTGAAAGAGAAACTAAGAAGAAAGATGATGTTCCACAAGAAGACAAAGGAAACGTTAAACAGTGTGAAATCAATTACGTGTATGTAGTTTAGAGCTGTTAAAAGGCTCAAGTACATATTTTCACCTCTGTTTAGGGCCACCTCTGGTGGAAGGGCCAAACTCCCACCCAGTCTTTCACTCTCTTTCCCCTCAGCAGGACAAAGGAAGAAAATAGGATGAGAAAGCTCATGGTTTGAGACAGACAGGAAGATTGCTTACCAGTTACCATCACAGGCAAAATAGACTAAACTTGTGGAAAATTAATTAAATTTATGGCCTGTTCAAGTAGATCTGGGTAGTGCGAAACAAAGACAAAAATTTAAAACAGCATCTTTCCTCCCAAGCTCAGCTTTACTCCAGACTCCTCTACCTGCTTCCCCCCAGCAGGATGGGGGCATGGGTCACTACATAGTGGTTTCTGTCTGCTGCTCCTTTCCTCTGTCACCTGCTCTGGCATGGTCTTCTCCACAGGCTGGTAGGGAGTATCTGCTCCAGTGCTGAAGCACCTCCTCCCTCTCCTCCGTCCTTTTCCACTTCTTTTTTTTCTTGTTTTTTTCTCTGTGTGTGACCTTTTGCCCTTTCTTAAACATGTTTTCAAAGAGGTGCCACCGGCCTTCTTGATGGACTTGGCTGTGTCCTGCAGTGGGCCTGTTGTGGAGCCAGCTGTGTCCAGCTGGGGCAGCCCCTGGCCTCTTCCCACAGAGCCCGCCCCTCCAGCTCCCCCACTACCAGTACCTTCCTGCCTACACCAAATACACTCTTGCTCCTTGACTTGTCATGCTAGTAGTTGAAGAAGGGGCTCTACAGAACTTGAAAAGACATCCTGCTAATCATGTGGGGCTCATTCCCACTTAGACTGCCAAAAAGACCCTGAATGGTTTTCATCTACAGAAACCTTAGTGCCATATTGGTTTGCTGGATTTCATGAGGCCAGTTGTCTACTGTGTAATAGAAGTTAAGATTCTTATCACAACTGTTGTTTTATTCAAACACAAAACTCTAAAGAAGTTACACTTTTTTTACTTTTTTTTTTCTTCCCCCGGTAACAGAAAGAAATTCCAAAGTTTTCAAGACAAGAAGCTTAAAATAAGCAAAGAAGATACAAAAGCCCTCAGAAAAGCCAGGAAAGAAGGCACTTTTCATGAAATGCTGCTCGACAGGTACTTCAAAGTACAGAAATAATGTCCTGATTTAAAAACTACAGGGAGATGGGATTACTCTAAACCTAGGGTACAAAAGAAAGCTAGGTTTCAGGGGTGTGGGGCATTGAGCATTTCCTCTCTGGTTAGTGTTCTGCCTGAGTTCTGGGGTTGGCTTCTTTTTGTTGTTCTGAATTTTCGCTTCTTTAGCTGAAGTTTGCAGGTTTGGATTTACTGAGAAATGAATTCTTTTGGAAACCTTGTAACTAGGTTGTTCAGTTCGTGTAGTACAAAGGAGTCGAGGGATGAATCTTTTTAATCACAAAAGTTAAGCTAATTTTTACCATTTTCAATACCTATGGCACCAGAACACGTTGGAGAGGGAAAAGCTGCATTTTAAAGAGAAGTAGCATTTACGAATAACAGTCTTCGTGTTATCTAGTGGGAATATATTTTTTTTTTTCCTTCCCCCTCAGCTGAGACTATAGAAACTGTCTTGAATTTTAAAAACATTTGGTATCAGTATACAGTGTAAATATTTGCATTAATTCAGTGGGTGGAATGCAGAAGACTCTTTCTGATAATGGCAAGTGATGTGAGAATACTCCTGGGCCATCACAGGCTGAGTGTCAGTTTAAAATCGCACTGAATCTGAACTCCATTCCTCAGAGTAGACAAAACACAATTCATGATAATTGGAAGTGAAAGACGAGGTTAACTTTAGACATTCCAGTTCTAACTCCTTAAGAAAACAAAGTTAATTAACAAGTTGGAAGTGCTGTTAGGCTTTTATATGTGCTTTGAAGTAAAGTTTAAGAAAAATTGCTTTCAGTGCTTCCCTAACACATTGAGGCAGATAAAACACCCAGATGTAATCACACTTGGTCTTGATCTAAATCTTGTTTCATCACTCTTTCCATACAGGAGAGCAAAAGTGAAAGCAGATAGATACTGCAAGTGACAACCAGCTTGGTCCGTTTTCTTCGACTTCTTTGACAGTATGGTCAAATTGAAAACAAGAGTAAAATGTTTTATAATTCTTTTCTATTGAAGGTGTTTTGCTGATGTTTTTCTTATTTTTAAAGGATCACCTGAGAGCTATAATTAAATGTCAAACTAGTGTCTTCTTTCAGTAATGAATACTATTGAGTTTACTCTAAAACTGTGTTATTGAAGTTGTGAGATAGTTATTTAATGGAAAAGAAGTTGACCCGCTGAATCTTCCAAGGTTGATGAAAGGAACCTGCACTTAGAGACAGGGCAGAAGAGAATGATTTTGAAGTTCAAAAGCCAAAATATGGTTAACACATTGAACCAATAAGAAGTGTAACTGTATTGAACAAGAAGAAATACATGAAAAAGCACATCTTGGAACGCATCCTACCAGATCCTGAGTAGGACACCTGTGGAGCCATTCTACGCTGCATCAGGTGAGCACTGGGCCGGAATATTCAGGCTTCATAAAACAATGTTCTAAATAGACCCACTGTTCAAGTTCATAAGTGGCATCATCCATGTACTGAAAAAGTGTTGACAAGTCACAAAGAACCCTGTGACAAATGAAAATGCAGATGCATCATAAGAAAAGGAGATGGCTCTTTTGTGTTCTCAGGCTGCTTATTTTACAAGGGGGAAAAGCTGATTTTGCAAACTTGCTGGTTTCTCTACAGTATGGACTGAAATTTGTTTGATAAAACAGCAGGGGCTTTTTTAAGGTCATAGTACAGTCTGCATTCCTTGTATCTCATATGAAATATGGTTATATCCTGTCTGCTGTGATTACCAAGAAGCTTTTCAGTAACAACATCTCCATGGGAACTACCTCAGTCAGAACAATTCCTTACTCTCTCCACCGCTTCTGTAGCCTGCGTCATAAAGATTACTTAGTAGGAATGTTGAGGATTTATCTAGTAATAATCTGAATTGTCTCAGTAGAGCTTCTTGTAGCTGTCAGCTTGAACTGCACACATAGTGCATGTAAGATCATGTAAGATTAAGATGTGTATAAAAAGAGCACAAGAAGACCAAATAAAGTCTAGTTGGTAACGGCAGTTTATATTGGTCTAATTTCATGAGGCAAGCAGCACAAAGAATTTAAGTAGTTTTATAATTGTTTAAACCCCGTGTAGACTTTTCAGCATGGTAAGTGTAGCTTATTATAGCTGGTTAGGGAAGGCTAGCTGAGGTTACCAATAAAGGCATTTATTGCTGAAAGAATTTAGAAAAATATAGATGTAGCCTGTACATACTGAATTTATGGAACTAAAAGAAGAAAATCTCCATGAGCTGGGCACGTTCTAAAAATCCCTCTGTTATTTCATGAAACTCATTTGTTTCTAGAAAATCAAACAAAAATCCAAACCTTTTTCTGATGGCATTTTTAGGCTTTCCATACCCAGCTTTATCCCACTGAGTACAGAGATTTCTGCCACAGGGCTTTTATTTCAAAGGCAACAGAATTATTATTATTTTATATATATATACCTGTTAAAACTACTATTCACTTAGTACCTGTTTTACAAGAATAGGCATACTCACCAGTGCCTTGTATGAATATCCATTTTGGAATGAGGGCCTGTTCTTCCCACTCTGTCTTCTGTTGAGATAATAAATGAGAAATCAAACTGCCCCCTCTGGGGAGCTGATCTGTTGAACTGAAATGGGACAGTTGCGCTTCCTATCATTCCAGCTGCTCCATAAGATTTTATGTTTTAATGCCCATAGAAGTTATAACAGAATGCTGAGAAATTAAATAAAAGGAAGGTCTATGCTGAATGGAAAAAAAAAAATTGTAAAATTAAATTATCAAAGGATAATTTTCCCCTCAAGTTTTCAGAGGTACAAAAGACCCCTCAGTAGCTGGTTTTTCTTTTTAACTTAAATAATCTTCTAGCGAATTGCCTTTTCCCCTATATTCATCATTATATAATATAGATATAATTCTATTTCAGGAAATACCATTAACCAAAATGTCATAGTATCAGATGGTCATGTAAACTGATGAAGTGCTTGACATTTTTACCAGTATCAAGTTCAATATCTTCATTTCAAAGTTTTCACAGATTTCATTTCTGGTACAAAACTTGGAGTCTGCTCTTTAAGCTTTACTGCATAGCAGGACTGACTGAAATTTGTCTTTATTTCCTATCAGTTTCTGTTAACTACGCATTCTTTCAAAGCATGCAGTTGCTGGGTATATCAACGTGTTTGTAGTGAAACTCTTCACTGAAATATTTGCCAAAAAACCTGTAATTAGCAGAACTGATCTTTGATGCTAAATTTTGAAGTTATCTCCAGAATTATATTGAAATACCCTCACATCTTGATAACCCAGTGGTAAAATCTTATTAACCGTATCACTTGTGAATATTTGGTGTGTATTAAGGGAATGGCTCCAAGAAAAAATAAAGGTCTACAAATTACCAGTGGTCAGATATTTGCCATATAGCTTAAGCCCTGGGAGACAGATGGTACGATGATGTAGTCCAGAGAGAAAGCTCCCTGGATTTTAGTGGTCTTGAAAGAGAATAGTTGGCTTTTCCAGGGAACTCTGCATAGAACCTGATGGCTTTCAAATAAAAATAGACACCGTGTTAATCAAAGAGATCGTGTAGGCATAGTACGTGGCTAGCTTTTTGCCAATAGCAGAAATGGTCAAGCAGAGGAAACCAATTGTATATGTACTTCAGAGGCTTTTGAGTCACGGTGTTTGTCCATACGCTCTGTGACCCAATTTTTGTGAAGAGGGCTGTGCTACCTCTTCAGTGAGTAAAGGCCATATTTTGAGTCCCTGTATTGTTGGAAAAAATGCACTGTGCATGCTCAGGAGGTCTGACAGAAGTGTGAGCACTGAATTTGTGGGGAGAAGGCCAAAAGATAGAAATAAATAGGGGATTATTAGCAAATGTTTCTGGGCAGAGTCTGAAGAATTCTTGGCTGAGAATGAAGCATAACTGTGGGTTGTGCTATCACAGGAAAAGAATTATTTTTTTCCCCAGAGCGCATCAGTTTGGTCTAGGATTGAGGATTAGGGCTCATTAAGTGGTTCTGGTTGTAGGTGCCCCACTACATGTTCTCCCCTGTAAATTGAGTAACCTGATGCACATCATGGATCTGGAAGCGGCCTACTCCCTGAAATACCGGGAAGGAGGCAGCACCACAAGGAGCAGGCTGGGGGCCAGAGTAATTATTTATTGGGCAGTTCATTGCAGGTGTCATTGATCCCCAGTCACTGTGAGTCTTAAACACAGCTGAAGTGAATGCTGATGGTTGAGCTAGACTGATGCTAGAGCATCTGCTTTTCCTTTAGAGAATATATTGTTTAAACAAAATGCTCTCTGGTAGAACTCATAAAGACAATTAATCAAACACAGATGCAGCTGGAAGGAGAAACCTGTGGTGGAAAGGGTGCTGAAAGGAGTACTCCATCTGAAGAAGAGCCTGAGAATTACCCATCAAAAGGAATTTTCCATTCCGTATTTATCAGCGTAAATATGCAAGATGTAGGCGCTGTTAGTAGCTGTAAGCAATAGTAAGGGAAGAACAGACTGAGAGGCATGTTTGTTACAGAGCTAGGAGTAAGTGAAGCGAAAAGAAATGTCAGAGCAAATGAAATGAGACTCATAAGTAGAAGAGGAAGTACCAGATTTGGCAAGAGACTGGCAGCCCTGCAGGGAGTAAGGATATTGTAGTGGCAGTGGAGTTGCCCTCTCTGTTGGGACTAATAATACACGATGAGAATGCAGAAGGGTGGACATGAAGTACTAGGTATCAGTGACAGCAGCTGTCAGGTAGTACAGTTAACAAGTAAACTGCACATCTCAAGAAGCTTTTTTCTTCTGACTTAGGTTTTTGAAAACGGACAGAGGAAACCTAGACAACAAAACGGGGGACATAAAGTATTGGTGTAGACCATGGAGACAAGGTGTGCTGATAGGAACACAGAATAATTAGAGAAACACTGGTACTGGAAGATGTTAGCTATTCCTTAAACTGAGGTTTTCTTTACCAGTGAAAGAACTAAACCAGAAGTACAAAGAGGCTTCAAAAAGTGAGTTATGAATGCGTAATGTGACAATGGCATAATTTTGTCTTTGGAGCATTCAGAAAGAGTTTTTCATTTTCCGAAGTCGTCATTTCTACTGTTAAAAATGTCCTAAAGGTAGTAGAGCATCTAGGTAAAGACAGCAAAGCACCAAAAAGCTGTCTGCTCCAGAAAGAAAAGCCGAGCAAAAGGGGCTTTTGATGTTTAGAAAATAACAGGACCAATTTAACCTGTTTCTTACCATAGACCATATTCTGATACCTGCAAGTAAATTGCAGAATGATTGTCTTGCAGGTATTTGTTTTCAACCAAAGAAGCTGCCTAGACCCTATAGAAACCACCCGATTCCTATTTGTGAAAGCTGTTTCCTATTTGTTTGCATTCTCCTGTTTGCATAGATAACCATGAAAATCTCGAGGTTTCTCCTGTTACACCGTAATTTCCTCAAGCCCCTGGTGGGTTCTGTTATCTTCTTCCACCAGCACTTGACACTTTTCTGCCTTGGTCTCTGGCAAATCTGCACTGCTCTGTGCAATTCCAGGCTTACATTCTGAACCGATTCCTTCCTACACACTGCTGGGCGCCCTTGCCCAAAGCTTTCACTCTTCACAATGCATTTCTTTTTTCCTCTCCTGTTTCTTCATTTCTGCAGTGCCACAGAGCTTCCCCATCGACCCCCAGACAAGGACTTTCTTCTTTTCCTCGCCTCCCCTACTTTGTTTTATAAGAGAGTTAACTGCACAGCTAATTAAGTCACGATATTAAAGACTATATCGCTTTTCTGTGTGCCTAAAAACACGTGACGCGTCTTGGGCACAAGACACAGGCTAAACACAGGCATTCTGGAAGATTTTTAGTATTTATTTGTGGTGCTTCCAACAACTGTTGCTAATATCTACTACTCATGAAATTAATACCTCTTTATTGTAAGCTATTCGGAGTGCACACCTTAGTCTGCTTCTGGCTCGTGCTTGCTATTACAACAAATACACCATTTATGTATAGTAGTGAATTAAAAAAAAAAAAAAAAGGCAATGTTTTCAGATGGAAGCACCTCCTACGCAGTATTTCTCACCAGCCTGTCTCTCCGGTTTCTCATTTCCTACATCTTAGGCAGGCAAGACAGAGAAAACTCCTTCTTCCACCTCTCGTCACCACAAAACATCCCTAAAAACTCCCGAGGACGCAGACTGATTAAAAAAAAAAACAACAAACAATCGCAGTATTTACGAAGCGAAAACTGAGGCTTGCCCTCAGCATTGCCTGAGAGAGGCGATTTCAGCGCAGATGTGGCGGCGTCCCTGCAAATCGAGTCCTCTGCTTTATTTAAAATTAAAATACGAGAGCCTAGGCCGGGGCGGCGGCGACAGGGCCGGGGCGGCGGGGACAGGGCCGGGGCGGCG
>VZZY01006951.1:443381-490582 GCA_013400335.1 Eurystomus gularis | reverse complement strand
AGGGGGACGGGGCCGACGGGGATCGGGTGGCCCCAGGCCCTCTCCCGGGGAAGGCGGCGGGGTGGGTGTGAGGGGAGGCGGCCGCTGCCGCTCTTCCCCACGCAGGAGGCCCAGGCGTGCCTTCAAAGTCAAGGTGTTCCTCACGGGATTCGTAGCTTCTAAGAAAGCGCTTCTCTGGCAGCCGGCGCGGCCGCGGTGAGAAGTCTTGGCGTTCATCGGGTGTGTTTTACAAGTCCTCGCTCATTCCTGCGCTCGGTTTCGTGTTTAGCTATAATAATGTTGCGCCAAAGGAAGGTTAAGAAGGGCGCACGCTTTTTGAATCGGCCTCGTGTATTTGCTACAGCTTCACCCCGGGGGGAGGAGTGTAGAGCAGGTGGGCTTGGCGTGTCATGTGTTGTTTGGGTTATGTTTTCTTAACTAAATAGAATCATTAAGGTTGGAAAAAACCTCTGGGATCATCAACTCCAGCCTTCATCCCAGCAGCTCCCCGACCAATAGACCATGTCCTGAAGTGCTACATCTACTCTGAAGTATTTAATTTTTGGTGGAATTGTGAAGTTGCGGGGGGGGGGAGTCACTTAGGACAAGCTGGCTTCCATCTCTGGACAAGCTGGCTTCCATCTCTGGGAAGCTGTTCTTGCTTCCTGATGTGTTATTTTATTCCTGAAGCAGCGAGGCACTTTCTCATCTCTTCAGTTTCAGAATCTCCTCATCCTCTGTGACTAGGACAGGTTTTTAAAGTATCTCTCGTTTTCAAAATATTCTTTTGCAGCTATGGAATTGTATTTCATAGCTCAAAGGGGTCATTTTATGTTTGTTTTTAGATAGGAAGATGAGAAACACTAAATATTAAGGAAGGATGCCAGAGAAGTTCCACTTCAAAAGTATTTTTGAGGGTAATGAAGAAAGTGCTGTCACTCTTTAGACTGGATGAGCTACATTCAGCCTATTTCATATTAATGAAAACAGGCTACGTTTTAAAATATTTACACAGCAATCATTAAACTGTGTGTTAATTTTCTTGACTGCAGTGAATAGTAACTGTTATTACTTGATTTTATTTTTCTGCAGGTAGAAATTCATCTTGACAGTTTGCTAACTGTTTGCTGTTCTGCTCCACTTTTTTTCATACTATAGTAATATAAATCATATTATAAGTCATCTGTTCTACTTCAAGTTTTGCTTATTATTTCCATATTTCCTCCTACCATGTTCTCTTTCTCCTCCACTATGTTTTCTTTTAGTGTTTTGATCCTGTGCTGTCACGCCACACATCCATTTTTGTATCATTACACACATGCAAATTCAGAAGTCAGCAGTACATCAGATAATCAAAATATGCAACCTAACAGGCAATTTAAAAAAAAAAAAAAGAAGAGCATTTAATCACCATTCAAGAATAGCTGTATTCCTCCCAGGGGGTTCAATGCATGTTTGAAAGGCAAATTCATAGTGATGGCCTCCTGTTCGGAGCCAGCTTCTGCTGGTTCTTTCTAGGAGACCACCCCTGACTTGTCCTGTTGGAAACTCAGGGTGATGATCTCGCACTGGAAGGCTGCTCCTGCTTCTTTCGGACAGCATTTATTGTTCCTCTTCCAGTCTCAAGCCTGTGCAGAGGGGAGGATCTTACTGACCACAGCAGGAACTTGCTTATTTCAGTCCGGTGATAGAGAGTACCTGGTGGTTTTTCTGTTGCTGTAAGAAAAATTTTTAGGCGTCTTTTTTCTTTTTAACTTGTCAGAAAAGTTTGCAGTTAGCCTTTGGCTGATTGCAAAAGCTACGTTTTTTTCCTCCTCATTAGAGCTTTGTGTAAAAACCAAAACACTTTCAGTTTTCTCATTGTTGTGACGTCTTTTTAAAGTACTGCTGATGTGCCGGCATAGAATAGTTTACTTAAAGTGTTACTAACCTCAGCTTTCTTCAGATATCTCAATGGTAGTGGTTTTGGAAGATGTACAGGTTGTTTTCGCAATTATTGGTTTCTTTGGCTTGCTTTATATGTAGATAGGTGAGAAGTCTGAAGTTACTGACATGTAAGGAGGGAACATTTTCTCTGTATGTCTCCCTTGACTCTTGCTTTAACTGTCACTTTCCCCACCTCCTTTGTGGCTTAGGTTGCAGAGGGCTGGGGAGGTAAAAATAGCTTCAAATACAAGATTAAAATCTCAGGAGAGTGCGTCAGGAGAGACATAATATTTAGCACCTGGAACATCGCTTCAAATCCTCTGAAATCAGTTGGCCTGGTCACCACTGTTTCCTCTGTGGACACATGGGCTACACCATCAGATCAGCTCAACTTTCATCCATTTTGGATAATTTTTTGTTACGGGTTTTATCTGTCAAGAAACATATTTTAACAGTAGGTATTTCCTCAAGACCCAAATCTGTACATCCATTGCAGTAGGATGTACCTGTAATGTCACTTCTTCTGATTGATTTTAGTATTGCAGGACGGAAAATGTCACAAGACAATTGCATTAATCCTTTAAGTACTTGCTTGGCTTTGCACGAAGCCTCTGACTTCTGTTGCCTAATTAGTCATCTGATACCCTCTCCTACCCTCCTTGTTTTGAAACTTCCTCACTTTGAAAATTAAATGGCCTTTTCCGTTTGACCTTCTGTTCCAGCTGTGCAAAGGCTTTAGCTGCACTGCAGCAAAATCTGGGAAACACAGAGCTGGTGGTCCTAGACCTTCGTCTCGCGTGTAGGAAAGCCAAAATTCATCTCATGCTTTCTCTCAGCTACTGGAAACAACACAAAAAGAAAACACATGATAACACACAGAAACCAATCTCACTTCAAAATTCCTGTTTCCAGTTGTTAGAAACTCTGCCACTGTCTCAAGTCTGTGGTGTTGTGTAAGACACTGCGTTTTCCAGATTAATGCATGAAAAACAGATAATGTGATTAGCTTAAAGAGAACAGGGAAATTAGTTACCTTGTTTGTCTCTGATACGTGCTGCTGGAGATCTTGTCTCTGTTGTTACTAGAGGCAGAATGCGTTACAAGGACACACTAGTAGAGTAATTGAATGTGTACAGCCAAATAAATATTTGAAATTGAGAGTGGGGAAGGGGAGAAGTGGTGGAAGGGCCCCTACATAGTTTTGTTTCTGTTCTGTCTCCAAACACTTGGGCTTTGAGACCTTTTCTGTGGACTCCCGGCATAGCATGTGTACCTTTCCTTTTTCCTAGTGGGACGTACTGTGCTCTTGGAGCTTGCTGATCTGCGCGAATAGCTCAGGAACCACATCTGCTCTGCTCTCAACTGGCTTTAAGCACAAGTGCAGCTAGTAGGGCCTGCTTGTATTTCACTGGGTAAAACATGCAGTTATGATTGCGGCAGGTATATGCATATGTTTATGTATGTCTGTGGATGCCATATGTAATTCCTGGGAAAACACCTTTGCATTCACTTTGAGTGTACCTAAATATGGTTCTCAAACTTTCGTTTGTATCTAGCCATGCTTACAGAAGTGGAGGTAACTAGTTTTTAGTTGTGTTCCTGAACTGCGCCTCTCGTAATATTTAGCACCAGTTCAGCAGCACTTTTCCGCACTAAATAAAAAGTCCTGCCATATAGTTCATTCCTCCAGCTGAGCAATTTGTCCAAAGTTCAGTGCGCTTTCTCTGCCCCGGCTTAACGTAATTACAGATGACACCGTAAAATAAGATTACGAATTGAGCGAATGGAACCAACCGATCCGTACTGAGATTGAAGGTTTCTGAAGATGTCTAAAGAATATGCTTTTGAAATGCTCTCCGTTGAATCACACTGAGCAAAAATTGGTTTGTGTATTTATCACAAACTTGTTCTTACCTCAAACTACACTGGGCGGGTTGTCTGAAGGTCCGTCAGACAGCACGGGGAAGTTGCTGTTTGTCCCCTACCTCATGTGTTCTTCTCTGCACCCCTTCCAAAGTCCCAAGACTTTATCTTCCTTTATTATCAAATCACCATGAATTGAATTAGCTGACTAGTCCTGAAGCTTTAATTCAAAACTAAGTCTGCTAATGAAGTGTTTTAACAAAGAAGCTGCATAGTAATGTTTCACTGTCCTTACAGTATGGAGAAGAGTGCAGGAGTAAAACGTACCCTCCTTCAGGACCAACGTGAGTAGTCTGTTTCAACTTGTCTAACCAACTACAGAAAAGTAGTGATTCGCAAGCCTGAGCGGGGTTTTTTTGTGACTGGTTCCTGTTGCAGATCTAGAAAATGCTAGTTATAGGTGGGAAGCACCTATTTTGTCAAACCTTTTTTCAAAGCCGCCTTTAAATTTGAACTGTGGTACTTGCCTTACAGGTTCAAAGGGAATGTGCCCACATATGTCATAAATCTTGATTTACCTGCCAGCAAAAGATGGGATAACTTGATGCACGACAAAAAGACAGAGGTATGAAAGGCAGAGCTTGCTTTGAAGCTTGGCAGGTATAAAACTAGTATGTGGCCTTTTATTTTGAGAAGAAAAAAAAAGGCGTGGAAAGGAATACCTGTGCTAAAATTCTCTGAAAGGGATAATATTTCCACTAGACACTTTTAATGTGATTCTAGACTAAAATAATTGAGTAAATCCATTTCTCTGTTCAACACTTGAGCCGGCAGCAGCAAGAGTAGGTGTACTGGTGTTTGGGATGTAGAGGAATAAAAACCGGTGTGGCATGAAGCGGGCTTTCATTTATCAAAGCTTTTTAGTCATGAAGTAATACAGAATGAAGGGGGAGGAGTACACCAGAGAGACAGCCTCAGTGAGCTGAAGTGAGGCAACCTCCCTTCACCTCTGCACATCCCTGCTTCTCTCGACACACTGCCTGAGACACTGAAATTATGAGGGGGAAACGAAGAACTTCTGCCCTTTCCAGGAGTGCTGATTGAAGCACTGGTGTTTACATGGCAGAAGTAATTTTTTTAATACTCAAGCCTATTTCAGGCTACTTAGAACAGTTGAGTAATGCTTAATGTCTCAAAAAAATCCAGGGATTTTTGCTGTGTCCCTGCTGACTTTGACCTTTCAACTCTGAAAGCCAGAGAAATTCTGCTTACACTGTAATATTTGTTTTAGAAGTCTCATTTAAGCTAGTGGGCTTCAGGTTGCACCTTAAATTCTGAAACTTTTTCTCTCTCATGTACTTTGGAGTTAGATCACATGGAGTGGAACTCTGTAGCCGTTCATATGTCACAAATGGAAAGCGTGCTTTTGTAAGAAATGTATTGAGTCTGGCTTCAAGAACAGCAGTGCTCAAGCAAAGAGCTTTTAATTAACGTTTCTAGAGATAGGAGAGTGCAGAGTATTCAAATCTGATCAAAGGAGCAGAAGACAAGGATCGCTTTTTCCTATAATTTGTTTTCTCTGGTAGAGGGATGTGTGGGAGCTAATCTAGAAAGTTATTTGAATAAAGCTTGAAGAGCAACTCTTTAATGGGGAGTTGCGAGTGGTTTTCTCACCAAGAACACCACATTTAGCACTCTCTTTAAATACGTTTTTTTTCAACAAAATGTTTTTTTTTTAAGTATATGAACAAGTTCTGTTACTATTCTAGCAATTCTTATGCTCAAGATGTTCTATTCAATAAAAGCCCTTGTTCTTTTTAGCTCAAGGCTGTGGTCCAGAATATTAAAGATATAGCAAATACCTTCTTCCCCAGCGGCAAAATCGTTGACATAGTGGATAACAAAATAGTAAGTATTTTTAGCTTAATTGTTTTATTACTGTATGCTCTGACTTCCAGAATTAGAATGCTACTAAATTTGGCAAGAACCTTACAAGTGATAATTCCAGAACCAAAAGCATTTTTGAAGTTACTCTGAAATTTTGCCTTCTTGGTGGAATTTTGCCGCCTTGCTTACTCTGAATTACTCTGAAACCATCAAAGCTGAAATGTGTGTGTCTTTTCCTCCTCTATTTTTTTCTAAGATCTTTTCAAGTTTGGATTAGACGTGCTAGGCATACATGCTACTGACTAAGTCACTGCAGCAAAACACTTCATTGGAATTCTCTTTGCCATGTTCAACTCCTTTTGAACAAAAGAATAAAATCAGGTTTTGAAAACTGTAATAAATGTCTGATTGCAGGGGCGACTTTGACTAGGCCTCATCTCCAAAAATAATATGGTTCTGATTAAAATGATCTTTGGCACAGAATCAGGACAGGAGTAAACAGAGTAACACTAGAGACAGCAGAAGATCAGTCTGTCCCCCGCCTTTGTTTAAAGCAGCCTGAGGTCATGCTGGCCACACTTCGTTTGAATCCGTATAGAGGTAGTCATGCCAGTGTGGGAAAACTGGGGATTCCCTGCAGCGCTGATGTCAAGCTCTGTTCCAGTTGAGCTCTTAACATATAAGGGTCTTTCCTCGCTCTGTTCTGTCTATTGCTGCTAACAATAATTAAGATACTGTCCCAATCTCCATTGCTCACGTGACTATTTTGATAAATAATAGTTTTTGCTTTCTCTAAGCATGTACTTGTCTTCCAAGTACTCTATAAACATCCCTAAAGTCCTACAGGCTGCAGAGGAACTAAATATTGCATTTAATACTTGTGAGAAGGATGCACCCATTGGGGAGAAGATTGTTTTAAGTAACAAAATAGCATTAATTCCCACAAACAACGTACAAAACTTTTCCTTGCAGGCTCATCTGACCGCCACACTTCCTTATCCTTTCAATGAAGAACTCCAAGGGATTGCAAATTCATCTGGGATTCCTTTGGGTAATAGTTTCCAACACTTTATTTATGTAGTGAAAAAGTAGGAATCGAGACTCGTCTAAAATTAGTGTGTGTACCAATCTGCAGTATAGTTGTAGTCATCTGTGGTTTTAAATTATTAATTCAGTAGAAAAAGCAGTAAGTTCTGTCTCACACTAAATGAAAACAGTATTTTAGAGGAGAATGGCGATAAATAACATAAGCCTTTCATCAGGCTGGGACTTCTCTGTGGAGCTGGAGCTTCTCGCTCCTGAGTTTTGGGAACTGGAGCAAGTCTCAGCTCCTGTGCACCAGAATCTGGGGGAATCCTTGATTGTCATCGGTTTCCCATCCAGCTGTGTGGCTGCTGTTGACATACCAAGAAGGCAAGGCTCAGTTTCATGCTGTGCTTTTTTTCCCTTGTGATCGTTGCCACATATTCCTGCCTCCCTCCCACACCTCCTGCAAAAGAATGCATTGCCAGGCAAGAAGTAGACACTGAATTCTTCCAGAATTGAGACAGAGAAGGTCCGTGGACCCGCTTCCACTGCTTCCCTCACACAGGAGCAGCACACCTGGTGCTAGTCAGTGGCTCTTATATTGGAACAGTGGTACATATAGCAGCTTTCCTCCTGACCTAGGAGATCCTGCTCTGGCAGGGGGATTGGACTAGATGATCTTTCAAGGTCCCTTCCGATCCCTGGCATTCGGTGATTTGGTGATTTTATAAAGTGAATTTTGCAGCTTGTTTTGATGTTTCCAGCTTTCTGTATGGCAAGGCAGAAGGCCAAGGGATTCTGATCCTTCTATTTGCCTTTCAGGAAGCTTTTGATTTTGCTGAACTGGTCATTTCAAAGATCAAATGAGATTTAAACAGAAATTCTTAAGAGAAATATAATAGAATGCTGAACATCGCAGTATGCTTTTTTTGAGCCATGTTTTTCTATTCACAGCAAAAGTTTCAAATTACTGAATTTTTTTTCTTTTCATTCTAGGGGAAATTGTTATTTTTAACATCTTCTATGAAATTTTTACTGTATGTACCTCCATAGTGGCAGAAGATACAACAGGTAATGCAACCCAGAGTAGAGTTAACAGTTTCTCTCTTCTGTAGCAGAGGGTCCACCTCAATTGTACAAATGTAGTCCTCAACTGCAGGCAGGAAGGTCTAGTGAAAGAGACTAAAAGCAATTATAATAAAAAAGGTATTCCTTGAGAAGGGAGTACGGGATCACATTAAAAAAAAAGGAGAAAATACTTTCAAAGATGGTTTGGTTTTGTAGGGGTTTTCTTGTGGGCTGCTTGTTTATTTTTTAGTAGGTGGCATTTGTATTTCTAGGGTAAAGAAACACCAGGCAGGCACTGATACTTTCTCAGTGCCAGGAGGGATCCTAGTGCAATCTGGTTTGCATCTAGTTTCTAGCTATTGCATGTGTGTGGAGTGAGAGAAAATGGACAGTCTGTTCTAAGAAAAGAGAGTCTTTCATTCTCCCACTCACTTCTGCAGCCCTTGTCTGCACCTATTCCAGCTTAGGGGGTTTCTGAGGGCTTACAAATGTCTCACTTTCAGACGAAGCTCAAGGTATTACCATTGCATTAAGATAACGTGGAAAGCACCAGAAGCAGAGATAGACAGCAGTTTGCAGGATTCCTTGATTTCAGTTATGGCAAAACACTCCTCCAGTGCCAAAACCCCCACCATTTTTCTGTACTTATATGAAGGGCAACTAGGCAATAGTAGTTTCCCTGCTTTACTCATTTTCTAATATGAAATGTCTATCTCTTTCTTTAGAAAATTGAATTTATTTTTTGTTGTTGTTGTTATGTAGGAAAGCTGTACCATGCCAGAAACTTGGATTTTGGACTGTTTCTCGGGTAAGTACCTCAACTTGTGCCTTTTATTTAAAACTTTTTCTTCAACCCAAAGAAAAAGCTTTCTGAAATTGAAATCACTACATGCATTCTTTGAGTCTAAAACGTTTAATTGGATGTTGCTAAGACTGTGTCAAGTAATTCTGCATTGCTTGCTGTGAAAAAAGGCTAAAACAAAAGAATTGTTCTGCTGAGCTTATGTTAAACTGCTCCGAACGTGTTGGGAATGACTTTGTAGAACAGTTGTGTTCGGTGTTAGTGTTTTCGCAGCTCCAGTTAAGACTGACTCGAACCAAAGAACCGTCCGTGTGCCCTTATCCCTGAGGCACAGTGTGTCTTGTTCTTTATGTGATGGGACAGAAGC
The DNA here is from genome assembly GCA_013400335.1 of Eurystomus gularis. Taxonomy (NCBI): domain Eukaryota; kingdom Metazoa; phylum Chordata; class Aves; order Coraciiformes; family Coraciidae; genus Eurystomus; species Eurystomus gularis. The sequence continues at coordinate 481,664 of VZZY01006951.1, read as the reverse complement.
ATCCAGTTTAAGTGTGTGCCATGAAATGTAGATTGGGGCTTGGGTTTTGTGGTTGGTTTTTTTTTTCCAAATTACCCCCTTGGTTACTGTACTGTGCTCTGCTGACACTTGCCACCATTCGTCATTTCTGTGCAGAAGCCAGTGTTCAACTGATCTGACATTCTCATCCCTTTGGATGCAAACTCTGTAGTTCATTGCCCAACACTGGATTCACTTTTAGTTCTCGTTTCATACCTTGTGGTCAAGTGGTTCAGTGTTTGCTTTTCTTAGCCCGGTGTATTGAGTAACATCACTCATCCAGATGACTCTCGATGCCCTGACGGAATTTAAATGTCATCAAAATTCTTACTTGCCTATCAAAAACTCAAACGTTGTCAGCGCTGCCTCCACCAGTCCCATGGTTTGGCTTGTGTTGAACTTCGCCCACATCAGAAATACTGGGAACATGCTGTCTGAAAATTAAGGCAGCTTTCAAAGCTGTTCCCAGAATCTGGATTGTTTCCAGAGAATTTTATGGTCTGCTAAGTGTTCTTTTCTGGCCTACAGACTGCTCTGGCTTATCTTACAAACTAGATTTGGGACTTCCCTTTGTGTACAGCAAATCCAGTAGAGCGTGGTTTGTTTTCTGTCTTTGAAAAGTAAGAATTTGAGGGAACCGGCTCATTCTGCTGCAGGACAAGCTACACATGCTTTCAGGAAACAGCAGGTTTGGTGTCACAGGCTGTCATTGCCAGCAGGAATAGAACAAAGTTATGCTGTTTAATACTGAGTCGTGTGTATGCTATTGGTTTGAACAAAACTTGGTTCTTCTCACGGACTGCACGTGCATTTAGAACTCCTGGCTGCACTTGCTGGTGCTGCTCAGGTAACCACTGAACAGTGGTGTGGGCAGACACGAGTAAGATCAAAGGACGGGCATTACATGCAAGAAATCTGTGCTGTGAATGGAAGTTTTAAAAGCTACTGAGGGAAGGAAGTTTCAAGTGCTATAACGTCTTCTGCAGGTGGGATGTTAAAAATAATTCCTGGACGGTAACTCGGGAACTGAAGCCTCTAGTGGTAAACTTGGACTTCCAGAGAAACAACAAAACAGTATTCAAGTCTACAAATTTTGCAGGATACATAGGCATGGTGTCTGGAGTCAAACCAGTAAGTACGGGGAGGAGGGCTTGTCGATTTGTTAGCAATGCTTCAGACTGTCCTCTGAGATGTAAATGTTTGTGGTATCACCCTCTGCCTTGGCATGTTTTTTAATAAATGATCTCTCAGTTATTCTGGTGCACAGTATAGCTGTTTGAAGAAAGGTGAAAGAAAACAATGCTGCACTCTTCCTTGTGAAAAGAGATTGCCTCAATGGAGTATTTATGTTGGAACAATTCTTAAAAACAAGGTTGAATTCTTGAGTACGAACAGGAGTGAATGGAATGTGCTCAAGTTGTTGGAGTTTCTTGCTAGCAGATAGGTGCTGCTGTGCTCCCAGAGGGGAAACGGCATACATTCTCCACATGGGCTTGCATGCAGCCCATTAATCAAAGGGGAAGAGTCTAACGAAGAAGCTCAATGTAACTGCCAGTTGCAGTGCTGCCTCAGGTTTATTACTGGTATTAATGGGCTGGTTATGGATGAAGGTTGACTTGTTCAATGATTTTCAGGACTCGTTCACTCTGACGATGAATGAACGTTTCAGTCTTGATGGTGGTTACATCGGTGAGTAGTGCTCATTTCTTTTATTATTTCTGTACAAGTTCTCCAGACCTTGGGCATAGTACTTACCTTAAGTAAGATGCTGGAGCGGGTCCAGAGAAGGGCAACGAAGGTGGTGAGGGGTCTGGAAAGCATGTCTTACGAAGAGCAACTGAGGAACTGGGGCTGTTTAGTCTGGAGAAGAGGAGGCTGAGAGGAGGCCTCATTGCTCTCTACAACTACCTAAAAGGAGGTTGTAGCGAGGCTGGTGTTGGTCTCTTCTCCCAAATTACTAATGATAGAATGGGAGGAAATGGCCTCAAGTTGCATCAGGGGAGGTTTAGATTAGATATTAGGAAGAAATTCGTTACTGAGAGAGTGGTTGTGCACTGGAACAGGCTGCCCAGGGAGGTGGTGGAGTCACCATCCCTGGAGGTGTTCAAAAAACGAGTAGATGTAGCACTTGAGGCTGTGGTCTAGTGGCTAGAGAGATGTTAGGATGAATGTTGGACTTGATCCTGGTGGTCCTTTCCAACCATAATGATTCTGTGATTTTATGATTAATAAACAGGCACACAAATAGTGAAGAGGTTCCAGATGAGTAAGGTGAAACACAGTTCGTTTTAAAGGCTGAGAAAGTTAGAAAAGCACAAGTGAACCTTCTGAAAACAAATTATTGTAACTAGTGATATTTTGCAGGAATCTTCGAATGGTTTCTTGGTAGAAGAGATGGTATGTGGATGGGCTTTCTTACAAGAACAGTGTTAGAGAACGCTACAAGGTATTCCCTCCCCTGCCCCCCAATATTCTACTGCTCTAGTCTGCTTTGCTTTCAACTAGCATAAGTACTGTAGATGTAGGCTTAGTGTCCAGTGATACAGATATCTCCTAAAAGCCTTAACATTAGATAGTTCTGGGTTTGCCGCTACTCTGGGGGGAGGTGGAGGCATCACACATGATGATCCCTTAAAACTCCTCAAATTGTTTCCTGATTTTTCCTTTTTTATGAACCTACTGATACCTGAATGCATAACAGCATTTGGCATCAAAACTCATCCAACGGGTAGTAGTGTGTTATCGGAAGTAAACAGAAACACAGCTCTCGTGCAGTAAGTGAATTAGGTGGCATATGACATCGTTTAATTCCTGTTTTAAATGTAGAAAAAGCGCAAAGAGCACCTCTCAACAACCACACTTCAAGTGCAGAGTGAGGGTAGGAGCTTTGCTGTGTTCTGTCATTGTGATACAATCTCCTCTTGTGTGCATGAAAAAAGGGAAGAAGGGTGTAGCTACTCAAACTTTTCTTGGGTCTTTCTTCAGCGCTTGAACCATTTGTAGCATTCCATAGTCCAACGTTACTTTGTTATCTGCAGTTACCAGGATGCAAAAGACAGACTGGCTAAAACAAGGCTGCTGGCTCCAGCTTACTTTATACTGGGTGGAAAAAATTCTGGAGAAGGGTGTGTGATAACTCGTTCCAGGACAGCTGCTCTGGATATCTGGGAGTGAGTATGCTTGACCTGACACCTGACTGAGGCTTCCAGAAGAGGACAGGTTCCACCAATAATTGTGGCCTGTGCTTCCTGTGACTTCTGTTGTGCAAGAACTCACTTCTTTTAGCATCGTTGAAAAATACGACAGCAAGCCTAAAAAAGAAAAATCTGTCTGTTTATAGTATATACTACCTATGTACTTACTATAGACTTAGAGAAGCAAAACACAAACATATGCCTCTTTTCCAGCCTTGACATCAAGAGAGGCACATGGTACGTGTTAGAAACAAACTACGATCGCTGGAAGCCTCCGCTGATCTTGGATAATCGTAGGACACCTGCAATGAAATGCCTGAACCAGACAATGCAAGGGGTAAACATCCTCCAAAGACCTCATCTTCCTGTTTTGAAACACCCAGGTTGCAGTGCTGATCTGGCACAGCCAGAGGCATTCAGGGCATTTGCAAGCAGTGCTGTAATGACAGAGGTGGCTAACGGTGATGTCCGTGCTTCTGGGCAGTAAGGTACCAGCTGGGTCTTTACAAAAATGATTTTTAGTTTCAGGCTTTCTTTTCCTCTAGACGGGTTTCCTGCAAGCATTGTCTGCGGCTGCATACGCAGGGGGATAAACCTGGAGAGACACTGAGACGTTCAGCGTTCCCTGGGCTGTTTCATCAGCAGTGAAATTCAAACAGGCGCTGTCAGGCAGCAAACACAGACACTCGTGTCCTGTGCTGTACTGAGATCTGGTCTGCTCAGGTTTTTGCAGCCCACGTTCTTCTGATCTCAAATGTATGGGTATTTCATATAGTCTTAAAGCTTTATCTTATCACCTAACTGAAAAAAAGTTAGAGCTCTCAACATTTACACTAGCAGGTCAATGTCCCTTAACATCAATGTATCATTTTCTTTCAGAACATCTCCTTACCAACAATTTATGATGTTCTCTCCACAAAGCCTGTCCTCAATAAGGTAACGCTTTTATTTTTGCCGAAAGTTTAGAGTGGGGGGCAGGCCACTAACTAGTGTACGTCTGAGGGGGAGGTCACAGTCAGGGTGGCACATTCAGGGGATTTTTAGATGAAACATGCATGTAAAAATGAAACAAACTCCACGTTACTTCGTAAAAGCAAAATGTAATTGCTGGAATAGCTGTTTCCCAAAGGCCCTACAGCTTTAACACTCTGAGTAGCCCGAGCCCTTTCCTCATGACTGGCTCTGGTTTGAGGCCCCATTTGCACCTGCAGACATCTTAAGGACCCTTCTAACCTGCAATACATGCCTTTATAAAGTAGCATGACACAAGTCAACACACCTCAGGGTTTAGGCACAGTGCAGGCACGTTCTTCTTGCAGCAGAAGATGTTTAGTCTGAGCTGGACATTTTAGTGTTTAGAAAAACGAAAGGACTAAAGGGGTGAGAAGAGTTTTTGAATGATGAAGTTGAGTTTCTATATTAAGTGGAGGCAGCATTCCTGGCTGAGCACACAAGCTGTTCATAGGTGCATGCTGCTGACTAAATAAACGCTCATTTTAGTTGAACTGCTCAGCTAGTATCAGAGACAGTTTTTCACTAATTGCTGTAATGCGGTTTTCTTTTCTTTTTTTCCCCACCTGCCTATTAGCTGACTGTGTGCACCACGCTGATGGAGGTGTATAATGGTCATACAGAGACTTACCTGCGGGAATGCCCAGATCCCTGTAGTCCTTGGTAGTCCTGTACCTTTCCTATGTTTGGAAGCTGCTTGTCTGAATTGGAGGTCCTCCAAGAAAAAATACTTCTGGAAAAAGATTCCTCAGTCTAACTCCTTCCTTAAGAAATCTAATGGCTATATAGAAACGTCAATGAGCTTCTAACAGTGGAGGACCCTATCTCAGAGTGGACTTTCTTGCTTTCTGATCAGCAGTTCTGCTGACGAGAAATGTATATTAATGAAGATCTGGTTTGATTTCAGTCATTTCTGCCAAATGAGTTGAGCAGTTGGCCCTAGATCTCTTCAGTCCTGACAGTATTCTTGGTTTGGTTTTGGTTTGTGGGGTTGTTATTTTTGTTGTTTGGTTGGGTCTTTTAAAATTAAAATACTTCTAAAGCACACAAGTTAAAATGGCACCTACAAAGCATGAAAAAGAACGGGGTATAAGAAGTCTACCTGGGACAGTACAGTTCTGTTAGTCTCTCCTAAGCACTTAAGATGAATTCCTAATGTTCTGGCCCAATATGACAATATGTCTGAGATGCCCTGTTGCAAAATAAAGTAACCTACCAAGTGTCATAGCAGGTCACAGAAACAAGGTCTTGGGGAAATATTTAAAAGGAGATCTAAGCCAAAAAATGTCTTTTCACTGAATTAACAGGTCTTTTGCTAAAGCTCTTTCTTGACCTGTTAAGAATTTTTTTTTAATACAGATTTCTCTGTTGTCTCAAAAGAATAAATACTAATAACAATAAATACTCTTAAGAACTACTTCCTTTGACCAAAGTACACATTCACTGATTTCATACCTCAGTGGAAGTCAGCATGCGTGTTACATATCACATGGCAGAAAGGGCTTTCGCTTCGATTTTAACAGTGTCTGAAAAACTGATTTCTTTCTGAAAGTGACAGTTAAAGCTGTTTGTTACCATAATGGGAAGTAGCCAGTGACTAATAGCAGGGGGGTTGTTCGGAGGAATTTTGGTTGGTTGGTTGGTTGGTTTTTGAAAAATGGGGAAGGGGAGCCAAGTCAGACTACACCAGAATTCAGATTAAGAAAGTAAAGGCCCTTTAGAACTGGAGAGAAGTACAGGCACCCTGACGCCCTAGGAAACAGATCATGTAGAAGGTAATGGTTTATCTGTGTCACTGGCTGCATTGCTGGGACTTGTTTCCTGTGCCAGCCCTTGAGTTTTATAACACACAAAGAGAGGACATTGGAGAGTAAGCTTAGGGGCTGGGGGTTCACTTGTAAGCTTTTCTTAGCCACCCTGAGAAAGAGGGGGCTATTCATCTTCCTATTGAGCCATGGATTTAAGGTTGCGACTGGTGTAAGGGAGGCGTTTGCTGTCTCTTTGGTGTCTGCGGAGATGGTGTTGTAAGGCATTCTAAAGAAAACCTGCACATTGGTGACATCCGGTCACAGTGGGATTCTTGATAGCCAGGACACGCAGAACAGCGTTAGTGTAGTGCAGAAGTTCAGAACAGAGGATACCAGTTTTCTGTTCCAAACAGTAAAGGCTGCTATAAAATTCTTTCTTCTAATTCTTGCAAATTTCACACTAAGAAGTCTACAGAAGGGGAAACAAGTTATTGCCCATGAATCTGAGAGGCAAAGTCAGTTTTCATCCAGGTATGAATGGCTGAGTTTTATTTAGTATTGCTTCCTTTCCCAAAGGAAATATTAACATTTCTCTATGGCGCTCAGTATGGTTTTCCACAGCCTCCTGCTGAGAAACTGATGCATTGTGGTGTAGATGTAGCAGTGGGTGGGGAACTGGCTGACAGGCCATACCTAGAGGATGGTGGTAAACAGCTCCTTTTCAGACTGGCAGCCTGTCAGAAGTGGGGTCCTCCAGGGATCAATACTGGGCCCAAGCCCTTTAATATCCTCACAAGTGATCTGGATGATGGGATCAAGTGTAAGCGTGCCCTGAAGTTTGCTGCTGATACCAAACAGACTGGGGAGGTGGACACTTCGGAAGGGAGAGCCGCCCTGCAGGAAGACATGGATAGGCTGGAAGAGTGGGCTAACAAGAACCTTATGAAGTTCAGCAAGGACAAGTGTAAGGTCTTGCACCTTGGAAGACATAATCCAAGAGTGGAAAGGGACCTGGGGATCCTGGTGGACAACAAACTCAACACGAGTGAACAGTTTGCTGCAGCGGCAAAGAAAGCCAACAGGCTGTTGGGTTGCATCAACAGGGACATCACCAGCACTTGTCAGGCTACACCTGGAATACTGTGTTCAGTTTTGGTCCCCACTATACAGAAAAACGTGAACAGGCTGGAGAGGATCCAGAGAAGGGCCACAAAGATGATCAAAGGACTGAGAAGCTGCTGTCTGAGGAAGGCTGAGAGAGCTGCTTTTGTTCAGCCTTGAGAAAAGGCGGCTTACAGGAGACCCCTTAGCCCTCTGTTCCAGTATTTAAAGGGTAGCTGCAAAGAAGATGGAGACTCCTTTTTTACAAAGAGTCATATGGAAAAGACGAGGGGCAGTGGAATCATAGAATCAATTTAAGTTGAAAAAAAGCCTTTGGTACAAGTTACTCCTGGGGAGATTCTGACTGGACACAAGGAAGATTTTTCACAAGGACAATCAGCCATTGGAATAATCTCCCCAGGGAAGTGGTGGATTCCCCAGTATTGGACACTGCTAAGATTCAGCTGGACAGGGTGCTGGGCCACCTTATCTAGACCGTGCTTTTGCCAAGAAAGGTTGGACCACATGATCCTTGAGGTCCCTTCCAACCTGGTATTCTATTATTAAAAGGTAACCTTTAATCATCCCTTGTTTCAGTAACTAGGTTACAGCTTACAGCAAACCCTGTTCTTATTAGAGGCTTTCCCTCCACCAACAGTGGAAGAAGTGAGGACAAAAGAAGTACTCAGCATTTCAGCAGCTGATAAAGAAACAGCTTCTGGTTGAAGAAAATGAAGCACTGATATTGTAGGCCTTAGAACTATGCAGGTAGTAGCAGAGCAAGAAGCAATTCAAAGGGGTGTAAAGCACTGACAGATGGAGAGCACGCAGAAATCAGCATCCCACTCTTTAAACTGACCTTAAAAAAAGGGCTAGTCTAGTTGTACATCTTTTTTTTTTTTAAACTGAGGTGTGCAAGCAGAAGCATGTTAGCGTGGTTGTACTACCAGAGTCCTTCGTTAAATCTCAGTCGTTAATATTGAATCTATGTAAACCAAAATCAACACAGCAGCATGGTTTAGGTTCAGGAAAAATGCATGTATAGTGTGAAATGCAGCTTCTGGGACATTTGATTAATGTAAAATGGTTAAACCAAATCAGATGTTACATCCTGTACCAGGAGGAGCAGAGCACACCGTATACGTCTGAGTTTGCACCTTAATCTGGTGGGGGCTTGTTCAGATTTATTTGGAATTAGTTGCGTAACAGCCATAATCAAATTGCTTTGTCATTTAAAAATAAGTAAGTTTACTTGCTTAATTAGTCCCGTCCCACTTTAGCACACGTGGAACAAGACAAGGCAGCGTAGACTATTTACAGTCATTAACTAATGAGCTTTCGGTATGTCCCTTGTGCAAGACAATCCATATTTCCACACTGGAAATTGCTTTACAATTGCAAAAGTGCAGCTAAATCCCATGGATGGCTGTCCGGAGCCTGAACGCCTCTGCCCGCTATTGACTAAAATAAACAAAGCTATTTAAAAACAAAACCCCTAACAACTATGTCTTGCTGCATGTGCCTTAATATAGAAAAGGTGATGTGTGTGATTAATTGCTTGTTGATTGAACCTTCATCTGTCAGCTCTGAAAGCATTCATTGTGAAGGTTTTCACAAGCCCCCCCAAAAGTTTGATTTGCCGTTGTTACAGAGATATCCATTTTTAACAGGAGTTTCCTGCCTGCCCCCGCTTCTGCCACCCCAGGCACTGCAACGGAAGCTAAGAGCATTTCACCTGTACGCACTGCTTGCAAATTTGGGATTTAATTAAGCAATTTAGCTTCTTTTTTTTTTTTTTTTTTTAAACAGAAGGACACAGAGAAGGAAAATGGGTATGTTTTTTTCCTATGCATTTGCTGTACACACAGCTGAGGTCCTCACAGACAGCTGAGAGGGGGAGCTCATTGGGGGTTTCTTAGGTTTGTTTTTTCCCCAGGTCAAGTAAGCAACCATATATGTTTTCTCTTTTATGTTTTTTATGTAAATGACAGCTTTCCTAGTTCTGTTGTGAAAAACCATCACATGGTTGGGGAAAAAAAAAAGCAACAAGCCAAACATACTTTTTTATAACCACTGCATAGTCTAGTTCTATGACAGAGTCTCAGTATTTTAGCTTCCAGCGGATTGATACTGTTAATGTAAATACAAAGGGTTAATTCCGTTTATTCTGAAACCTGAAAGCCAAAGCGTTTGTTTGGGCACTGGCCTTTCAATGCAAAAAAATGTCAGTTTGCCAAGAAAATTTTTCACCTCTCCAATGTCAGAAACCCACGCAGTGAGGCCCCAGACCATTTCAGAGGAAGGAAGAATGGCACCTCCCATGTCAAAAAGCACAATGTTGGCAGCACTGAGGACAGGAGAACCCAGGAAACTAATTTGATTCTATCAGAATGAGGCAGTAGTTTTGGGACACACATGCAAGTGAGTTTGTAGTAGAGTCAGGTACAAGTTAAGGCTTTGCTCAGAAGCAAAGCTCCAGAGCAGCACCCACAGATGTCCTGGAAAGTATCTGCAAGGAAAGCAGCAAGAGTAAATGGAAGACTTGAGCTGGAGTGAGCAGGCAAGATGGAGAGTGGACTGACAGTTGAGCTTCAGGCAGGCACCACAACTTAGAACAAAATACTCCTCCCTCCCAACACACCACCTGTCCCATCTTCACACAGCCAGCTCTTTGGGCTACAGGCGGAAGGAGAAAGAAAGAATCGTGAACAAAATGTTCAAATGTTCAAACGCCTTAGTGGCAACAGCAGACACATGACCTGCTTATGCCAGGGATCATCAGATGGACTCTCTTTGGCTTTTGGAGGATGAGAAGTGTTGGTAAGAAAGGCACACCCAAGCTCTCCAAGCAGCAAATCCTCCCGTCCTTTGCACCAGAAGAACAAGATGAGCCAGAAAGAGTAATACTCAATCAAAGCAGTGGCAGAAACCGCCATTTGCCCTGGGAAGAAAACTCCAGATATTTATGCATTTTATAGGAAACTGCCTTTGACTATTAAGGGAGTCTGGAAACACAACATACCAGTTGGCCAAACACCGTGATCAAGAAAGTAGCAGACCACGCATTTGTTCCCTCTAAGTCTGCCTACCAGTTTTTCAGTGCATCATAGCTTACGGTATCAAAGATTTTAAAGGTCTTTTGTAGCTAAGTCTGCTCCCACACTCTGTTACTTAGAAGAGAGGACAGTAATTACAAAGGAGTTGGTCTGTTTACATACTGAGAAGCCCTGTACTCCGGACATTTTCTGATCTACAGTGAATCAGCTCTGAATTATATTAATTGTATATGGGACAGTCTCTCTCAGTCTAATTTGTTTTGCAAAGTTTATTCACCTCACTCAAGGATTATGTGTCAGCAATGGAAGAATCCCAGTAGCGAGGCCGCCTCTACTGGGTATTCCGTATCTGAGGTAACCCCAGTCATAAGGCTTGCTTCAGGTTTTCCACTATGAGTCTTCTCTCTCTTTTAATCTTGCTAAGCTTTCTCTATTAGGCAGATGCCCAAGGGAAGAAAAAAGTCATCCCTAGACTTTTCCCTCTTTATATTCCAGTGAAAGGGGTTCCTCTCATTAAGAAAAGAAAAACCTTTTTTGGTTTGTTTTTTTTTGTCTGTAGGAAAAAAAAAATACAGATCGCAAGCGTTGAGTTGTAGCGAAGTGCTGAACTGCCGTCTTTTTCTTAAAGCAGAATTTCAAGTCCCTGGAGGTGTTTGGATTAGACAGAACCTTTTCTCAGGCTACACCCACCACCTGAACTACACCAGTATTTAAACCTTTGAGTAGCTACATGTAATTTGCATGAACCTAGTTCCCAAAAGACTACATTTGTGTTCCAGCAAGAGGTGCACATGCACCGTCCCCTGAGAGCTGGAAACAGTTCTCTTAAGATTGGCATGTCAAGGTGCAGAAGATACCCCTTCTGCATGAACCTGGTGGGAAGAAGAAGCAACTGAATGGAGAGGGGAAAATAGGAAAAAAAAACCCAACAAGAACCAGGGAGGAGCAGGAGTGTTAGGGGATGTCAAGAGGAAAGAGAAGTAAACAGAACAGGAAGACAGATGGAAAGGGCAGGCTATGAAGCTCTAGCAACTGCAGTATGGTCCTCTACTATCCCTTTGCTCCCTAAATTAGCATTCTTTTGCTGTCATCTGAAACCCAACCAAGCTGTGCCTCCGCACCCACAGCAGCCAATGTGGTTACTGTAACTGCTCTTACCACATTTTTTCAAATTACGCTGAGAGACGGTAGATCTAAACTGATTCTCTAAGAAAAGAATATTGAAATTAAAAATACACATTATCCAAAGCAACCATTCTTCAGACTTAAAAGCAAGTTACATTGAAAGTATGCTAAGGCTGTGAAGCGTCCAGAAGCCAACCAAGCAGCCACCCATTCTCCTTTCACTTTGGTTAGGATACTGCCCCTTTGTTTGAGGTGCCTTGTTTCACTCGCTGCACAGGACAGGCTGCGCTCTTGTGATCAGTGAGGATGGCATATTAAAGAGAAAGGATTCTGCTTTGTTCCAGCTTTCAAGACGGTAAATAAAACAATGCCTTCCAGGAGGAAGGACTGGGGCAACTGAATTCTCACCCCATTTCTGCCAGGAGCTGCACAGGCAACCCAGTAGGTTGTATGGCCAGCAGCCAGTCTGTGATAGCCGTGGTTGTGTTTTGGAAGCACTGATCACAACGGCAATCAAGGCAGAGGGAGTGATGCTGCACTTGTACAAAGTACTGTAAAATGTAGCCTAATTTTCTACATCTAAGTTCAGGCACACAAAATTATCCAGCAGTCTTGGTTTCAAAATCCGTACCTCAGAGCTCTCTATGTAACACATGCACCATGTCCTAGACGTTGGGAAGGTTACAACATGAACCAAAAAAAGAGGTCTAAAGCCCTCAGACAAAGTTGATTTAATTCGATACCAGCATGCCTTCAAGGACTGTGGAATTAAGTAATACAGGGAGAGCACCATAGGAAAACTGATAAGAAAATTAATCGTCTCAATGCATGGTTTGGATGGTTCACAAAAGCAGCAGGGCTCAGGGCCACACGCCGAGTGCTGAACATCAACACCCTGCATGTTGGCTGAGGCAGAGACTTTGTGAAAGGGCCAGCACGGGGAAGAAGAGGAGAGATGCGATGATGTGATTAAGAGCCCTGCATGTAAAGGGCAGCAAGTTACATATATGCACTTACTGTAACCCTGGGGTTTTCTTATTTTGTAACGCTTGAGTGTGTGAGCTAGACAGCTAGGTTTTATTTTTTAAAACTGAGGTCTGGGTATCAGTTGGTGTGGAGGACATAAGACACAGCAGAACGTAGCTTCCTCGGGCCTCTCTGGACAAAGGCAAACAGCAGCTCTTCGGCCTGGAGAGGACCACAAAGCAACGTTCTACAGCTCCCGCTTACCCAAAGTGCACATCACCGCCTCCCACCAGGCCATCTACACCAACCTATGCTCTGCCAACAGGTAAAACATAGTCTATTTGCTCGGCAAGGATCTTGATTATAGTTTTGCCCCCAAAAAGCAGCAACTCACTACTTTTCTCCTTCAGCCTTTGATCAGACTCTATTATTTATCCCTCCTGCCTGAGATTGCTCCACTGATATCTGCCTCCTTTTCATCAAGTAGCCTGTGAGTGCAGCGTGTGCCCACGCCATTCGAGATAAGCATCCCAGCCACCCAGATGGGTTTGAAACGAAGCCAGGCGACTTTGCCTATGCCCATCTCAAGCTCCCGCTTTCAATAATGTCTCTGTTGCACAACATCGCAACAACATACCAGCACAAATCCTGCTTCCCACGGGCCTCGGTGCCGGGGCTACCTGCAGTCAGAAATACCTGCTCAAACCACCATTTCTTTTATGGTTTTTTTTTGACTTGTGATTTTCAGTCCTGCTGTGAGCATGCCGGACAAAGGCAGCACAGCATGAGCCCGTACAGAACTGCCTCCCAGCCAGCAAACAGGCAGACACCTGCCTGAGCAGCACCTTTGCTACGGGGAGGTTTACCTCTGCTCTGTGGAGGTTAACTGTCCTCGCTGAACAGCCCTGGTGGCATCAGCCGCAGCTCGCACAGGTGACTGAGACTTCTGGTTTCTGAAGCCGTGTTACCAGCCAGACCATCACTCTTCCTAATGCAGGAAGCTGTTTCATGTTCTCATGTGATCTGGTTCCACACTTCCCACCCAGGCTGAGGACTGCCACATGAATAACAGTGCCAAGGTTACCTGACACTGGCAAGGAAACCCACGGGTGTTATTAATTGTCAGCGTTTCCCACAGCTTAAACCCAACAGGTACCAGCAAGTTCGTCTTGCTCCCTTGGCATTTTCCAGTGTAACACAGCAAGAAAGGATTATACTCGTGAACCACTGGATGGAACGAAGTGTACCTGCTTAATTTTACCTGTGCGAACATTATAAATTTGCAGTTGAAAGTTTGTGCCAATTGCACTTCTTAGCTGTGGGTATCCACCAAGTAGTTTAATGGAACAAAAAAAGAGTAGCAGCAGGATTTTTCCCAGCGTAAGGCACGAAAACAATCCCTGCTGCAATAAATCACAAGCTCATCTCAGGCATTTTTTTTTTTTATAGTCGCCTCTTCCTGCAGTTTCAAACCTCTGAAGTATTTTCAAATCTAAATTCTTGCTACAGCTACTAAAATACAAGGTTTCTTTTCCGGTATTGACTATTTCTCAGAGGCGCTACTTTCTCTAGTGCCAGACCCACAACCTGTCCTATGCAGACAAGCGCACGCACCTTTGGGGCTCTCCATGGGCCCATGTGCCAGGTAAGTTGCAGAGTTAGAGTTGCAGCAACAAACAGTAGTAACAAAAGCATAATACATGCTGCAACACGTACCAAGAAGATCTACAGCACGGCACTACGAAACACCGGCCTCCACCATGCCTATATAGAAAAGACACATCGATTCGAGGTGGAATATGATGATGGCAATCCTAGTAGAATTCAGGATTTTAACCCTGAACTGTACAGTGTCTGGCAACCTTATTTCAGCATTGTTTTTAAACACAGATGTCCAAACCATAAAAGGTAGTAGTAGTATTATTTCCTTTCCTCACTGTCTAGACAAATATAGTGAAAAATTGTGGTTTGTTTCCTTTTGAAGATGAATAAAAAAGCAAAAACTAGTAAGCATATGAACTCCAGCTTTTTTCTTTGCAAGATATTTGTTTGTTTGGTAATTGAAGCTTCTAAACATAAGTTATGTAAATGACCTACACTAAATATTTTGTTCGTAACAACAAAAAAAAGTTAATTACTATGTTACATTTAGTCTTCTAAAGTCATGCTAATGAAAACATTAATCAAAGATTGCAGTCACTTACATTTTCAGTCCTTGCCTGTTGTAGGTGGAGATCATTGGGCAATAAGATTTACAACTTTATAAATTGCTTTTGGTGCAATGTCTGTGAGGCTCAGTTCATTCGGTTGCCAATGAAATGTGATTTGGGGACTCTTGCTCCAGCTGGGTGATAATTAGGGCTTATCAGAGATAGGTCTAGGAAAAGGCTGGGAAATACTTAAGCTTGTTTTGCAGTTACTTTGAGCTCTTAAGAAAGAAACAATTCTTCTACAGTACCAGCCTGAAGGGTTCTGCCTGTGCAAGAGAGGTAATGATAAGGTTTTAACTTACTGACAAATCAGGTGGTTATATGAAGCCTAACAAAGGACTACTTTAATAAATCCGGTTTTAGTGCCTTTTAAAGTGCGAGATGTGTAGTTTGCTTTCTCAGGCAGCTCCGGTAAAATATTAATTAAGCAACCTGCTTCAGAGAAACCTTGCAGAACTTGCTCTATGTGTTGTCTGTTAACTTGAAATTCTACTTTTGATAGTTGCCTGCCAGCACAATAAGCAACTCTGTGTAGGTTTCCCAAAGCAAAAAGAGGATCCTAAAGGCAGTTCCTGCTTACGGGGAAAACAAGGCATTGCATGCTTCTCTCCTCGATGAAGATTATAATGGCAGAAAAAGGCCTCTCAGGCATCTAAGTTACTGAACTAATTGTAAGAATAATCAACGTAGTAAGAAGGTGGCTCCTACCCTCATAAAAATAAGTACTTTAAAAGCAGATAAAGCTAGACTATGACTTGTAAGATATTTTGTCCATACATGCCATAAACTGGAAGAAAGAAAAAAGTCTATGTGAGTAGCAGACTACCTGTCTCCTTAATGCAAACTGTCGCTCAACTGTGGAGCAGGTTCCTGTTTAAAGCCCTTCTCTGTCAGCTCCTCTTCCTCCTCTTTTCCTTGGAAAGGGTGGCCTCAAACTCCTCTTAAAGGAGAACTGCTGCCTGTGAATGGAAAACTACACAAAGCTTTTAAAAATCCTGAATTACAAGACTTCAGATTTGGTGATCGTAGGATGGAGAAGTTTTTCATAATGGACTGGAAAAATACAATCTCAAGTATACCAAAGCACTCCAGAGAAAGCTTCCTCTCATTTTGATTTTATGTAGTTTTTAATATAAAATACCAAACTATAATGTTTTGGTCCTTTTGTAGCTTAAAGGAGCACTTCCTGAGGGGTTTGCATTTTCTATGAACAGTCTTTATTCAGGGCAAATTCAGCCATTTATGTAAAATAAAGCCATTTCTCTTTATATTGAACCAAAGGCTTGAATATCTAAATTTCTATGGCAAATGGACAGTAGGTTGTATTAATTTGTTGTTTAAAAATTCTCTTGTCTCCCAGGATATATTCATGATATTTACGCTACGTGTTTACACCTGAGAGAGTTCTGTTTTGTGTCGGGGTGGGTTTATTGTGGGTGGGTGGTTTGGATTTTTTTCTTTCTCTGAATACTTTACAAGGTTATAAGACTCTGGACCTGAAGAGCTTTTAGCACCAAGGCGCTTGGAAGCACTTCAGCGCAGTCCAGACCTCTTGCACTGCAGAGCACTGCTTGCTTTAGAGATGCAAGTATGCAGAGTCTGGGATAAGGAGTCACCCAGAGAACTGGTAAGTCAGCAAGCCTCAGGGTTACAGTTCAGGTCCTACTTCTTCCTCAATGATGTTAGCTACTTAGCACAGCCCCTATGAAATTATTTCATTCTGTATTTGACTTAGAGTAAGAAAAAACACTCATGCTCCCTGTATAAGACCTTTAAGTGTCAGGGTTCTGCTCCCCTTAGCCAAGGACTAGATGCAGAAGTGGTTTTGTTCTTTTGTTGCTAGAGCCACAATGCAAGTGGTGTTCATGTAGAACGAATCCACGCAGAGTGCTTCTCAGCCCGTTCTGAGATGACAGCCCAGAGTAGCGCATGTGACTGGTACCGTATCTGATAGAGCTGGTGGGGCTGCGCTCAGCACTGCCCAGTGGGGCTGGACTGGGCTACAGAAACACGGGATGGCTGCTTTCCTTTGGGCCTGTGCTGGATGGAGGCCACTGTGCCTCTGCTCTGGGGGCTATTTGCCCACGGTGTAGAAGGACAAGGTTCAGTGCTCTCCAGAGCCCGAGGAGACTCAAAGCCATGCTCCTGACCTCTGGAGCTGGGGCTGGCTTTAGGACACTGTCCATCCTTCCTTCCTGCTGAGTACAAGCCACTGCACAGAAACAAATTTCAAATCTGTGAGGTAAGAAAAAGGAAGAAAGAGAAGTCTGTAGCGTAAGTTAGAATATTTTTTTCTACAGAAGTCTGATGTTTGTCTGTGCTCCAGGAATCTTGTGGTCTCAAGGGCCCCTGGAGTTGAAACACTGGAGGGTAGATTTGGGAATCCAGCCCGTATCCCTGGGTCAAAAGCAGCAAATTTAAGCTGTTCTGCACTTTCTGCTGTCTGAAGCTTCTTGGCTATCCTCAGTATATAGATCATCTCCTCTGCGAACCCTTACCCTGACTTCAGAGGAAAGCCTACTCAGCTCTGAGAGCAAAGAGGCCTTGCTGTGGCTGGAGAAATGTAAATTGCCTGCCAAGTGTAGCTGGGGCATCAAAGTGGTCAAGTGCCTCAAGGATAACCAGCATGGTCACTAGCTTGTTATCCAGTTGGTCTGCGTATGGTTTTATCTGGCAGAAAATGCACTTGGCAAATTGAGGTTGCTCACCCATCAAGGAAAGAGGTGGAGATGGGATTGCAGTTAAAAAGACTTTAATAAACTTCTGTTGTCTTTTCAGCATGTGGAGTTCCTGATCCTTGGCTAGATTATGTCCCTGTCCCACCACAGACACATCTGCGTGCATGTACGCAGATGGTGTGTCATACCCTTGCTGGGGCTCGACTGGCAGCAAGGGCAGGATTTAGCTTCTGAGAGAGTTGTTGAACGCAAACTCAAGGTCTTGTGCTTTCCTGTCTGGGGAAGGGCATATTGTTTGCCTAGTCATATGATGAGCTGCCCTGCTAACACGTGACGGTCAGGCGCACTGCAGTTAAGCCTCTGTTGCAGATGAGGGCAAAGGAGAAGTGAAAGAGTATAACGATAATTAAAAAATTGCTTCTTCCTCAAGGCTTTTGTGAAAAGGCATAGAAATGCTCTTCTTACAGTCTGAGGAAGACTGTCAAGGAACTGGCTGACATTCCCAAAACTTCTCTCCTTACTCTGGTTAAATCTAACTCGCTTAGAACAGAAGAATTTAGGTCAGGCAGGACCTCGGGAGGCTGGCTGGTCCAACCCTCGTTCATGGCACAACTAATCTCATAGCAAGGTCAGGCTGCTCAGGCTCTTGTCCAGTTGAAGTATGGAGAGTCAGCCTCCTCCCTGGGCAGCCTATTCTGTGTTCTCTCACTCTTGCTGTGGGAAGTGTCAGTCAGTGTGGTGCTATTGCTTTCAGGGTTCCCAGCCTCTGACCAGCAGGTTTACATTTGGTTTAGGTTATCCAAAAGGCAGTGCTTCCCCTGGAAGATCCAAATTTAATTATGGCTCAACTACTAGGCTGTTGCAAATAGGTTTTGCTTGTTGAACTAGAATTTCTGATGAAGGTCACCTGGAAGCTCTATGTAGCAATATGCAATTACCTGGGCTTGAGCAAGGTGCCCCTCATCAGTGGGTGCCAGTGCTGGCAGTGTATGGTGCCACCCCACTATCCACCCACCTTCTGATCCCGTGGCTCCAGCAGCACTGCCTGCCTGCACGGTTCTCTGCAACGCCATCTGGCTAGAGCCTGCTGGGCCAAATACTGCTGGAGGATTTTAACATGTCTCAGAGAAGGGAATTGGGATGCGGCTTTATTGAAACATAAATAGTTTTCTTCTTTCTCCCTCCATCCCTTAAAAATAAGAAACGACAGTTGGACTGATCAAAATTAGTTACGTTCTAGTTGGTGTCTTGGTTATTGCCAGAAGCCCTATTTCTACAGAGGAGAGCGCTAAGGAGGAAAATGTTCCATTACAAATATTTCCTGGTGGTTTGGTGTGGTGGAACAAGCAGGCACAGCCCCAAACCCCCTGTGCTGAGTGAGGGCAGTGCCACACAAGATGGAGCATCCTGTGCTCCAACTTTGCTAGGCCTTTGACCACAGCAGCCAGCAGAAAAACCATGAAGAACAAGCCAAAAGGTGCTCAAACACTTCTTGCGGCTTTGCCACAAAGGAAGAGATGGTCATCTAGTTCACATCCTGTTATGAACGAAGCTAAAGCTTTCTCACCCAGCTTGTGTCCTGAGCTTTACTATTGAAAGCACAGTGTTCACTTCAGATCCTACCTGGCTGGCTGTGAATGAGAAGAGATACTTCAGGCAGACCTAGACATGCAAGTTAACCATGCTGTTGTCTGTAAAGAGGATTATTATGAACTCCCTGTAACCTGTTTTCCTAGATATGCTCTCTGGGTTTTTACACAAGAGGACATGAATATTTCAGCTGTAATCATCGTACTTCAAGATTAGGTAATCGTTGATATCTATTGATACCTTTCCGTCCCCAGGTGCAGGTTAAGGATTTTACATGAATCTATTCAGTGACGACTCTTGCCGAAGTGCTTTAAGCCTGCCTGTGAGCATCAAGCAAGGTTCGCCACAGCTCACCTCCCTTCTGTTTGTTGTACAGCGCTTCTCTTCCTGAGGGTGGCTCCTGATGGAAGAGCAAAATGTTACCACAGAGGTCCCGGCAGCCCTAAAGCGCCTGGCCAAATACATAGTGCGTGGTTTCTATGGAATAGAGTACTCCCTGGCCCTCGATATCCTGATCCGCTACCCCTGTGTGAAAGAGGATGACTTGTTGCAGTTGCTCAAGTATGAACGTAAACAACTGCGTGCTATCCTCAACACGCTCAAGGCAGACAAGTTTGTGAAGCTGCGCATGCGAGTTGAGACGGGGCCTAACGGGAAGAGCACGAGGCACAATTACTATTATATCAATTACAAGGTGCTGGTGGATGTGGTAAAATACAAACTGGATCACGTACGCCGGAAAATAGAAGCGGATGAGCGGGATTCAACTACCAGGGCCTCTTTTAAATGTCCATCTTGCTCCAGCACTTACACGGACCTGGAAGTCAATCAGCTCTTTGATATATTTACAGGTATGTTGCTTATATCGCTTATTTGCTCTTATCTTAAAGAATAATAGCACAAAATTGGCTCCCGTGCGCTTTGCAATAAAAGCATGTTTGTTAGGATATACTTTTTGTTTGCTGATGGACAAGGGCCTGGGACAGGAGGAGCTGGGAGGAGAGGGTAAGAGAAAAAGTTGTCTCAGCGCAATAGGCCAAGCAAGAGGAAGAATGATCTTGAATATAGGATCTGGGTTTGGGAATCGGATTTCAGGCCTGTGAAAGCTTTGCTGTGAACACGACACTTAGCCTGGGTCAAGATTACTCATCCAAGTCTTGTGAGTCCCACTTCCTTATGTGGGAAAGAGAATACAGTACTCACTTGACTCCGTTTTGAACCTGTTAATCCATTTGTGTGTTCAGTTATTCTGATGGAAGAGTTGGACGAGGTGGATGAAACTGCAGCCACCCGCTGTAGCAAGGGTATTGCAGCTTGGCAGTAGAGGAGAGGCGTCCTGTCGCTCCTGTGCTGGGGCAGGGTGACACATTCACAGCAGAACTGGCATCAGAGCTTTCGGGTTTCTCTTCTCTAAAATCAAAGCAGCTAAATAAAGAGCACTCTTTCAAAATTAGTTAAAAGGGCAATACATCCACTCTAAGCACAGCTGGTGTGTTAACGTCTGGGTCATGCTATCTGGAAAGGATGCCAGAGCCAGGGAGAATGAACTTTATATGACCAACTTGAAGTGTCGAAGGTGAAATTCGTGTACTGTCAGTTGGCAAAGTCATCCCTTTGGTCTAAATGGAGAGACTTTGTCAAGTTCCTGAAATGCAAACGTTAAGGCTAGTGATATATTTTAATATAATATGCTTTAAATTTTTTTCTGCTTAAGACATACAGTTTTTTAGCATATGCTTTGACTCTAAATGAGTCTTTTTGAACTTTAGAACTCTTAACAATTAAAACCAGCATAACAAGGCTGTGCTTGCAAATGTCTTTTTCTTAATTATGAATTAAGATGGAATCAGAGAAGAAAAAAACCCCAAACCTTAAGGAGTATCTGATGATACTCCATGTCTAGTCAACTTTTTCCCCCAATATAGACATTTCCCTCTTGCACAGCCAGTGTGAGTATCCGTCCTTCTCAAAAAAAAAAAAGACAAAACCAAAACCTTGCCTTTATAACTTGAGTTCCTGTAGTTAATGTGAACAAATGTACAAAGTCAGAGTATTTTGGTAATTGTCCAGGCTGTGGATATCAACAAGGTACTGCTGATCTTTTATGCCCTACCATCATAAGAATTTCCAAATTGAATAATGTTGCAGAGACTTTCCGCTGCACTTACTGCAACACTGAAGTAGAGGAAGATGCATCAGCACTTCCCAAGCGCGATGCTCGAACCTTGCTAGCAAAATTCAATGAGCAGATTGAACCGATCTTTGCGCTACTGCATGAGACTGAAGATGTTGTTCTGCCGTATGACTTGCTGGAGCCTCAGCCAACAGAAATACCAGAATTATCAGAAAGGTATAAACGTAACCCTAAAACCTGAGATCAATACAACCACCCCCAACAACTTTTGAGTTGTTCCAATTTTTTAAATGCTGGAGTCTACTTTCTACTCTATTCTGCTTTGTTCATATCTAAAGGCATTCTAAACTATTGCTATGCTTCTGTAGTTTTGTTTGCTACCTTTTTAAAAGTAATTAATGTTCTAGACTCCTTCAGCTAATGTTCACAGCCCTTTCTGTGGGAGTCACATCCAGAGATGCACAAATCCATGGTTCAGAATCACTTGCCTCTGAGAAAAGAGACTGCAAATTGTCTCCATGTAGAGCACTTGTTAAAGCCAGTGTGCTGACAAAACATGCTCCTTTTTGTCTTGTCTTTTTTTTAAATGGCAACTGGGGGACTCTTGCCTGAATTTAACCTGTCAAAAATGGGTGACATTCCAGCTTTCAGCAGAAGGCGGGTTCAAGCGTGCTGGAATCCTGCAGCCAGTCTGAAAAACGGGCCAGCAGAAGTTCCTCTTTTGGCAGCATGTACACACAAACCTTAGTTATTGATGTCCAAGACTCCGAGCCCAGGAAGAAAACAAGACAAAAAGCAACTAAAGAGCAACCTATCTGGATGTCACAGAGCACTGTGGAAGGAGCAACAACAGCCACCAACGATAGTGTTGGTAAGTTTTAAGCCTTAGGAAACATTCAGCAGCCTTACTGCATTTAAATACAGGTTTCCTACTAAAAATGTGGTGAGCTCACTTGAGAATAATTAACTAGTGTTTCACTTCTGCACTGGTGGCTATCAGATCTTGGTTTAAGAACTAGTCTTTAGATTGATTTAGGTAGTATTCCTAAAGCCAGAGGTCGGGTACCACGTCCTGAAATGTTTGGCTCTAATCGTGCAGGAACATTAGTGGTAATCTTTAAAGTGGAGAGCTCTTGGAAGTGTCTGCACTTTCAAGAGAAATCCAATGTGTGGGTAAAAAAATCTAGAGTGGGGGGAAAAAAAAAGTCATTTATGGAAGATGCCTGTGGTAACTGTAAACTATTGATACCTCTAACACTTTTTATTGTGTATTAGGAGTAAATGTTTCTGAAGAAACTGAAGAAAGTGTTAAAGACACTGGCACAGACAATGAAATCACCAAGACTCTTCTGATGTATGAATCCAAGTCATTGTCTAGCACAGACCAGGTTCCTGTGGTCAAAAGCAAACTACCCGAGTTGGGCAGTGCTACCAGCGACTCTGAAGAAGACACCAAGCACTCCAGAAAAGCAGGAACGGAAGTATCAGGCAGCAACTCTGAACAGGAGGAGCAGGAAACACAAGGTCCTATTCTAATGGTAGCTGGTCAGCCTCGTTCATATGCTGAAGTTAGTGAAAATCCAGAGCTTGTGTCCCTCATGACAAATGAAGAGAGAGAAGCTTATATAAAAGTAGTACAAGAAATGTTCCAGTCTGTCTTTGAATAAATACTACTGTATAAATATGCCAACTTGTATAGAATTTGAAATAAATCAGTCTAATATTTTAACTTATGTTCTTTAAAGTCTACCCAGGAAAGGTTAAGTTTTGTTTGAACTCACTGCTGTTCTGCAGGAAAGTTATCCTGTAGTAGGTTAACTACAGTTCCCAATACTAGCACTGCAGCAAAAGCAACCCAAAGTTACTATGGGTTTTCTAGTTTTCAGTTGTCTTAATGCTCAGTTTTGTGAATGCTTTAATTAGTTCTTGAGCATGAATGATTTCAGCATATAATGGGATCTGACTAAAATAAAATTTCAAAAACAACATTGCAATCTACTTTAAGATTTCAATTATTCCTCCTTGCTCCTAGAAGTAGCAGATACTTCCAGTAGTGACAATGAGTTGAAGTCCAACTTGGTTTCACTCCACTACCAGTGTGTTGTATTGTTTTATTAGGTAACAACACTACAACAGTAACAGCAACCTCCCTTTAAGGGCAGAGCTGTCACTCAATTGTTAGATACAGAAAAGAGACCAGAGCTGGTTCTCAACCTTCATCTCAGAAATTACTATCTCAATTCTTTGTACTCGGTGCCCTGCAGAACTGTCTCTAAGTGGCAATGGATACTGGACAGTAAAATGTAACACTCCTTTTGGTCCAGAGTGGTAAGGAAGCAAGCAATGTATCAATCAAGTGGAAGACCCTGCTTCCTGTAGCTTGTTCACACATACTCCTGTAACCTTTTAAGCAAGACCTGCTGTACTACCCCTGGAAAAAACATGTTCTACTTGAACTGAATTATGTAGAAGGACTGGCATCAGAACAGAAGAGAGCTGAACTTCTTTGGCAGTTTTACTACTTAAGCAATGGATAATGGAAGTAGACTAGAAGGGCACAAGCTGAGACACAGAAGGTTCCTGCTGAACGTTATGAAATGCCTTTTCACTGTGAGGGTGACTGAGCGTGGGCACAGGCTGCCCAGAGAGGTTATAGAGTCTCCCACCTTGTAGATATTGAAAAGCAACCTGGGCATTGTCCTGGGCAACCAGCTCTGAGTGGCCCTGCTTGAGCAGAGGCATTGGACAAGATGACCTCCAGAGGTCTCTGCAAACCTCAACCATTCTGTAAAGGAAGGACAGAAAATATGGATCATAGAAATACTTTGTTCCCAGACACCATTCCAGGGCAAGAGTTCAGGAATGGTGCGTGCTCATGCTATTCTTGAGCTTAGAGTTTAATGACTTGCCCTGTAAACTAGATTCATCTCAAATACACACAATCTTGTTCTACTTTTGGAAGGCGTCCTCTTTTAGGTCTACTGAATGATTCTTGTGCCAAGTTAGCAATTAAAACCTTTAACTTTGTTTCACAGATTTGCCCTTGTCACCATGTATTTGCTCTGTCCTCAAAAGGGTGACTTTTTCTGCATACGCTATCACTGGGAGTTTAAAGCCTGCACAGTAACTAACTGTCTTCAGACCTTCTGATTCTGGTCTGGGCGTGTGATTGTAATCTGCCATTTCAAAATTCACTCAAAACCTGGTGACACTCAAACTAAAAAAAAAAGAAGTCACAGAAAAATCACGCTCTCGTTTTATTTGAGCTTCAAGCATATTTGGGCTTCACTGTTACGAGACTGTCTCCCACAGCACACAGCCATGTTATTACACTGACCTCAGAAGGAAGGCAATCCTGATTGAAGACGACCACTGCTTTTTAACTAATTGGAGAAAAGTCTTGTTTTTAAGGTAAAGGGGAGAGATGCTGAATAAGCTATTTCTAGCTCAACTTTATGACTTGTAATTAGCAACTCTGAAAAAGTGAAGGAAACTTTTGTTCTGGTTCAAGTTTTCCAATCTACTTTTCTACAATCCACCTTTGCCATAAGACTTCATCAGGTGCCAATTTTAACATTTTTTAAACATTAAACATTTTTTAAACATTAGCTTCAATTGTAATTTCCTTCCTTTTGCTTTTCTTCCTTTCTACGTGAAAACTCTTCACAAAGTCAAATACTTTAGGAAAAGATTCTACAGGCTTTCAATTGCAGCAATTTTAAATGTTACCTGAGAAAGGATACTAAAATTTTTCAGACAGGTTTATCCCTTTGCAGACTGAAAATGCAAAAAAATACAGATGGTTTCTTCAGTTAACTACAATCCCAGGGTATTTACTTCATCTCTGATAAATGTGCTGATAGAAGTCAATTCCACAGGCCATGAACAGGAACTTTTTTTTTTTTTTTACAGACCAAGCTATAAAGGCAACATGTAGGTACGTACTGTGTCTACACCTCTCACTTGCAGTAGGTGGAAAAACTTAAGTGAAGGAAAGAGTTTCTTGTCCCAAGGAAAGTAGCAGTTATTTCTCTGAAGAGGAGTAATACACTGCTATGAGCATGCCAACACTTAAATGTCACTTAACTTCCAACAACAAACTCTGCATGCCATTTCGTTAAGCTGGAGAGAAATTTTTTGAAAGACAAATTTACAGACAAGTCCAAACTTTATTTAAAACTACCATTTTGAACAGTTTTAAAGTTACTAAACAAGTCACAATAAAAAATGAAAAAAGATAAAGACAGAAAAAGAACAGTGCAGCAGAACTGAACAGAAGATGATTCAGTTGAGCTGTTCAAACTGCCACAGGCAGAAGTTAGCATACCTATCCTAAGAGGCAATGTGTCAAAGATTTTACATTTTTATACACTTCCAGAATTCTGGGAAATTAGTGCTGATCTTCCATATGCATTTTTATACAGGGAGTTTATAAATGCAGGTATCTTCAGGTTATCCTCATGCACTTTGAGCTCCAAAGGTTTCTGTAAAATAGGAGTAGACTCATTACTGTCTAATAGCTACAAGGTATCAAACAGTTCTTGAGCACATTTCAGCTCCTCCCAAGTATCACTTAAAGCACCTTGATGAAGTATTTCATCCTCA
This sequence comes from Eurystomus gularis, assembly GCA_013400335.1. Taxonomy (NCBI): domain Eukaryota; kingdom Metazoa; phylum Chordata; class Aves; order Coraciiformes; family Coraciidae; genus Eurystomus; species Eurystomus gularis. Next base: position 456,228 of record VZZY01006951.1, on the reverse strand, counting down.
TCTTTTTTTCAGAAGCATTGTGAGCCATGGCTTACTTGAACAGCTACAGCTACCCCCCCTACACAGATTAAGCACAGCTTAGTTGCTAGCTGCCAGTTTTGTGTGGCATGGCATTCTTAGCCAGACTGCCCCCACACCACGCGTATGCATCAGTGTTCACCAAACCGACACAACAGACTCCTGCTAGAGTAGCTATGATGAGCACAATAGCGATGGGCAGTGAATAAAATGGAACGAAAGATGCACCACCCTTCCCATTCTGTTCTGGAAACTCCTATGCTGTCATTGCAACTGCATTTAAAAAAAGTATTTTCATCAGTTTACACTATTTGAGGAATTGGAGCTGGCTACGCTAGCAGAAAATTACTACCATCAGAATATCTCATTCATGCATTTATATATATGCCATAACTATATCCTCTGTTGGAGAGCTACCAGCCTAGCGACAGAACCCTCTAACACCATAACTCATGTTACGTATCAACATTATGTATATTTAAGAAAAAAAAGTTTCTTTGACCTGCATTACCATTAAGCTTTTGTAGCTGCATACTGTTTCATGAAAGTGACTAATTTTTCGTGCTGTCACACACCCTGAAAGATTTTTTTCTGCCTTGCAGTGTGCTTCAAATGAAAAAGAATATTCCCTGAAGAGATATTTTGCTATTCTAAAAACTTCTTAACTTTTCTATTACAAAAACACTGAGCAGTTTGTTAGTAAGTTCTATTGTGAATTATTAAATCAGATAATAGCAATTAGAATTTACAATATAAAGCCCAAGCTTGCATAACAAGAAACAAAAATACTACCCCATTTTAATAAGTTCCAAAATCATGATAACATCCATTTTACATATGTTAATTTTTATGACTTTACTAGCCACAGAATCTAACAGAAGCCTATAGAAGGGACATGGAAAGCAAAATCCCTTCCTATCATAGAATCATAGAATGTTTTCAGCTGGAAGGGATCTTTAAAGGTCATCCCGCCCAACCCCTCTGCAGTGAGCACGGACATCTTCAACTACATGAGGTTCCTCAGAGCCCCATCCAACCTGAGCTGGAATGTTTCTAGGGTTGGGGCATCTACCACCTCTCTGGCAACCTGTGCCAGTGTTTCACCACCCTCATTGTAATAAGTTTCTTCCTTACATCTAGTCTAAATATCCCCTCTTTTAGTTTAAAACCATTACCCCTTGTCCTATCACAACAGGCCCTGCTAAAGAGACCGTCCCCATCTTTCTCATAGGCCCCCTTTAACTACTGAAAGGCCACAATAAGGTCTCCCCAGAGCCTTCTCTTCTCCAGGCTGAACAACTCCAACTCTCAGCCTTTCTTCACAGGCGAGGTGTTCCAGCCCTCGGATTATTTTTGCAGCCCTCCTCTAGACCTGCTCCAACACGTCCATGTTTTTCTTGTGCTTAGTCATGTCTGTCTTGTGCTGAGAATACATCATTTTCAAATGCACGTTAACAAAAAAGGATACCCTTTCATCACAATAACTGTTTACTCTGATCAGTGATAACAAGATTATTTAAATTCTAGGCCATTCCAGACTGTTTTCCCAATAGGTGTAGAGGAGTTAGGAAAAAGTCTTTACCAGGTTCTTTCAAAGTCTGGGCATCTCCTACCAATTCCTGATCTCGAGCTCCACCTCCATCCAGCAATTCATCAGACAGACTGTTGGTTTGTGCCTCTGTTGCCATTTTCTTCATTAAATCTGCCTTTGTAAGCAGATAAAGCAAAACTCAAAATTATGGATAATTCTTATTGCTGTCTAGGTAATTAAGACATTTAGGGTGTGCACTTCTAAACAACCCCAAAACAATAGCAAAGTACCTCTGAATATACTGCAAGTTTAAGGGGCAAGTCTTCAACTTTCACAAAGTCATCTTCATCAGATTTTTGGCTTACATTTCCAGAACCAGCTTCCTGTTAATAGAAGTAGTGATATTTAAGAATTTCACTCCAAAACTAGATTTTAGACTATTATAATCAAGTACCTAAAAAACCAATGCCCATATAAAATTTGCAGACGAAAACTGAACAAGATTGGAAACTAGAAATAACACTGAAATAGAAGAAAGTTCCTCATTTCTCTTAGATGTATCTTAACTGAAATACGCACATATTCATTCACTATCACAGGTGACTCCGTATCAGGGCTACCAGCCATGGAGCTTTCAGAACTTGCAGCAGATTTGTTTCCGACACATGTTGCCTCTAGTGTTTGGGTTTCATTTACTGGTAAAGATGAGCTCGAGTCTTCTGGTTTTGTACTGGCCATTATAAAGGATTCTGAGGCATTCTCTGTTAGAGGTGCTGTATTCTCCATGACATTGAGGTAATGAGGCAGAATTGTAGCCACATCTTGTTCACCTAAAACCACAGAACTACATTTTAACTGGTTAGAGATATTAGAAGGTTTTGAGCACACAAAAATCCCAGAATATTAACATTATGGTTTTACAAATCATAATCCAAAACTACAAATGAGCAATGAAAGGGGATTATAGTGTCTCAGATCAGCAAAAGCTGATTGAAATAAAACATAAGTTATTTGTACCCTCATATACTTAAGTATCAGCAATCATCATAAGACAGTAGGTGACTTAAAATTTTCTAACTTAATACATTATTTTAATTTTAAAAAACTTCCAGAACTGTATGACCTACTATAAAATATTTATTTCTAGGTATAAAGAGATATAATACAGAACAATAAATTCCTTAACATTTTGACACATTGGACTCAAATACAGCTGTTGGTCTGTGAAAAAAGATCAAGAACAAAACCAGTATTTGCAACAGAAAAACACATGAAAAGGAAGGTGGTGGGAACAACAGTTAGATTAGAAGTAACATTCATACCACCCTGTAGTGTTTCTGTCTTTTGACAGAAAATGATTTCTCAGTCCTTAATCAGTCACAACGCAGCATTACTCACAGAAATAAATCTTTAAAACAAAGTGATATAATAACATAAGTGATATAGTAGTAGCAGAAGAAGCAAATACTAGACAAACCTAAACATCAAATACTGTAACAAGCGAATTAATTCTGCTATAGTTGTGTGCCAAGGGCTGTAACTATGAACTGAAATTCACGCTACTTTCAAGCATCAAAACCACATCTACCTAGGTATGATTATTCCAGGCTTCCTCTTTAAAAGGCTTGCTCTGTTTATATCAACACAGATATATCAAGTCAACTGGCACGGTTCCAAGAAAAGAACAGCCCATGCAAATCTGATCATCTTTCTCTTAATTACATGTATCACAGGCAATGTCCAAGGTAATTCTCACAGTACGCAAATTCATGTAAGAAGCCTTAATCTCTCAGCTACTGCACATCGGGCTTACCTTTACCAGATTCTTGTTCTGATGATGAAATCTCACTGCTTTTTGTCTTACTCAGTTCTTGGTTTGAAGTCTATTGGGGAAGGTGAAAATTAGAACAAATTCTACTAATCATCTTCAGAGCTTATTGGCTAGTTTACTCTCCCTGCTAACTAGAAACACACTGTGCACTTGCTCCATGTTTTTGTCTTTTCAGTAGTTTGAAACAAAGACAGCAAGTTCTACTCTCTATTCATCAGGCAGTCAACAATACTTCAAGAAACTATTAACACTGATACATGTGTTTTACCTAAACCTTTCATTTTATTTTCACTACAGCAGTACCCAGGTAACCTCTTCAGTTCCACTGAAAAGATGTCTTGCTTTACCCTTTAAAGTAAAATGTTTCAGTTACATCCTTGCCTAATGTTAATAGCTGTTGAGTAAACCAAAGTTTCTAAAGATTCAGAAGTCAATCTTATTTGCTGAAATGTAAAAAAATCGGCAAGTCTTCCGAACCAGGTCACACACATCCAAATGTTTTAAAGGAAACTAACGGTGAAATGACAACAGCAGCCAGTAACATTTCACTGTTGTTCCAGAAAAAATTATTATATGATAAAGATGAAAGAAAAATCAAAGACATGCTACAATACAATAGTTAATGGCTTCTGCAAAGGAAAGCCCAATTAGAAGTTGATGCCAGCAAACACAGAGGAAGAACCAGTTAATGGTTTAAAACACGATGCTTTTTTGAAAGTTTGTATTTTCTACTGCAGCTTAACATTTTCTCTCTCTGATAGCAGATTTAAACATTACTTTCATCTGTGCAACCATTTCGGCACCAGCTATACCAATAATAAATTCAGGTGGGGAATGCTATGTAGAAGCATTTCTGTGTAGAAGCTATTTCTTTGATGTAATTTCTTGTATCATTGTTTTACTTTCATTAGCATGAAAACAGTGCAGCAGGAAAAACTGAGGTACTGGAAGAAGAGGTACAAGCAAAACTGAGCACTGAGAAGCTGTGCACTGGCCAAGGCTTGTTCTGCATTTACAGCTTTGGTGATACCTGTTCGTTTTCAGTTGTTGTTTCACTGCTGGCTTGTAGTGATGTCTGCACATCAACAGGTCCTTCCTCAAATTCTATTTCTTCATCTTCATTCTCATCTTCTCCACTGCCATAGTTAGTCAGAGCTTGTGTTTCCGCTTTTGATAAACCTGAAGGCAAATAAATGTAAAACCACCTTCATACTGGATTGACACACTGACAGAACCTGACACAGTAAAAGTCAGGCTGCAAAATCCAAATCCCTGTTAAGATTTTACTGCAATGGTCAGTTATAACTCTTACTTCAAAACATTATTTGACATTAAGATACAGTGATAACCAGGCTTTTAAAGATCCGTATGCTCCACATAAGTCTGCGTATTTTTGAATAATTTTTTTGTCCTGTTGGTCGTCTTACACCAACTACTCACGGCTTGGTTTCCCTTATATTTACATTCTTCATACCAACTTTTTAAATAATTTAGGTATTTCACACCAGCACAGTGGTGTTCCTTCATAACATAGCTTAAGTAAAAGCATATTAAAAACACGATCATTTAAATGAAAAACTGCATAAAATTTCAGCAGCTTTCACATCATCAAGGTTAAGTATTGAGAAAAATCAAGTTTAGCTGAGACAGGATACATAACTTAATCTGATTCTAGAATGTGTTTTTACAGATCTATTGAGTACAAAGAGGAAAAGCTCTTCTAATTGGAATGTTTAACCCTTGACACAACAGTAGTAAATACAGTCCTGGGAAACTTTCACTGGAAAAGACCTGGCTAGAAAATCTGAGAGAGAAGGTGTTACACAGCAGTATTCATGCAAAGCCTGTTGTAAAATTATTTGGTCAAGACTACCCTGAATAATGAGTTAAATAATCACTCACTTATTGCCACTGGGCCGCTTTCACTTTCCTCATCTTCCTCTTGATCAGACCCCTCAGACCTAGTACTTTCAGGAACTCCATTACCACCAAACATTTCTGAGTCTTGTACCTGTTTAACAGTTTCAGTCTCATCCTTGTCCTGGGAAAACAGGGAATACCGTGCAATTTCATGTTTGTTTATCTAAACATTAAGTTATGGTTTCTGCATCAAGGAGTCACATTTGTTTCTCAAAAATAAATTTTAAAAAAATCTAGACTAAAAATTAATGTTGAAGTAGTCCTTAGGCCTGGAAAGAAATACTGCAAAGCTACTCCTAAAACAGAGCATCAGAACCTACTGTAAGATACCCTGCACTGTTCAGGCATAGCTATCAAAGACATCCTATTTCATCATCTGAGAATGTTCGCACTGATGAGCATGCTAGCTTAAAAAAAGGATTCTTTACATTAGATTTGTCATTATCAAGAAGGAGGAAGGCACACCTGCATTATTACCTTCCAGCAATGTCATAGAATCATAAAGGTTGGAAAAGACCTCAACATTCTACTTAGTGCATTACCTGTATTCTTCCCTTGGTTGGAAAAAGCTGACCACTCCAACAGACAGTACAAAACTTCACAAACATAGGGCTATTTGCCCATAGCACAATGATGTTAATGGTTTTTCAAGATAAACTTGAAAGACAAAAGGAAGAAATTCTGGGCGCTAACATTTAACACTCAGAGCACACACAGACTTTGACCCCGAGGACCTCAAAACCCATCTGCCTTCTCCTTAAGACTAGAAGTAAATGAACTTATTCCATACCATTATAAAAGAAAGCATTAATTGCTTAAAATAGTTAAGCTGTCCTTGTTATTTAATTCTTCAATGAATGGCTACATTCTTGGTCCTCTGAGCTGAGAATACGGGCAACAGCCCCAGACCAAATCCCACAATAAACACATTCAAAGCAGGTCTTATTTTCCTTAAAATACAGAAAATTAATACTAAAATGAAAAGCAAGATCCTATCCTAAAGCTGCTCAGAGAGTATCACAAATAATTCCATTTCAGTTGCACAGCATTCAACATAAACTTTGCTCTTTTTAGTCTTTCAAATTGTCAGTCCTAAAGCAAAGCTCATTCTACATAAAGGTCACTAACAATATATAGAGAAGTATCTTTAAAGATGCTAAAGATCTTTGATCTGAACGCGCTTCCTGAAAGCTAACAAGACAATGTTTTATAAGAAATGCAAACAGTCTTTCCACTGGTAATTGCTCTGCAGTAGAAACAGGAATAAAAACAGTAACAAGGAAGGAACAGATATCCAAGTCCTGTTTATTGAATGCATGAAGTAACTACAACTTATTGATGAAGGCAGGTTTTTTGGTAGTCATTTCCCAGATCATCAACTCAAATTAAAAAAAAAAAAAGGGAAATAATTTGCTTTGTTACTCTGATAAAAGTAAATCACTGAAAATAACAGAAAGGAGATTCAACTCATGATGTTTAATAGATCTGTAAACACTAGGAAATGGGCTGCTTACAGATACCGCATTAAGTTACAAAACAGTAAAACTAAGTGATCTGTGAAATTATCTCAGGAATAAAGACAGTTGAGAAACATAAACATACTTTGTCCTCATCGACATCTTCAGCAGATGAACAAACATCCACCTGGAGACCTTTTTTTGCCTAGAAGAAACACAAACTGTCTTCAATTCTAAACTGAAATAACCCTGAAATACTGAACCAAACTAGGGCTTCATAAAGCCTGGTTGAAATGCCAAACTTACCAAAGAACTGCCATGTCAAAACAGCAGCAAGCCACAGGGACTTCTATAGTACTGTGTACTGTTTACACCAGTCTTCTACATTTTAGAGTTGCAAAACACTACAAAAAATTGTGCTAGCCCTTCTCATTTAAACAATTATGTTTACAAGGGCTAATTCTCCAGTCTGTGGTTGAATTGTATTTAACATATAGAAATTAGATATCCTAGCTCTGGTCAAGATACAGCACTGTGTTTTTCTGCATGGAATCTAAAACCAGTTAGCTTACTGGACTCAAGACAGTCACAAAAATCAAGCAAGATTAGATGTGCCTGCATCAGGGTCCCGGAGCTCAGAGCTGTGAGAAAACCCTATGGAGGTAATTGTGGGGGTCTGTACAAAGTAACCAGGGCCTACCAATTCTGGCTCATCTCTGGCTCTGTTGATTCTGAGCTGCTGCCACAGCATCAGAGTAAACATTGGCCCAAAGCCTAGTTTTCTGTCTTCCAGGAGAGGAAAAGAAATGCCAGATCCAAGTTGGCTCCATGCATTCTCATAGCGGCGTATAAACCAATCCCTCAGGTGACAAAGGCCCAATGAACAACTCCAGATAAAATAGGAACTCATGTCCAAATCCTTTTAGATTCAGAGTGTTTCTCCAGCCTCTTTACAAGGCATTCTGAAGTCTTTCTCTTAGTAGCCATATTAAGAGTTGAGCTGCCTTGAAATATAGTTGATGGCATGCTTAGAACTGCTTAGAGGACACCATATTTTATGACAGATTCACAAAATATCTTCCATTGACATTTTAAAATAGGAATGAGTTAAGGGTTTGCTTTGGTATTTGCATTTCTAAAAGAAAGCTGAAAGGACTTTACGATACAAGAAGAAACAACTGAGGTACTTGATACTTGACCAATTTTAACTATAATGAACATGATGTGTTTTAGTGTTTTGTAAACAGTTCCTATAAATAAAAAAGCGATGTTCCTAAAAACGGTAATATTAAAATTAAAAATGGTGATGCAACACCTTTAATAAGTGGTGCAAAAACCAATCAAAACTTGCTTTGTTAGAGCAGAATATATACTACTACCTCAAATATTTCTGCAAAGTTTATACATTTTTTACACTCCAAGTCTAGAAAGCAATAATTTCCACATAAGCCAACAAGCCAACTATTTTATGTCTTCATAAGACTTACTCAAGTTAGGTAAAGATGGTGCCTAACTAAGCTACTGCAAGGAAAGCTGTAGGCATAACTGGAGAGATGATGAACTGGGATTGCTGTATGACAGAACATTTAGCTGGGATAGAGTTAAATTTCTCCACAGTAGCTAGTATGGGGTTACGTTTTGGATCTGTGCCGAGAACAGTGTTGATAACACAGGGATGTTTTATTACTGCTGAGCAGTGCTTACACAGAGTCAAGGCCTTTTCTGTTTCTCACGCCACCCCACCAGTGATTAAGCTGGGGGTGCATAAGAAACTGGGAGGAAACACAGCTGGGACAGATGACCCCAAATGGCCCAAAGGGATATTCCAGACCATATGACATCATACTCAATGTATAAAGCTAGAGGAAGATGGAAGAATGGTATATTGTGGTGTTTGTCTTCCAAAGTAATCATTACATGTGATGGAGCCTTGCTTTCCTGGAGATGGCTGAACAGCTGCCTGCTGATGGGAAGCAGTCAGCGAATTCCTTGGTTGCTTGCACACGGCTTTTGTTTTACCTGCTAAAATGTCTTCATTTCAGCCCATGAGTTTTCTCACTTCCACCCTTCCAATTTTCTCCCCCATCCCACCAGAGGGGAGTGAGCAAGTGCCTGGGTGGTGCCGAGTTGCCTACTGGGGTTAAGCCACAACTACTCAATGGCCCAGATGTTAACGCTATCTCAACGTTTGACTGTTCCTTCCTGTGTACACATATAACCCTTAATGCACACTCTTCCTCTGAATTACCAACAAAGCCTACACGACTAGGTATCTGTAAGAGACATTCATGTATAACACAGGACATCAGCCTTACAGAGAAAAACTAGTTCATGCTTCTACACAAGCAATACTGTGACTACACAGGACCAGTTTGTACAAAGCTCACATACAACACATGAACTAAGGCAATCAAACTAGTTGAGGAAATACAGATATTTAGGAAACTCAGAAAAGCTACATTAAAAAAAATATATAATAAAACAAACCTCTTTAGTGTAAGACTGTATCACTTCAGTAGTTTCTATTTTTCTTTTACACCTCTGCTTGACAGAAGAAATACTGTTGTTGTCCAAGTCTTGCATGAGTTTAAAAAAGGCTAATTCATTAAATAACACTTCAGAGATCTCTACAAGAAGATCCTCCCCACAGTCTTTTAATTTTCTACCAGCAAATTTTGCCAGTGAATCCTGCAAAAAGAAATAATTCTTCAGTTTCTGAAACAGGCTTTCAAACTTCAAAGACCAAGTATTTGTCACATTCCCAATACCTCAAAATTAGTCAGGTATATAATAGCTCATACTTTTTAAAAACATGGTTTAATGTCTTTAACAGATTTTAAGTAGAATCTCCACTCACATAACCTTTCAAGTTACTGATTTAAACTCCATGCTTGTAGAAAAAAAAAGAAAAGACAGGAAAGGGTAGCCTATTGATCTTCAGGAAGTTACACAATGTCCATGAAGAACATCACCAGAGCTCTCCTTGAAGACAGCCAGAGGCAGGAGATAACCTCTCACTATCTGGCAGTGACAGAAAAGTTCTGTGCATAGTAAATTTTTAGTTTTAGGAAACAAGTTAATACCTCTCTGTCATATCAAAGCTGAAGCAGAACAGTAGCTATGCTATTGAAGATGTAAAACAGAACTTCAGGGAAGCTGTTTTTTATCCAAGTTGCAATAATGTTACAGAACAACACTGAAAAATTACTGACCTGAAGTATGCTGCCAAGCTGCTTATGAAAAAACTTCACAAATTCTTTACTTTCATCATTTTGTTGTGTAAGAGTCAAGACCATACGTCTTACTGATGTCAGTAACTGAGAAGAACATACTTCCTCCATGTGTTCCTAAATAAGTGTCAGAATGAGCTTAGTTACCACTTGAAAAAATTCTTAAAAATTAACCATCAACTCAAATACTGAAATTCCTTTATAAAGCAGTCACCTGTCCACTGAAGGAACATTAATTCCATGGACAGGTCCTAACCCACCTCACAAAATGACCTACCTGGAGCACAGTTATAGCAGATACTGTACTTCATCAATGACCGATCAGCCATGACACACACAACTTTATGTCACCTTCCCAATACATTAGTACATGCCATCTTTTAACATTTGGACAAACAACGAACATTCATACAGTGTGGTTGTGTACTCAAGTGTTTTAAAGTATACTAAGATATCTACTGTTGTAAGCTTCCTTTAAAATTGTAAGCAAAACAGAACTCCTCAGGCTTGGGGACTGTGGCATGTCAACAACATAACACAGTTTTAAAACCCAGTATCAACCAAGTACCTTATTAAACAAACCTAAGCTTATATACTGCACATACTATAAAAGGGAACAGGGAGATGACTTAAGCACCTTACAACTCAATCTTCTCTGCCCTTTAACTTTGCAAAGAGCAAACTATATTTCTCCTTTAAAGAAAGTACATTTCTCCTCTGTATTCACAGAAGTTTACAAGGTCTCAACTACTTTAAGCATATTTGTAAACATTGGAAAAAAAGCTAAAATCAACAATTCTTCAAAAATATCCCAAGTTACACTGTATGTAACAGTTTTAAATTAAAATCATCTCAGATGTCTTTGCTAAAAAGCAGCAAATATTTCAGAAGTACATTCCCAAACACTAGTATTTGATCTAGTCAGCTCCAAATAAAGAAATTTCTACTCTTCCTGACATCAAGTCCACCAGCCTTTTAGGAACCTTACAGTTTCTTTTTCCTATTAAAAACTCCGCAATCTTTCTGTTGTAATATTTAACTCTTACTTCCTCCTCAGCAAGGTCTGCAACTTAACACATATTTACTGGCAGTTTTTGCTAAGATACAAGTTATCAATTTCAAACAATGTTCTTCTATGCAATTATGCAGGTCCTCTTCCTATTCTAATTCACACATTATTCAAAAGAGTTCTTACCTTCAGAAAAGGAATAACCTCCTTCATAATGGCTTTAATTTGCCGGTCAAGCTGCTGAGTATCTATATGAGGACATGAAATAGCAGAAGCTTCACTTGACTGTGGCACAGGAAGACATTCACTCATACTTGGTCCTCATTTAAAAAAAAAAAAGCATATTTAAGTTATTAAAGAAATGCCAACTTCAAAACCACATATTTTCCCTTTTAATAAGTAAATCGTATTTACTTAAGTATGTAAAGATCCTTTGAACCTTTGCTAAGTTTTCAATATAAATGAAGAGGAAAGCAATTCAGCCCATTCAATGATTGACAGAATTATTTTCTAAAACTAAACAAAATATGTATATATGTGCATACCTTCTAATTTAGCAGCAGAATCACCCTGAAAATTACCAGAGCAGCCCTCAGAGTCAAGGGTACTTTCAGCTTCATTTTTCGTACGCTCATATTCCCTCATCCTAACCAAAGCTTGATTTAAGAGAATCACTGTGTTGCCTATATTTAGAATAAAAACACCTTTTAATCTAAATAAAAACTTTTCGTTTGATAGACAAGTAAATAATGGTAAAAATTAATTCAAAGCCACCAGTTTTGAAATCTACATATAACTGTAGTTGAGTTATAATACTTGATTACACACTTTGATCAACTCAGTGTTTCACAAGTGGCTAATTTCTCCAAGGGTTGTTTTACAAAATGTTTGTGTGATTACACACGAAAAATAAAAGAAGAGGATAATATTTAAGCATAGGCAATTGCAGGCATTTTAGGAAGGAGGGAGTAACACAACACTGTAAATCACATCATCCTTACCAAGGTCATCAGCAGCAAAGGGTTCAAAATTTGAAGATGTAGACATAGTACTCCTATTGTCTGCATCATTTTGTTCACAATCTTGACATGCTTCTGTAGAAAAGTTCTTGCCGAAAGTTTCCTAAAAAACACCAAACAACTGAATAAAAAGCAGGAATGCACCATTCTCCCACAGATGTGTCAACAAACCAGAAACTGATAACACAGCACACGGCTGAAGACCTGTCACAAGGCTGCCTGACTGGGGAACAACCTCACTTTCAAGGATATTAATCCATCACGTGATTCTACCATGTTTGTTTCAAATATTTCAACTATTAAAAATACAGGAAACTGTATAGAGGCATTAGTGATTGTCTAAACACAAAAAAGCAAAAATCGCGGGGAAAGCTTGTGATCAGTACTTGCCCTGACCTTACTAACAAGAGAATTTTGGCTCTTTTTGTGTATCTGTTTCAGATTTATGCCCCTCTCTACGTTCTATTCCTCCCTAACACATCACTCATTTCTAGCACCAAAAATCCTAGCTTATTTAATAACTTTTGCATTAAAGATTCTTTTGCATTTCCTTGTTTAGAAAAGTCTGTATAAGTCAGTATTAATTTTAGAAAAATTCAATCACTGTATGATATTTCAGTACACATTCATGTAAATTGAAAAGATAATAAATGTTGACAGTAAACTGGCTTCTAAACTTGAAAACTTACATCATCTGTGGAAGCAAGGCTTTCACTGGGAGTGAGTTCAGAATTTGATGCTATCCATGTTGCAGAATTCAGTGGTTTTGTGTACTTCCCTTTCTCGTTTTTCTCAGATGAATGTCTGGTCACTATATCCTGGAAACAATAAC
>VZZY01006951.1:416054-443371 GCA_013400335.1 Eurystomus gularis | reverse complement strand
CAATAACAAATCCGTACTGTAAAAAAGGGTCTACAGATTTTTTTGATTCATACACAAGATTAAAAATTTTGTGCGTACCTGCAAAGCATATAGAGCCCTTTGCCTCAGGTAATCTGTATTTAGCAGCTGAAGCTCATGGAAAAGTTCAATGAGAAAGTGGGGACGAGACTCGTTTTGAGAAATCAGAGTTGCCACTTCAGAATAAATGGTGTCTCGCAAAGCTTCAAACATAGAAAGATCACTACCAGTTTCTGCAGAAAAGAGGAACTCATTATGTCTTTGACATGCATCCAGTTGAAAGACCACTGTCTATGAGATACGCAAATTACAGTTACACAAATTGTCTCTCAATCACGTTAGATTCCATGATACAGACGCTTTTTAAAGCTTACTCATTACTCGAAGTGCAACAAAGATTTAAACATTCTGCAATAACACTTTGTGCAATCCTTTATATACAAAATAAACTATAAAGACCTCATAGGAATAATTTTATTTACAGTTCTGGACAACACCTTTAGAAAGTATTCTTTATTAGGAAGACTATTGCACATACCAAAATGTTGCTTTCACAACAGGTACTGAACACCGAAAAAGGAAATTTTAGTTATCTCAAACAAAACAGCCAAAGGTCTCAAGTTTATATTGTAGACATAGTCCACATTTTTACCCAAGCAAGAGCATTAAGAAAGCTCTAGACTGAATTCCAGAAAGCCACTCCTTCCCACACCTGCCACACAAGCATATATCCCACATTCTCATAGATGTCTAATATCACTTCTGAGGCTCACATAAAACCTCTTACTGACAAGCCTTATTACTTAGCTACGGAAGACAATGTATTCCCTAGTAAGTGTCCTATTCCTTTGAAAACTAAGGATTATTACAACAGTTAAATTATTACATACATATTTTGGCAAGTATTGAATAGAAAAAAAAGTTAAATTTGGAAAACTCAGCTTAGTTTAACAGATGCATATTTGTTAGTACTCAAGTTAATGAAGTTACTAGCAATACAGTGTGTGTTACTGTGCAATTTATCTGCAAATAATTTACTAGTATTTTTCACAGAATCACAACAACTTTTAAGCATAGAGGCAAGCTTTTTCAACCTTTAATAAGCCACTAGAAATCACTTCCCTCTCCCATTAATAGAAAGTAATAGTAGCTTTAAAATATACTAAAAATGCCTACTGAAATTAGTTATTTTGTTGTAGTATCTACCTGCATATTTTCTAGTTGTAATTACTACATTCTTGGTTAGCCACGAACACATACTCCACAATTACAATTCAGAATAGTTTGTATTGTTGCCTTTCATGCAAATTATATGCAACTTCTCTTGACTTGTTTATAGAGAAGATGCTGCAATAGTAGTAATTCTGAACATCTGCTAAACAGTCTGAGTTACAGGACCAAAGCTAAGAGAAAAAAAAAGGACACTGTTGAAGCTAAGCAGTGAATGCATTACCTGGCGCTTCAGTGCATGCATTTCTGTTAGACTGCTGCAGAATTCTCCTAGCATGCGCTGTAGGAAAGTGGGGACAGACAGTGATAAACACAAAAATGTGCACCAGAAATAAAGACAAAACAGCAGGAGGAAGACTGCTTAGTCATCCAAACCACATCAAAGCTGCTTATTGTGAGAATTTGGCCTTTAAAAAGTTTATTACATATACACCAATAAACAGCTCTTAGTGTGGACACAGCTACATTCACAAAGCTGTTTATCATGCTACAATGACTAAAATTCTGCATCTTTCAAACAAAAGATACCCACAGAACCCAAAAAGACAAAGAGGAGAATATTTTTATGATCTAGACGCAACAAAAGCAGTGCAGATGGCAAAAATGTAGGGGTTTATGTGATGTTATAAGATTGAAATGTATTTGATAGAGGCTCCTTTAAGCATGAAAAGAAAGCAAACGTATGCAGTGCAGGATGCAGTTTAAACACTAAAGGAAGTTTCATCTCTTACGCAGTTACTTTCCCTATAAACACCAACAACTGGGTGAGGTTTCTGGCTGGCTGGGCTTTTGTTTGTTTTACAGTAACAAGTTTGTTTCTGAATTATTTTAATCAAGTACCTCATCTACAGAAGACACCCAAAAGCAACAGATACCCAACTTTTTTTTTTTTTAAACACACTTAGTGTTTACAGCATCCTTAGAAATTAAAAAACAAAATCCACTTGCTAAATATACAGTATTATCTTCTTGTCATAACACACTGTTTTAAAATAATACACTAGCAACTAAGTATGGAGGTCCTTTACCCAGACAGGGTCATAAAATAATTACGGACATTGAGAAAAAGAATACCTGAAGACATTTCTGTAGATCTACTGTATTTAATTATTTTTTCCAATTGTTCCTGGTTCCTTTTGCTGAACACCTTTCCATGAACAACCTCTTCAGAGTGTCTGCTTTTATTGCTTTTGCAGGGTTCACACACACTAGAAGCACTTGCACTTTCATAACCTAATGGGAGAAAATGAAAAGGAAGAAACAAAAAAGCAAGCTTATAAAATGTTTCATTACTTGAAAAAATTTGTTCCAGGGCAATGTGAAAGATGCAGAACACCAATGATGTTTCCTAGCCAAAAATTCTCCTCTGTACACTGCAGCCATAGAGCAGCACTAAATCCCCAGTGACTGCAACGGTACCGGACGTGCTAGTCCTGTCCCTTTCCTCTCATTCAGTATTTTACTGAAGTACGTATTTGAGCAAGTCATCCCGTTTGAACGCGAAGACACAATAAAGAGGAAGATTATCCCAGGGGCTTATTCTCAATCTTAGTGTATCTCCATCCACCAACCATTCAAATCATGGTGTTCTCATCATTTAAGCCTTTTATTTACTAAAATACTAAAAAACCTTACGCTGTTATGTTATGTAAAATGAATTCATATTTCAATAACTTACTTTCATTATTACAAGTACCATTTATGGACAGCAAATTCTCCAAAATGTAATGATTATAACCCAAGTCAAGTTTGCCATGGCATCTAAGATTACAACCTACCAGTATTTTTAATTCTGCCTTTTAGCTGAGAAGAACTCTTCCTCTTATTCTTTGATTTGGGTGTTTTATCTTTCGATGCCAAGCTTGCTTGCGCTGATGCTTTTCTAGATTTAAATGTTTTGGTCACAGTAGTTGGGTCTACTGGATCAGGCATGCTACTAAAACTCCCCAAAGACTCTTCATCAAAGTCTCTTCTGCTCGTATCAGATTCATTTTTCTGACCAGAAGCAATGTTTTGTACCGGAACTGCAAAACCTGCTTTCAGCTGCAACTGATCATCTTTTTTCACTTCCTGGCTATCATTAAGCCAATTTGATGTTTTTTCCATTTCCTCTTCAGGTTGTCTATGACTCCTGTCAGACAGACAGACCACAATACATCACAACCCAGACTCTCAAGAAAGAAACAGCATGTATTACCAGGCAAACAGCTTTATCCATAATGCAAGTTATCTGCTCTAGTTACTTAGTCAGCAACTAAACATTGGAAAAAAAACCCACCCCAAACCAAAACACTAGGGAGAACCCTTCCAAATGGAAAAGGGGAGAGGTCTGCAGAAATTGGCATTTATTGCCACTTTCAAAACTGAATATACTTAAACAGCTATTGCTGTGCTCAAGTAGTACTATAGGACAAAACATTCCTTCAAACAACATCATTACAATCTACTGTAGCATTAAAAAAAAAATTCACTGAAATTATATTATCTAGTTATTCAACCAGCTCAGGTTCAAAAAACATGGAAAAAGTATACTTATAAATAGTATCACAAAACCATGCCAACAATACATCTTAAAGTATTCACGAACTGATACATTTGTTAATATACTGAAAAGCAGAACACTTTACTAAAAAAGTAAAAAAAACTTAAACTGGAAACTGCAAAAGTGAAGCTCATCTCGTAATTCTATTAAAATAAATTCCCCAGAGGAATGACAAATTCCCACAAGCCCCGGAAAAGGGAGGAGAGAAGGGAAAAAAATGGCTAAAGAAGAGTTGCACTGTGACATCGAATACCTTTGTTTTTCTGCTCCATTAGAGGAGCTGCTTTCAAAAGGTTTGGGGAATGCCATATACTCGGTTTTCCCAGAAGCACTGTGATCTAGAGGATGTTGTTGCTGCTGCTGCTCACTGCTGTGTGGAGAAATATTGTGTGCAACATCTCCAAAACCAGAAGGGAACACTGGATTACAGTTAATACCTACAAAGTGAAAAAGAGAGTCAGAAGACACTACTTCATTTTTCTATGTGATTAAAGTCAAACCTGAGACACATTGTGCGGCAACATAAAATTATGAAGCCAAAATACAGTGCGGAAGTAAGCAAAACCTGGTTTTGTCCTGAAAGCACTGCAATCATCAGAATTTATCTTAAATATGGATTTTGAACATTACTGGATACTACACACCACTACAATCCCATTAGCAGAGAGACGAAGGTACTTCAAGTAACCCCAAAAAAGAGCTCTTACAAGTGAAAGTAAAACTGACATCAGTTCCAATAAAGGCAGAGTTCTGTCTGCATGAAGACTTCATCAATACTTCAACTACCATTAAGGAGACAAGAAAATTCCAGTGGTACAAGTATTCATAGGATTGTAAATTCATAATACTTTAACTTCAGAATCTTTATAGTAGTGGCAAATTGAACATAACTATTCTTCTGTGGAGATCCCATATAATCTAAAATACATTCTTAAATGGAAAACCAGCTTAGGATCTTAAAGCTAAAGTCTATCTCTTCTTCCCAAAAAGGCTGAAATATGTTAAGACAGTTTTAAGCTACATATTTTCCCATTTCAAATTCAACAGTAAAAGTAGGTTTGGTAAAAATATTAGGAACACTGTATCCAAGTCAACAGTTACTCTACACATCTGATGAAAACAAAAATTAGTCACATGCTACATTTAAAGGCATTAAAATAAGTGCTGGAAATTCTAAGAAAGAGAAATAACTACCAATTGTCACCTTAAAATTAGAGGGTTCACTTAAAACACTTAAATGATTGCTGCAGGTACATAAAAGCCTCAAACATTGCTTTTCACACATTGAACAACATTTAAAATGTTAACTCTATGGAGTGGATATTTTCAACCATAAGCAACTTCTTCCTGAGAAAGCCTTGCTTTTCATACTGATGTAGAAGTATACATTTGTACAGCCATAAATATTAACAAACTTCTGCTACGATAACATGGACTCATGCAAGTGCTGTTTAAAACCATTTCAACATCAAGAAAATGTCACAGCGTTTCAGCAAGTTCACATAAAGATTTCAATTAAATGAGGAAACAAATTTTTGAAATTCATATTCCATTTCACACATAGTAATACTCACTTGGAGCAAAGGAAGAAAAATTAGTAAATCCTGGTACGTTGAACAGGTTCACAGGCTGTGGAGGAAAGCTGAATGGACAGAAAACAGGAGATGGAGGTGGTGGTGCACTACTGCCTCTCTCCTTTCTTGATGGCTTCTCTTGACATTGTTGTTCTTGCTGGCGCATGAGATCATTTAACATTTGTTTCAACCTTGAAAACATGGGGGGAAAAATGAATGCTAAGGGAAAGCTGTTCATTTATACGCAAGTAATTTGAGATTCATATGATTTCACCTGCCCCGTGATGTATGTAAAGAACTGCTCCATTTAGCTAGTAAAAAAAAAAAAAATCAATAAAAAAACCAACTTGTAATTAATCCTGAGCAACAAGACAGGAACAGTTTCAAAACCAACCACTGTGTACTAGTGGTTGTGTTTACAGAAGTTAAACATCCTTGCAAGAACAACAAAAAATTGACTAGGTAATAAAAATATAAGCAGGCTGAAAAGGAAATGTAAATAGAAACAATTGAAGAGAAAGTATTTACAGCAGTGGCACTAAAGCTACTTTAGAGTATTATATGAGGCCGGTAACCACATATCACTTACCAAACACAAAAGAGAGATGAAAAACTTGAACTTTCATGCAATGAATTAAAATGACTATTACATCTTTTTTTAAAGGAGATGATCATTCAGAAGGTAAAAGCAGTACATCCAAGTGGAGCTTAAGTAAGCATAAATTCTGACTGGCAACACTAAGGAAGGACAAAGAGCTTTTCCACCATCTTTACATAACCATTAGAATCCAGAATCTTGCCAGGTAGTCTAGCACAGACAAAAAGGATATTCAACAAAAGCAAGTCTAAACCAAAAAAGCCAAATAAAGGTATTACAACAGATCTGTGGAAGAGATGCCAACTTTTGGTTCTCTTCACTGAAGATTACTCAAAAAGAACCATCTCAAAGGCATTAAAGAAGTGGAAAAAAACCAGCCAACAACAAAATGCTGCATATGATTTCAAAAGCTTGTAACTAATTCATAAGTTCAACAGTCTGATATTTAACAGTTAGCTGTAATCTTTAGTTCACATAACCATGTTCTCTGGTACTGAAGGCATTTCATATTCCACAGACAAACACTAATACAATTAACAAACCTTTGGACATTATTCTGCTGCCAAGTCAGCTGAGTGTAACACTGGTTTAATTGATGCATAATAAGATGTACTTGTGAAGATGCAACATTATTTGGCATCATGCTGTAAGGGCCTGTAAGCAAAGTCTGTAGAAGACAAGAGAGGGTCTGTGGAAAGAAAATACACAACAGTGACTAAATTACCAAAACCAGAAGTTATTGCTGAAAAGATTTAGAGGAAAAAAGAGACAAAGTAAGAACAGCAATATAACTTTTTTTTATATCTACCTGCTGATCCTGCATCAAAGTTTGACAAATGCTGACGCTAAATTCATGCTGTTTCTTCAACTGATTGATCTGCTCTTGCCATCGTTCCTTTTCTTCCACATAGGAAAGTTCAGACATCCACCGCAGGTTTTCCTGACGCCGCATACTTATGTTTTGCTGCTGCCTCACTTTAGACAATGGACGGTAATTCCCATCTGCTGAAAGAGGATGGCCATTTTTCCACCTGGGTGGGGAAAGAAAGAATGAGGACAAAAGCTGACATTTAAAACAACTTCTTCTAATGATACTTCCATTATTCAAATCACGTTTCAGTTGTATGTCAACAACTCACTCGGCACAGGCCACTTCAGCATGCCAGCTGATCACACTCATGTGACTTTGTCAATCCAACATTATCCTAACTGAATGGGAAGTCACAGCCACCCAGTGGACAACCACTGTCCCAAAAAAAAAATCGCTACGGATGTTTCTGGATCTTGTTTTTGTATCATCCATTACTGATACATAACATGTACCCAGATGAAAATCGAAAGGATCAACATGATGCAATAAGAATAAAGATGCCCTGAATAGAAGTCTACTATCTACTAAAATTATTTTGGTATCAAAACCAAAGGACATCAATTGAAAAGATATACATTACTTTTAATACATCATTTTCATTTAGTGTCACAAAGCTTCTTGAGGAAATCAATAAGGTAAGCAAGAGTTGAAAGTGTTCCTGTTAATTAAAAAAATGTAGTAAGGAATAGCTTTCAAAGCTGCAAAAGCCAACAATTTGAAAGAAAAAATTTCAGTTTTTAGTTTAATTCTCTGAATTACTTTTTTGAAGAGACTGATCAATATCACAGCAAAAATTTCATACAGACTATCTTTTAAGCTGATTAAAAAACCATGGGAACATAAGGAGCTACTGCAACCCAACTGGAGAGCTCAGTGGCAGGTACTTAATATGACCAAAAACAGATTAAATAATCAACTTAGTTATACACATTGCAACTACAGAGACTCAGACAAGAAAGTGTCACTACACACAGCTCAGCTCCCTAACCTGCAGAAAGAAATTTCACCTTGCTGTAAAAGGAAGCCTTGTAGCTAATACAACGCTGCTTCTAACCCTCCAAATATACTCTGGCAAGAATCAAATCAACAAGTAACGCCACTAACCTATCCTTGTTGTCTTTAGCAAAATATGCATTTTCCGGTATGTTGTTATTGGGATACACAGAGAAACCATCATTCAAACTTGATGCATCATCTTCCTCTTCTTCTGCCTGACCAACTCCATCAGAGAGGTAACCATCTTCATCTCCATTCTCTTCCTCTAGAGCACACTGGGTAGAACCTCCCCAGGTAGCCATTGTCCTAGTGAACATTAGAGAGAAAAAAAAAAAAATTAAAAGGGGTGTTTGGGAGGGGAAGAGTTTTTAGTTTATTAGAAATTAAAACAATTTGTTGACAATTACAAGTCTATCTTCAATTAATCAAGCTGCACCAAAATTAATTTAAACAAATCACATGAATGTAAAATGAAACTACTATTGCTCTGATACTGGAGCAGTAAAATAAAATTATATACTATTTTGGAAAAAATATTACTTTATTATTGTTATAAATGGTGTAGAGATGAAGAAAAACTACTCTTGAACATCTGGCATTTTCCACACATTCTCTGCTCTTCTTAGGTTATTTTTCACCATTTATGGAACAGAGGAGACTAAATATGCTCAGAAGACCCATAAAACTGGCAAACAGTCACTTTAGAGGTCAAGAAATTAATTTATTACTTTATCATCACATTCAGTACTCAGATGAAAACAGAAAACTGCTCCAAGACTGACATCTCACCAAACAACAGTGGGTGCCACTGACTAACAGAGTGACTTGTACTTACTTTTCAGTCCTGCTCTGCTGTGGAGTATGCTGAGCTTCTGACCCTTCACTTTTAACAGACGCAGCAACAGTAGATATGGTTTCTGCGAGCTCTCTCCTCCTCTGATGTTCGGCCATTAAAGCTTCAAGTTGCTTTCTTCTCTGTCGCAATTCTTCTCTTAAAATCTCATGTCTTCTCATCTCAGACCATAACTGTTTGCCATAAGTGGAAGATATTAGAATATAAACAAAATGAAAACAATCGAAAGCACGTTAAAACTCCAGTATTTGATCCTACACTGATACCTTTTTGTTCAGGGATTTATATTATATTGTAACCGAAGCTACATCATAGAAAGCTGCAAAATATATCCTGTACTTACTATTTATCCCAAATACTGCAAAATCTAAGGTAATTAAACATTATAGGACAGACAGTGCATGTTTCACTCAACTGTCAGCTCTTTATGTGATAAAAACAAGTAATGCATAAATTAAGTGGCATGAGAGAATGCTACCTGCTGGAGAAATCTGAAAATTGTGCCAAGTACTACTTTGATAACAAAGCAGAGGATACAAGGAGATTTTCTGCAACCTGCAGAAACTTCAAGTTGCAGCGTGTGTTTAAACAAGACTTCAGGAAGCTGTGATTTACAAAGAAGAGCACGTAAATGGAATGATACAGCTAGAAAGAGGCCTCTACCTTACATTAGATACAGCGAAAGCATAAATGGCAAGACACTTTTACAAACACATAAAGAGTGTAACAATAGGATAACATACAAAATCAACTCTGTATGTTAACTAGAGTGGAAAACGCAGACTTAAGAGAGACCGGCAAGTGACAATGTAGTCAAGCCTGAAAGCAGCTGAACTAGTTGGTGGTGCTGGAGGTACAATGTTTTCCAGGAAAGACCCACACATGTTCTGATACTTAATAACCCAACTTGTTTGTAGAGCGTTAGCAACTGCATCAGCACGTTCATTTTTGAGACAGTTTTTTTTAGCAGGAAGAATTCAGACCTTTTATTTAGTGAAAAGAGACAAGTTGTCCCATAACGCTCATTTGGAAGATGCCAAAGTTCTGAAATTTTCTTCTTGGAAAAGGAAGATCTGGCTTTTAATTACAACAGTACAGGCATTACCATACCAGCTCCACCCAAACTCTTAAAGGAGAATTTACAAGCATTTACAAGAATGCTGATGCAACTCACATTTTTAAAAAGGTATTTTTCAGATACGTTTTTGATGTCTAGCATAGCCAGGAAACTTTTCATCACATATCCCTCCCCAGCCCAACAAACACTAGCATAATTTTCAGAAAGACTAAGTAATATCCAGATCATTACTTAAGACATGAATTATGATGGAAAAGGGGAAGGAAGATGCTTAGAAGCTGAACTAAGTTTCAAACGCTGCCATCATCTTCTTCATGGATGACTTGCCTGTAGTATACACTATCAAATGTTCACAATACAAATTGAAAACTCATTCAACTTCCACATTAATATTTGGCAACAACTGCTATATTTGGGGAAAAATCTCATGCCGGTTCAGGTCAATATTTACCTCTTTCCATAAATGAAGCAAAGAAGTTATACACACTTTGTTAAAACGGCTCCTACCGCATTCCCCTGGCCAAGTACTTAAAAATGTGTCCAGGTTAACTAGAACATTTTTCCTTTTTAAACCTCCTTTAAGTCACAGAATATTAAGTATGAAATACCTCACTGCCTACTGGCACAGCTTCATCAAATTCAAGTAAAGGCTTGACCGCTGGGTTACACTCATTTATGGCCGGAGTTGAGGTCGCTGGTGATGGCTGCCTGTTTGCTGGGCAGTTCTGCAGGCCAGATGACAACTGAAAGAGAAAGCAAAGTGGCAAAATAGAGTAGAGGAGCCTTCTAAAACTTATCTGCTGTTAAAACCCAACACAGTTCAGGTTGTGTGAGACAGGGTAATCTGTATTCATTGAAATGGGATTTTTGAGTCAAGGCTAAGTACTTATTTCACAACTTAGCCAGGAATCAACTAAACTTAGTTTGATGTAATATAGTATTACGTACGGCTATAGAAGCACAGTATTGATAATTTACCGATCACTTCACAGAAAAAAAAAAGTTCACCTTCAAAGAGTATGAGAAACAGTCCAGCACTGTGCAGTTAAGTTTGAACACAACGAAGTGTTGATCATGCTTAGAAGACACGTGACTACTAGGAAGAGTGAAGATGCAGTGACTAGCAGGTACAGCCAGACAAATTTCAGGCTAAAACAATGGATGACGCTCTATCTTGGAAGACTTTACATCAAGGCTTTTGAGGACTACAGTGGAATTAGAGCTTGATAGAGCCATCACAGAGCGAGACTCTACAGTGGAATGAGATAAGCAGAGCTCTTCCCCTAGGTTTAGAAATCTAGCTCCTTGCAGTATACAAGCATTACCAATTTTAAGTTTTTTTCAATTTCTATAGTGAAAAAATGGTGTGAAAGCTATTTTATGCTTTGTTGCTCAACAGCTTAAGAAAGCAAAGAAATAAACATTCTACCTACTTGAAGGTCAGGACAAGCTTTCTGTAACACTTGAATTTTTTCTTGAATTTCAATCAGTTTTCTTCTTTCTTCTTGTAACTGCTTAAGCTCCTGCTGCTGCTGCTGCAGTTTAGCTTCATAAAACTTCTCTCTGTGTAAATAAGTTACCCACGTATTACTTGGCAAGAAGTTGCCTAAAGCAGGACTCTACAATCCTTTGACAAAGGCATACCTTGCTTTTTCCTTGAGTCCTACATCTTTTTGTAACTTGTTGGTACTAGCTCGGACATTGTTTGGTTGTTGCTTTGTCTCTTCCATCTCACCCAAAAACAAATCACCAATATTAGATGCATTTGTGACTGTTGCTTGAGGTTCTGGATCATCATCCTGAAAAGATGCCAGAATGACAGTCAGACAGTTTCCAAGTTGATACACAAAATGTAAGAAGTTTAGTTTGTCAAACTAAGTTTTCAAAACTGTACAGTATAAATAGCTTTATTTTTAGTTCAGATCATAAACTGAGAAGTCATCGTCTTCATGGCATCATGACTTTAAGATAAATTAATGAGACAATTCACAGTTATAAAAGCTCACGCTGTTGAGACTTCCACTACAAATGCAATATAACTTGTCTCATTCTGGACGCATAAATCACTTGAATTGTATTTTATGGCTATGCCTGAGTGGATAGAAACACACAGGTATGTCAACAAAGTGGGAGGCAAAAAGAGGAAAAGAAGGAGACTGAGGTAAACCAGACTTAGTTACTGTAGTAAGTTAAATACTATTAACAGCTTAAAATAGAAACAAAACTACTCTTGAAAGTTAAATGTAAAGTATTTTATAAACAGTCTCCACATGGTTCTCCATGCCGCTTTTCTTTGTTTTTATAGTTTTTGTATTTTCACTTCTCAACCTCTATTTAAAATATTAAAGCTGTAACCACCGCTTGTTTTCCAACACAATACAGAATCTGCTGAACAGGAGAGATGATCATCAGTGACCAAGTATGACAAAGTTACACAGACCTACAGTACCATTTCCCAGTATATACAGATACATGCCTTGTAAATACGAAGGAAAGGTTGAAAACACGCAATTAATTCGGTTATTTATTAGGGAGCTGCTGTAGCATCTTGAATTCTGATTTACACCACTGCACAGTTAACATCTCTACAGTGATGATAAAAACCAAGACAGATCCAAATGCTGAGAAATTTGATGGCAGTATAATCTTGAAATAATATAGTGTTTATCCTGCTGCTAGCGTAAAATGCATGTTCTAATTGAGATTGATTTTAGCGTTCTCCAATAAAGCCTCTACATTTCTGATACACCTAGGTGTATTCAGTATGCAGACATTAAATGGTACTCAAATGTGACCATTCTGTAGTGACATTAGATAAGATGTTATTAATAAACATCACTAAATTTGTATGAGATATTCCAATTCATAGCTGGTCCTCATGACCAAAAAAATTAAAAAAAAAAAAAAAAATCACCCCCAAACCAAAATACCTTAACTCAAATAAGTTGCAACATCCAAAGACTTTAATTGAAAACAAGTAATTTTTCCTCACCGATTGAATGATGCTGCAAAATGTACGAATAAAAAACTAAAACGGATAAATATTCATTACAAGCTTAAAAACATAGATCAATATTATTTTAAAAGGATTAGACTTCTTGGTCCCTATTTTGTAATCCAGTGCTGAGGTTAAATATTAAGGCCATTCTTTTATTCAGTTGGCATCCCTCAAGAATATTCCAGATTCAAACTTCAGAAGTATGACCCCTCACTTGAAAAAATCCGTGTCTCTTTTTCCCAGCCTGAAAATGAACATTTTAAAATGTTACACTAAGTGTTCTTCCCTATCAGAAGTTAAATATTAAACAAAATAATGAATGCTACATTTTTATGCACAGACTTATAATTATAAGATACCTGCACCATAGCAGCAAGGTTTTGTAACTGTCTAAGTTTCTGTTTTGCAGCTATAAGCCTATTGATCTTCTGCTCAAACTCTGCATCTCCAGCAGCTTCGCCCAGGCTGCTTCTGTGACTAGATATGGAATCTTCACTAACTCTATCTTCTGCCACTTCATCATCTTCACCTCGGGGCAGGTCAATGTCTTTGTCATCCTCCCTATTACGACAGTCTGGAAGCAGGGAGAGGAGGAAACAAAACAGTTCCAATGACATGTTTACTGAACTTCTGAAGTCCACTGTAATTACCAGACATTAGAAAAATACCAGCTAAATGATTAGACTGTTCAATATTTTGCTCATCAAAAAAGGTTCTCACAAATTCTGTGCAGCTATCAGAATTATTTGCACTAAAACGTAAAATTATTAGAAGATTTTAGAACATACCTAGAGTAGAAGACATTTTTAGAGTCCTTATATTAGCAGCAGATCGGTTATTTATTTCACAGTCTGTATTAAGATGTCTGCCATCTCTGTTATTAGTTCCACACTGTACATTTGAGTTGCTATTTATTTCACTCCAACTACTGATTCCTTGAGGGTTTCTAGGGTAAAATACATTACTCATGTTAACTTTTTTGAAGCTGATATCAATGGAATTTTACTTCAGCCATTTTATTAACCCGCTTCTACAGGAATGTGTCCTGACCAGTTCTCTATCTTAGGCCTGTTAATCTCCCAGTGTAATCCATATACATAATTCAGTGCTTAAATCCAAAGGAATTAAGGATTCTGAAGTCTCTTACAGTGATTTTCTACATGTCCAATCTAAGCTACATTTGCTATATAAGGTAACAAGGAAATGATTATTATTAGCCATCTGTATAAGAAAAGCTACTTCAAATTACATTAACTTTACAAAACTCTTAATCACAGAATTAAGTTACTTCTGGTTGACTGAAATAATGTAACTCTTCAGGAAATCTGCAACAACTTAGCAATGATTTAGGATGACAAAAAAATATGACAACCTAATATTTGTAACAGGTTGTGGGTCCTCATGTTCAGAATCACTTTCTGATTCTTCAGTTTCTTCCTCTTCCTTAGTGTTCTCGTTCACAGCATCTGTCATCATGTCAGATGTTTGCTCATAGTAGTGAACTAACTCACGTAACTCATTCAGTCTCTTATGAACTTCATTTAGCTTCCTGAGGAAAAAACCAAAAGAGTATGCTTTGTCTTTTGTCATATTAATCCAATCTATGCAGAGTTGAAAAGTATGTAAATAATTCAGTTCCTACAGTTTACTGTCATTTTCATAGCTGTAAGAACAGTCTGCTTGAAGCTCTGAACTCATTTAGCTGTCTTGGACCATTTACTAAATGGTGTATAATACTTGAGCAGATTAAAATATGAAATGGTTTCTTAACACAGAACTTATTAAAAAACTAGCTCTCAAAATCACTAAAGCACATTATGAAAAAAAATCAAAGAACTTTTACTGAAGCTTTTCTGTTGGATTCAGATTGTCATCCTCTTCACTCTCATTCTGAGAAACCAGGGAATCAGGCGGATAGGGAGCAGATGCCAGGCTATTTGATTCGCCATTGACAACAGTTACTATGCCCACAGGACCAGAGGCAGCTGATGATGTACTTCTTTGATCAATACTCCTTTGAGGAGAACCTGAAGCAGGAAAAACTACAGAAAAGAAATACAGCTCCTATGAACAAGCCGCAAAAAGGAACCTGCTTAATTACTGACATTTTTTAACTACAGAAAATATTACCAACGTACAAACCAGCAGTTAATAACTTATTTCTTAGAAGAAAAAAAACTTTTGTCTTAGGTTTCATGGCACGTAATGTCAATAGACAAGAGAATAATACATGGATTTTGTAAACAAGACTTCAGTAATTTCCTTTTAGCTTTATCAAACTTGAGAAATGGAAGCTTTCGTGCCATGAATCTGCCCAGAGTTCTTTTAAGGGTCTATTTAGAGCTGAACTGCTTTTAAAAAAAATTAACACCTCAACATGATAAAAAGAAAAATCCTATCTTTTTTTTTCCCTCTGCTAAGCTCTTTTGCCTGTATGCTGTAGAATGTAGATTTGACGTTTGCTTTTTCCAGCTACCTGAAATCATATCCAAATATACTCATACTATAGGTATTAAGTACATGTAGAATAGTATAGGAACTATTAAATTAGTCTTTCCTTTCCTCAGAAGCATGCTTCAAGTGCCTTATTTCTTAATGTTAACCAGAATACTCTGTGATCACCCCTCAGATGTTTCCAGCTACAAGACAAACTTCACCAGGAAAAATGTATTTCTAGAAATACAACACAGAAGTAGCAAGTAGGCCCACACCAAGACTTTAAGGAGAAGTAAAAGCCAGCTAAGGAACAGGCCAAAAGTTTAGTCCATTCAGACAGTTAAGTTAATCATAGGCCATACTGGAGAAAAGTCCCTGCGACTAGTGCATAAGAAAGTCGTGGACAAGCAAACCACGTAACACCATAGAACTACTAACATCTGAAGTTCTGAGTACATAAATACAGATGTACTGTGATAAAAATACAGTTCATATGGTACACTCCACAAGTCAGACGTGTCACAGACAGACCTCAAAGAAAAAAAACCCCATCATCACATCCTCACATTAGTCAGTGTTGATATTATAAACCAAAGTGCTACTAGCCAAAAACACTCACCACTACCTCTTAGAGCTCTTCATTAAGCCAGAAACATATACAGCATTAAAAACATTTACATAATATTGCCCAGCACAGCTTTATCACCTTCATTTCATTAACCAGTTGCATATTGAAAGACCGTGTCACAAATACTCACATTAAAAAAGTTGTATTCTCAAAAACGTACAATTCTGCCTATATTTACTTACAGGAGGAGTTATTTAGATGTTGGTCACGAAGCGTATGAAGTTCTCCTAACAGTTTGTCCATTTTTTGCTTTTTACCTTGCAACATTCGCATCTTGTTAAAAAGATGAGCCTTCTTATCTGACAGGTGCTCAGACACTGAAGAGTTTCTGCTTTGTGAGATCTCTCTGGTAAGCGAAAGACTTTCTGCTTGTCTTCTATTGTCTGGCACAGATTGTGTCTAAAAAAGAGTAATTTCAGTTTGTTCAGAGTACAAGAAAAAAGCCAAATGAATTGTAAGAAACAAAAACCCCTCTTATAGGCTTGCTAAGTTCAACACCAGAACAAAAAAGGGAAACTGATACTGAAAACACTTGCCATTATAACTTAATTCTATATTGGATTAATGTATAATTATTATAAATATATTTACACTGCAATATAGAAACGACATCTCTAGACTTCTGTGTAAAACCGGAAGACAGCACAGATCAGCCAGCTAATAACTCTTAAGAACACAAAGATACTGAGCTTTCAAGTTTAGGGGAACTCTAATTAATCCACCAGCAGATGCACACAAATAAGCAAGACAAACATTTAAGTGTCCTGTTCAAGACTAAGAAAAACAGACAATGGCATAAGTCAGACAGTGCAATTCAAGGACTGACCTGAGAGTCATGAAGTTGGTTGTGAAAGCGCTGAATTAAGTCATTCAATTCTTCATTCAGTTCTGATGTAAGGCTCACTCCTGAAACACTACCTGTAGTCTCTGTTACAACTGAGCATGCAGAAGGAAGAAAAAAAAATGTAAATACTTTTCCACAGCAATGAAATAAAGGCTATTGTGTTTGGTTTAAGAAGAACATCAATATACAGCACCTCTTAAAAGACAGCAATTTTTCTTAATGTCCTGTTCTTCCCACCAGCTTTACTATTGAAAGATTACTTCCATTAAAGCCAACTCACAGCTCCTTTGTGAAGAACCACACAAAGGACTTTGTAAGCCCATTCTGTGCTTTGCTGAAAAGGTCAGAGCTAAATGAACACAACCCAGTTGTCTAGGGTTGATGGAAACATTTTGCCCCTCCGATTCTTTCCTTCAAAGACCTGGTACAATGATGGAGATGAGAGGCGGTCTCCGAATCTGATGTGGCAGACCAATTCTCAGGAGAATAACTCACACTTCCAGGATTTTACAAGTAAACCACAGAAATCAGCTGTGTGGTTTTTAACTGACAAATCATTTTACAGTGTTACACTGTCAACTCTTTTCAGAAATAGAAGCCTTGCAGTAGAACTTTTTAAAAGTACATTATATAAAAAACAAAACCAAAAACTTTTTAATGTGCATTCCACAATTCCAGCTGTAATCATTCAGCATGCTAACAAGCTGTCAAAGACACCTTCATTCCACATACCAGAATCATCCATGACAGCAATTGCTTGTTCTGCTTTATGCTGCAAAGCAAGAAGAGCTGCCTGTCTTCCCTGAAGAGCCTTCAATTGCTCCTGCTGCTGTAGCATCCTTTTCAATAAATCATGCTGCTTCTTCAAGTTCTCCAACTCCTCTTTAGCTTCCTGTTGAGGATCTCTGGCCTGCATTATACGGAAGAACATTACCACAACAATTTATTTGTTGTGTACTAGTGACAGAAGTGTCAAAACAAGCAGGACTTTAATAGAATCAAAGTCTGGTTAGTGTGAAAAGATGAAAATAATACTGCTTCACCTTTCCATTAGTCCTTTTTGGTCAAAAAATTTCAGACATCCTATAGGGAGAAGCCTGTACCACCAAGAAACATGCTTACCACTCCCAAGGGTAAAGTTTTCTTTAGAAATCCAGTCAGCCATCTTAACATGTCCCGAAGACTAACCCAAGCATCCCTCTGTCTCTTATAAAAGAGGCCTCTCACAATAGCCTCTCATAAAAGAGGTAAGGCATAGTATCATCAAGCTACATATAATACAAAACCTAGATTGACTTACGGGCCTAAAAAAATCTCTAAATTTTCAGCAGAATATTTTGAGCAGTTATTCTTCTCTAACCTATAATGTGTTTAGTTTTGTATGCTATATTTATGCCATAGATACTACAATAGACCAGATTTATGTAAACCCATTTCTAAACAAAAATATGCACAGAATTGCCTCTATGCCGTACTTTCAAACACATAGAAATAGATCTTAATGAATGAAACCATGCTGAGTATTTGAAATATATTAAAACTAAATTATTTTCATCATCCTATCCTAATTAGAAGCTGAAGATTGGCTTCAAAACTCTTACTCAAGGATCATCAGCAAATTAATTATTTTAATGAGACACCCACAGTTAATATTCTGATCCTGTTCCTGTTTGAAGTTTGATTATTGCACTATGCGGATGAACCCATGGAAAAATTTGCCTCTGTTAAGACCTGACAAGTATTTAAAAAGAACATTACTAACTTAAAAGCATAATCTTCTCTCCACATAGTGCTGAGTTCCTGAAGAACAAAATTCTCTCAGTCCAAAAATTCTGCAATAATAGTCAGAATAGAAGCAGGCACCTTATCAACTAGTTACGGTACCAGAGAATGCTCATGTTTCCAGCAGAGAAAGGAGAACATATCCAGAATTCTAAAGTGTCACTAAAACATGCATTGCAACAGGCAGTGATCATTCCTGTTTGAATTTCATCTTATATATAAAAAGCAGAGCAGACACAAAATAGAGTACACAATGAAACCAACACAGGAAAGAATGAGGGGAAGAAAGGGAAAAAAGGGCTGTGCCTCAGTCTTGCTCATCTATTAAATAATCCAAGCTTTGAAGTACCAGATTTGCTTGAGTTCATTAAAATCACATGAATTTTTCAAGTTTAGTTCTACATTTAGACTAATAAGCTTGACAAAACATTTAAGCCTTTTATTTTATGGAAAACAAATATATTTGAACTTAGGACTTTTTTTTTAACCAGGGTAAGAGACAAACCCATAGAAAAAAGCTGGTAACAAATTACAAAAGAGTTTTTAGACTCCAAGTTCCTTAGTCTTCCCCCTTCCAGCCAAATGTTTATATAAACAGCTATACAAAAACATTTGTGGAACAAGTTAAGGCTACTATTCTCGAATTTATTTTCTCTATATAGTATTATCTTAAATTTGCATTGGCAGACTATTGGTATAAACATGACAAGTGTCTGAAAGTCACATTTACAATTTATTTTCTCAGAAACGGAACATCAAAACTGGAAGGACCATCTGCACAAAATCAGAACCTGCTGTACAGAGTTACATGCAGTACTGTCTCTGTTAATGTTAACACTGCAGAAGATAAAGTTGTCAAACATCTCTATTAATAGCAAAAAAAATCTCTAGGCAAAGAAGATTTATTCAATGAAAAGACAGCTAGATACAGGTAAGAAGCCCAAGTGGGAACATTCACTGTAAGTAACAAATAGATTTGCAGCAGTTAGTAAGAGGAAAAAAAAAAAATTCAGCATGTATAAACCCTATTTGAGGCTAAAATAATATTTTGAAGTGTACCTTTGAAGGCAATCCATGTTCTTGGCTATTAATCCTACAAGGCCAGATTTCCCTGTCATTCTGAGCAGCTCTGTCTCTTTTCCCTTTAGGGCTTGCTGTAACATCAATGTCTGTAACCTGTTCTTGTGAAGCTGAGTTCCCTAGTTTGTCCTCAATGCGGGGCCGAATGCTCAAACTAAAAGATACCTCCTTTATTAAATAGTTTAATATGTTAGACTTTGCACATGTCCTCCAACTTAGCATGCATTTTTAAGTTACAAAGCTACCCGCTTGTATCTTGTCAAACAACAACTAATATCAAATGAAATCTACTAAAAAGCAAAGACATTTTAAGCCATTCTTAGAATTTTCATAACAATAAAGCTCCATATAGCAATCAACCTTGAAAGACTACAAATGTTCATTCTGCGTGTAATATGTTCAAGCTGCACGTAAAGAGAAATTTGATGAAAAATGAAGAGACCAACATAAAACTAAACCCCATTTTGCAAAGATGAAGAAAAATGCAAGTTTACATGCATACTTCTTAAAAACTGTACTGGTCTTTTTCTAAATTTTTCAGTTCTTTTTTTTTTCTTCTTTGTAAAGTTTAAAGTACATCTTCCATGTCTATCATTTCATTTCTTTGCAAGGACAGAAAGAGTTCTTACAAAGCTAAAAATAATTACAAAAACTTCTTAATGTTTTAACTGCTGTTTTACTTCCAAGCATATAAATTCTCCTCATCTGTAGAACATTCTGTGTACTAACTGGCCAAAAGAGTACCAGCTCTCTAGTAATTTTTCTCAGTACAATAGCACTGGAAGATGTGAAAACTAAGTTGTTATTAAAACTTTATCTACAAAAGCTTTTGCATCTACTACAAGAATTCTTTACCACATTAATATAAAAGTTTTTATTAATAGGAAGATTGCGTATCTCAGAAGTAAATGCAGAACACGTTCTAGAAGGTGCCCCTCTCTCTCAAAAAAAGAAGAGAAATTTCTGTGCTAGGTCAATACTTCTTTCATATCACTAGGAAGATGCCTGGGCAATTGCCCACTGACTCATCTCTAACCCTCTCCTCACCCAACACCAGCAATTTTTCCCCACTAACAGAAACAAACATGGATGCAAAATTGTATAGAAAACTGTTACATCAGTCCAGTGCATGCTCTGCCAAAGTAAACACTTAACCTTTCATTCTACTTTGAACAAAGTTTTTAAAAACTTATCATGATATATTGTTGTGACAGAGTCATTGATTTTTTTCTCCATATAAAAATAAAAAATATCCACACATGCACGAACACCTCCTGAACGGCGTTTGGGAATTCACTATTTTAATTGACCTGCAGATTATGACACTATCATAACAATTACAACAAAAACAAAACAAAGTCTTCAATTCTAGCACCTTAATTACTAAAAGGCAGCTTACCGTGGTATCTGAAGCCTCAGACTGCACATCAACGTTTAGCGATGTGCTCTCACCTACAGAACCAGATCCCACAGCTGAATCTACAGTCCGAACATCATCCTCCTCATTTTCTCTAGCCTGAAATATTTCATTGGCATAAATCAAAAGCTATATAAGGGGGCAGGAGAAATGACTTATGGAAGGTACTACACATCAAAACCAACACCCCCAGTAGCACCACCAATACTCCTAAAAAAAGCTAACAGTGTAGAAAAACAATATTATTATGTTCTCAAACTTACAAGCATCTTTTGCAAAAATTTCAGATAGGATTTCTCCTGCTCTTTAAGGTGATCTATAAGATGTGATAAACGCTCAACATTGGCCGATCTTTCATTTTTCTCTACAAGATCATCCCGCATGGAGCTGGCCTTAGCAATATAGTCGCGAATTTGAACTAGTCTGCTCACAATCTGTAAAGACACTAAAGTTACTGAATGCATTTAGCTACAGCTTTCATGTATTTAATGTACAAGACAGTGATAGCAACAGCAAAGTAGTAATTAAAGGGGTGACATACTAGTTCTTTCAATCCTATAAGCACACTTCTGCAAGTGGTTAAAAGTTAACAGTTTTTATACAGACAGATTTATGCATGCATGAAGTGGCAAGGCAGAAGCACAGAGCTTCGTGTCGACACAGGATACTACAGCATTGAGCTCATCAACACCTGAAAATACAAGGCTGTGATAGTATTTTCTGGAACTATGTAAGAGAACCAACCTCTATGATGAAGCAGATTTCTAAGGAACAACACATGATTAAGTTTCATTCCACATTTTCCTCAAGTTGCCTTTTAGTACTGTGGTAAGATAAGTATCTCCAATAAAGATTTAACAGTTCTACTTTTTGGAAGTTTAGAAAGATGCACTGAAAAGTAACAAGGTAATTAAAACATTTCTAAGAGTCAATATTCTAGTAGACTTTATAGGCTATGTAAATACCTGGCTGCTATCCACAGCAGGTTCTCCCCTTCCATCTTCTTGAGCAGAGACCTGACAATTTTGCAAGAAATCCTTGCTTAGAGCAGCTCCAAACAACTCTTTACATTGCACGGATGCCCCACTTTCCTTTTTTGAGGAACCTGAGGCAGGATCTTTGCTTTTGTTAGTGTTTATCTGCAGGGACAGGAAGTTGAATGGTTTTTTGTTTTCATTAAGTTGACGTTTGTTGTTAGCAGCTGTTGCCCTGCCTTGAGAGTCACTTCCAATACTTCTCTATAAACAAACAAAGAAAATAAGAATTGGTTTATTTTTTCCCCTCCAATATACTCTCAAAGAATTAACACAACCTAAAAAAGTTAACAACAAACTTTGGTAAAGATTAGTAAGCCTCTATGCTGAAACTGCACAAATTTATGTCTTGTTACCAAAGAATCCCTCATACTTCTCATTGTTTTGGACACAGGAAAGATGAATATGCCACATCCCCAAAGAAGCAGGGATGGCTCAGGAATTCAAGCCACACATTACACTCTACAGAGTAGCAACTTTTAGTTCTATTTTTCTGCCTAATCCACATGATAACAATATTCAGAATCACAAACTGGCACTTCAAGAACAGACTTTTAAAATAAGGTAACAGATATTTCGGCAGAGTGGCAGACAAGTATAATGAGTAAGAAATGCTGATTTGAGAACACAGGAATTTGTTCATAATTGAGAGGAAGAAAGCAAAGACAGCTACGGCGTACTCTCAAGGACAGGAAAGTCATGGTCCTAAACCCCTGTAATTTTCTCAAGTTCAAAACTAGAATTTTGATTTGGCTTCCGTGGTGCCTATATGCTTTTTTTAACCTAAATCGCTTAGGAAAGATTTATTTACTAATCTGTCAAATTTTTAAGAGATAGCTGAATAAATTTCATAGTCACATTTATAGTGGGAGCTAGTATTCATACAAACCTGATCCAGATCACTGAAGTTTATTCTTTGTTTAAGCCTTTCTAGTTCAGCCTGCTCTGGAACAGACATCTGGGTCATGTAACGAGCATGAGGAAAACTATGTGGAGTTCTGGTCTTCCGCCGCCCCATTCCAGGTGAGGATTCTGGAGATATATCATTAGTAAGCCTCGTTTCAGCTTCCCCACCAAGCTTTTTCTTGTTTTTTTCTGAGGATCTGTTTGCTTTCTTCTGTTGACTTCCCCAGTCCTTAAGGGAGAGGGAAGAAAAAAAGTCCTATGTTCAGCATGTATAGATAAAAAGTAAATGCTTTAATTCAGTCAAAGAGAGTTTACTTCTATCTTAGAAGTAAAAATAAAAAGCGGTATCAAAATACATGCTAAGCTTTCTAGCAAACGTCACATTACAAAATACAATTTTCTCCATTGCATACATTAAAATTTCCTGCCAAGCTATTTTTAAACCCATTTCATCCTACAATACATTAAATTAAATGTCAAATTAAGCTAAAATTGCATTTTTCTTCTTTGCTGTTTAGAAGAGGACTTTAAACTTTTAAAATTAAGAGTCTTCACTTTCATGACACAACACTTTCATGTCTTGCTGCTTTATTTACCCAAACCACTGCCCATAAATACATCCACAGATTTCACAACCTCTGAGTTACTCTCATTCCTTGCTTACATCTACCTCAATTACTTTTATTGGCTTTGCGGATAACTTACGTGTAAAGCTGTACTGACAAGGCTTGTCGGCCTTGTTACCTGCCGCTAACAGAATCTACCTGGTAATTTTAATGTAAGGCATAAAATGGCAACTGAAAGATAAGATCAATTCTACCGTGTTGTTCAGCCGGTCATCAAGGCTCTCATTGCTCCAGCTAGGCAAGTCCTGATCATTCATGCCTTCTTCAAAGGAACCACCTCCCGTTGCCATGACAAGCAATCAAGAAAAAGGATCTAAAAGAAACAGCTGAAAGAAATGTGTTATATTAAAATCAGTTTATGTAGGATATTTTAAAGATTTGTAAACTCAGATGACAACTACATATTCATTACAAAATGTAAACATAAGGAGGTTTCAGGAAACTACAACCCCTGTTTACTAAACCACACTACTAAAAAAATGTGGGAAGAATACAGATACTGCCATTAAAAGTTAAATATGAAGTAGCTGTAGGTTTGGAGTTTTTTAATCTTTATTTTAAATCCCTGCGCTTAGAAAGTAAGTAGTTTCTTTTTTTTTTTTGAGGCTCTCAATCTTCCACACTAAAACACACTATGCAGTGCCTGGAAAGACTGCTTTGTGATTCATAAAGCTTGCACTTTTAGGTCCAGAGTGATGTCTATTTGATACAACAGGTGACTTCCCAGACCCAGTATGTCAAACTTTCATGTGTATTTCAATACTTAGATGTTGACAACAGAGCATCGAAGGGGATACTTGATACAACCAACACGAGGAAAACAGACATCAATAAAAGGATTTTTACTTTTCTTACTACAGCATAAATTATTTAAGCAGTGAACGTCATGCCACTTTACACTTCAGTCTCTAGGAAATAAAAATAATTTGGGTTTCCTAGAGCTTCGCTGCTCTCCAGTAGTGTCATTCTATGCAGCACGAAGCAATCTCTGTTTTAAGTTTTCATTTTCACTTCTTTTGACATCAGTAATGAAAGAGTTGTTAAAGCTGAAATACCAGAAACAAAGTATTCCTTTATAGCAGTAAAATTAGATTAGCTTATGCAAAAAGGTGAATACATTAACTGTATATACTCTCAAGCTGCATTAAAAACTGTGTAACCTAAGCGCTGCTTCTTTCTAACAGCTTTGCAGTTCCATTACAGATGCAGAAGAAAAACAGAGAATTACTTTCTCCAGCTAGTTTTAACTGCTACGTTACAACATGGTCCTAGCTTGATCTTTAACTGGAAAAGAGATCAGAAAGGACCATTGATTTGTAAACGTTTCACTGTAACTACTAATGTGTGAAATCTTGGTGTGAAAATTACAGGTGAAGAAATTACTCAGAACTCAAGATTAAGAAGTATCTAAGAAGTCGGGGTTTTTTATAATCAGTTCCAGAAAAAAAAAGCAAATCAAAACAAAACCTGAGCTAAGTTTAAAAGCTGTTCTAGTACACCTGTCTTGCTTGGGTACAGTATTTATTCAAAATCACACAGTACAATCCTCTCAGTGCTGCACTTGCAGAAAGCAGTATTTTTATGCAAACACAGTCTATTACTATACCATCAAGAAAATGGGATCTACCAGGTACGCTCATCATACCATAGCCACATCTCCACCGACAGCGTGACCATACCAACTTAAGTCATGCTAACAGTCAGGAGTAATTCAGCTTCGCGTGTCACAGTCAGAATCGTAACACAGGTATAACTAAGTGCCTGATACTTCAGGAACTGGCAGATCTGTGCCCTGTCGTCCTTGCACGTTCATTCACACTTCCTTCTTCATCCCAACAGAAGTGTCCACTAGGCCTTGCAATCAGAGGGAACCATCTATGAACTACCTAGCCAAAAATCAAAACCCAAACTAAAAAGATAAACAAAACAGATGAGTTCTCAACTGGGTAAGCTCCCGGATGTGGCTGACCTTATGACTACATAAGAACTATTTGTAGGCTCAAGGAAGGTCATGTCATTAGGAGGCACAAAACCCAGACAGATTAACTGTAAAACCACACCTTCTGTGCAACTTTCACCCAGGTGAGTTGTCAGATTAATTCAGAAAACAAGACACAATGCTAGTTCATTTTGCTTTCCTGTAGAAGCACAAGCATCTTATGAAAAGTTCAAAGAGAAGCTCTCCTGCAAACTCAAGGAAGATTCACATGCTTTCAAAACAAATGCATATTTATCGATTTAGCCTACTTTAAAAAGCTGTGATGTTTTGTATGAACTTCCCTGACTTACAGATAAACTGTTGTTTTGTAGAT
Source organism: Eurystomus gularis (assembly GCA_013400335.1). Taxonomy (NCBI): domain Eukaryota; kingdom Metazoa; phylum Chordata; class Aves; order Coraciiformes; family Coraciidae; genus Eurystomus; species Eurystomus gularis. The sequence continues at coordinate 417,548 of VZZY01006951.1, read as the reverse complement.
GTGCAAGACCAAACATTTCAACTGGCACTGTATCCTGACCTATGCCACTAAGCATAATGAGTTCATCTCGACAAGATTAGAGGCCATCTGGGTTTGCAGCCCAATTCAGTAAGCTGTTTCCTCATCATCATGTTATATAATTCTACTAAAGCCCTACCAAAAGAAGTTTTTCCCTACCTTCCACTGTAAAAACAAGAAGTGGCAGTATTCCTCTTTATGTAACACAAATAACTATTCACATTTATTTAACACAAAACTTCCACAAAAGCTATCTTCAACTACCTTTCCTGTAGAAGCCTCCGATTACCTCAGAAGTAAATTCACTGCCATAGATGGAATATTCTGCATAGTATTCTCAAACAAGGCCACTAGGCATATGCCTATGTACCCTAATAATTATAGCTTAAAATTAACAACATCCTGATAACTTCCAGCAAGTAGATTTAAGTTTCCTAACAGAACTGAGCCATTCCCATAGAGCAAGTTTCTAAACCCATTACAGTATTTGATTATTTCCAAATGACTTATACTCAGGTCACAGACCTATGCTGATATTTTACCCCATCAACTCCATTAAAAAACACAAATAGTTACAATCACCTTTTTTCTAATAGGTGGAACTCTGCCACATGAAGCTCTGTATTTCACCTCCCCACACACACTTCATTAATTTGTATTTTTTCTAACTTTATATTTTACCAGCTACTTCCACACAAAATCTTCCCATAAAAGCTTTGGTATCCTCCTATTATGCTATTTCCAAATCCACCAACCCATTACCAATCTCAGCTTCTTGTACATCATAGAATCTGTAAAAAAAGTTCCATTTCAGTGCATACTGCCTTACAGAATTTACTAAGCACTTGAAAAAAATAAACCACCAAACTTTCAAGTCTATTTTCTACAGAAATAATAACTCAAGATAACAGGTAAGACTGTAGTCAAAACATATTTTGTACATTTAAGAGCAACATGCAAATTGCTCAGATGTACCACTACAGCACATGCTAACAAACCAAAGATACATATTTTAAAGAAGAAAAGCTTTTCTTCTACAGCGGACTTGTTCTTGACTTTTTTTCTTCCCACAGTGTTCGTGTGAACCGCAAGAGCTCTGAAGAGCACTTAATCCTGCACATAGAAACTTCTGAAAATTAGAAATTACATGGAAAACAGAAAGTTGTCAAAAGCCACCACAGAGCCACCAAGACTGAAAACAGGACCAACCATTGCTTTAAGTCTAGCTTATTAAGACAGCCGCTCCTCGCTCAGAGTTAATTTAGCATTAACTCATTAAATGCCTACAGAGTATTCCTAACCAATTAATAGGAGCCGAGAACGGAGCAAGTCCTCTCTCGTCGCACCGGACAGCCCTCACTCGACCGAGGCGCTGGGAGAACTGCAGACTCACACGCCCGGACCACGGGAGGTGCTCCCAGCTTGCGGAGCCGGGCCCGAGCCGCGCCCCTCAGCCCGCCCGGCGCCCCGCAGGCC
>VZZY01006951.1:369186-415207 GCA_013400335.1 Eurystomus gularis | reverse complement strand
CGAGTGAAATCCCGTCAGAGCCGTGCGTGTGGGCGAGGATCGGCGCCTGCCCCCGTGGGGACCCGCGTGGCCTCCGTTTGGGCGGCCGTAGGAGGTCGCCGCTGGGCGTGCAGCGGTGAGGGGCGGAGGGCGGCGCGATCCCTGCTGCCCTTCGCTTCCTGCGGCGCCGCTGCTGGAGCTTTGCTGCTTGCTTCATGGCCTGGAGTTCACAGGTCTAGGATCTTTAAAGTTTACTTTGGAAGAAAAATAATGCAGGGAAGGATGGTGAGGCGCTGCCACAGGTTGCCCAGGGGGGCTGTGGATGTCCCCTCCCTGGAGGTGTTCAAGGCCAGGCTGGATGGGGCGTTGAGCAACCTGGTCTAGTGGGAGATGTCCCTGCCCATGGCAGGGGAGGTGGAACTAGATGTTCTTCAAGTTCCCTTCCAACCCAAACCATTCTATGATCCTAAAAAATGGGATTTGGCATTTAAAAAACTAGTACTTATACCAACATATGTTGCTCCACCAAAAAGTAAATGGCACGTGAACCCTTTTCAACGATATATTAAACTACCTGTAATTTAGAGAAGGAAATAAATGTATGGAAAGCCTGTGGAATAAAAAAGTTTCAGTAAAAATATCATTATTTTTTTGCAGCAAACGCCCCTGTATCAAAGGAGTAGTCATGGACAATACGTAGTGCGGGGAAGAGGTGAGCATAAGGCTGCCTGTTACAGCAGCATTTTCCTCCCATTTCTACCAGGGGCTATGTGACTGTGTATCTGTAACTGAAATACCTAGAAAAAGAATCTGTGACAACTGGATGGAAGCTCTGCATGTAATTAATATATATATTAATCTATGTTGCAGTTCTGCCGCTAATAATGGCTTCATTTATCAGCTTTTTTAAATTATACTTTTAACTAATGTCCTTTTATCCTGGCTTCGGGTACTGTGTCTGGATACTCAGCACAGTGTTGGCAGTGTTGCTGTTGGCAAGATGCTTGATATTGTCACAGTGGCATTCTGCCCACTGCCCGGCAGGTGGAGGCAGAATTTGAGAGAAAATAGTGCCTTAATACAATTGATACTGAAAAAGCTGGCTGTAAAACAAGTGTCTAACACAATGACTATCATTATTATTGTTACTGTGGTTTATTCTTAAAATACATCTCCCTCATTCCTACCGCTGCCTGCAGGAAAAAAAATCTTATGCAAAAATAAAATACCAACTTAAGGAAAACCAATAAATTAAATAGGTTTTCATATGTTTTAGTAGCAGTGTCTTTACTGTAGTCCTCTATATGTCATAACTGCACATTTTCTTTATCACAGGATGTCATATACTGGTAGCGTGTCTCTCGTAGGAGCTTACAGCATCATTACTGTGATTCCTGCTTGACATTGGCAGGATGATTTTTCTCTCCTTATTTTCTGTTCCTTTTCTGGAATTGGCTACAAATTTGTTCTTTTTTTTTTTTAATTTAAAAAAATAAAGAGTGCTCCAAAGAAATAAAACAGTACTAGCTCCTCAAAGCCCTTTTTCACTGGGGATAAGGACTAAAAAAAATACAATAACCGTTAAGGAATCATGGATTGTACTGCAATAAGCATTATTTCCAGTAGGTGGGTCTCCACTACTGTTACAAAGTAACACCTCAGGATTTGGGAATGACTGTGAGCCAAAACTAACATGGTTTAAAGAGTGTTTTGTTAATTAAAAAAAAAGAAAAAACTATCTTTTGGGGGAAGTCCTGTATCAATGCTAATGAGGCCCTAGATTGACAGTAACTAAATCCTCCCACAAAGATTTCTGTTGTAAGTGCTTCCATCAGCAGACATGGTAATGAATGCACCCTCACAGAAACTGAATGGATTATCTTTGAGATAGCCCAATTTAATTAGAATTGAAAGCTATGTCAGAGACATGTGATGATTTTTTTCCTTGCGCATCTGCTGACTCTATCTTGTTAATTTTACTTTATTATTGCAGAGTGAAAGGAAAGAAAGCAAACAAAATACAGGCCTGTGAGGACTAGAGACAAGAAGTTTTGCTGAGGCAGAGGAGATGTGAGGAGTGGCTGGGGAGAGAGATTTTTAAAGGCCCTGAAACAAAGGCAGTCTTTAATTGGGCATTGGGTTCAAATAGTAATTGTCCACTTTTTTGCTGATTTTGTGACAAAGAAGTTTTTGCTGCAAAAGTGAAACTGGCTAAGAATGATTAGCGTACTGTATTATAGCTATGCAGCAACTATTGGGCTACTATACTAAAGGTAGCTTTTCCTTCTTCATGTAACATTAGATTGAAAAGATCTTTTAAGGCACTAACAAAGAGTTTTGACTTGATTTATACAGGAAGATAAAGCATCTACTTATCCCTGTGGGATCTGATAATAAATTAAGCAGGTGTAGGGCAGAGGGATAGGCATTTAAGACCCCAAAGCCCAGCATTAGACTGGTCAAGGATTAGTGAATCCACCACCAGTGTGGAAGAAAGCAATTTTTCATGATCCACTGAAGCATAATAGCCATCAGAAGCACTGAAGGAAAGGAGGGTAATTGGGAGACAGGTATTAGCTGACCTGGTCAGACCCTGGAAAAGTGCCTGAATCTCAGCTGAAGAACGGACAGGATCCCTGTTGTAAACCATCCCCACACTCATAGGGGTGGGGAAAATAGTCCTCTTGGTACTGCTATTATCTCATCAGTCTGTAATATTTGCTGTTATATGCACTCAAGGTTTTGCATTCCAGTAAAGTGTTAGCGACTGGTATAAAACTTAGTGCTAAAAAGGGATGGGATGGAGCCATGAGGCATAACCAGTTTTGTTTTATTAAGTGTGCTTATTTCACACCATCAAAACACATCAGGAGCGCCACTATTGCCCTGCCTAGAAGCCCTAGGACCACATTTTTCTCATTGTCCCCTTTGAAGTCAGGCTCTGTTAAAGCTGATTTTGAAAAACTTTTCAAAAGAGTTCTCTATAGCACAGAAGTTAGCAAGTTCATAAGTACTATTTCACTCTTAAGAAATTAAGGTCCAGTTTCACAGTCAACCTGCAAATATGGTGCTTAATCTGGATGTCCCTCTTTGTTTGTTGTTTAGTTCAACATTATATCTGATAAACTATACTCTTAGATACATAGACTTATCTTTTTTTTTTTTTTTCTATTTCCAGTCCAGTAACATCTTCTGTTTATTACCTGGCTAACAAAAGCAATCCAAGAAGAAACAAAATACTTTGGTTGTTCTGAAATGACAGATTTGATTTAAACAGTTACATTTGCAGATTCCTCAGAAAAGTGAGTAGAAACAACCTTTAATTCATAATATCTTGGGTTGTTATTGTATATCATCATATGGTCTACCCATTTCTGCATTATGTAGATTTCTGGAGTCAAAACCTAAATATCTTCTACACTGAAACAAAAAAAAAATTTAAAAGTGAGCCAGAGAAAGATAAAATTATTACATAGTTTAGAAATACCACATGAATTTCTCCCTCTGAATTGAATCAAAGGACAAGAAATAAGCAACTCTACCACACATTATAAATAAATATTTGGAGCCAAGGATTCTCATGGCTGTCTACCTAGGCACAGATTAACTTTTTTCCCATTTTGCAGTTAAATAATTTACTTTTTTTACATTCCTTCGTTCTGAGCATACAGAGTGAAAGATACTGTACAACTATTTGAGAGTTCATTCTAAGAGGAAAAGGTTTTAGCTACTTTATACATTTTCTTTTGTAATTGGAAACGAAAATGTACGCAAGAGCAGTCATTCCTGCATATTCATAACTAAGTGCTCTATGGCTTCAGTTTGAAGCATACCAGCATTTAAAAAGTTAGCATATAAAAGCTACCATCAATTCTTCAAAGCCACCTAATTTTAACTTTCATATGTGTTCATATTTATTTTAATGAAAAAATTCTGCCAAAGCCATAGGTCATTTTGTAGTCACTGTGCAGTGTGGTAGTGAACATCTGATCCAGAAAAATAAAAATTTCCTAGTAATTACATGGCTTTATGTTTGTAATCTAGTATGTGTTGACTTTTTAATTAAAAGTTATTATAAGGAGTTCCACTACACAGAGTTGCTTCATCTTATCATATACTTCATTTCATCCTCTGGCAATAATGTTTTTGAAGTTGATACTTGCTTTTTTTGATAGAGGTTTTGCAAATATGGAAGTACTGAGTAAAGTACAGTGGCCTGGCATATCCAATAACTACATACATATATGCAAGGACTTAAATTAGAGCAACTTTGAGGTGATTTAAATAACTGTAACTTAAATCTTTATGTCACATTTCTAATAAAATTGCTCTTGTGATTCCTTTTTTTTCTTTTCCAATGACAAGAGTGGTAGTGGAGATTTGGTGCTATGTGGTTGCAGTTATACTATTGATTAGGGCTGTACAGATGGATAGCAACACTACACTGATAAATACCAAGGAAGGGAGATTGGTTGGTGCACCTTTCCAAAGTGATTACATACTTTTCACAAAATAGAATATGAGAGAAAGATGTCTTTGGAGAGAACAAAAGGAAAACTGGGGCCAGTAGGAAGCTTCATGGGTAAAGGAGGCAGTCAGGAGAAGGAAAGGTGTGTAAGCTATTCTTGTGAGTAAGTAGAAGATTATGGACCATGTTCTCATCTTGGCTCTCACACAAAGATCTTGAGCAAGTCACTTGTCTGCCATGTACATTTCCTTACAACATACCTTAATTCATGTTTGTTACGATCTTGGAGTTAATGAACAGACGACAAACACCAGCAATGTAACTTGTGATAATTAAAAAAACCCAAACCTCTGGACATTCACCAAATCCATCATTTTCCTGTATTAATACTGCAAAGGAGATGTGCGCAGATCTATGTGTTCATTAGACCTTTAACTTCTATGATGTGTTCCATCTATGCTAGCAATACTCTCTTTGGTGCTGTCTATTGAAAAAGACAGGAGGGACTGTTCATTTTCTATTCCGAATAAGAATTGGGGTTTTTTTGCCATATTTAGGGTGTGATGAGATAGTGTCTATATATGTTGAATTTGCTGATCTTATCATCCCTGGTAATGATGGCATGTTGCTGATTTCTGTATTGTATATCTGAAATGACAGATGATGAAATGACTGAAATGCACCTGGTTCTTAAAACACTACATAAAACCGAGGTGAATTGTTTAAAAACTTGATTTTATTGTTTCATATTATATCAATACACCACAAAACAAGTGCATTCATTCTGGCATTTCAGAATATGTAAGAAGTTCTTTTCTGCTTATCTCCTGGCCTCATCAGGGAATTACAGTTGCTGCATTAACATTTCAAATTCATAATGTGATTATGCAAGTTTTAGAGGTCTGTTACTCGCACAGTTCGGGTTGCAGTCATAGGCCCTGGTCGCTCTGGGCAATGTATTTATACAATAGGTGAAATCTTCGTAACTTTATACATGGACTTCTGGATTTTTGGTGTGACTTATTTCTACCACTGCTTTTGTTAGGATCATGACAAGCATTTTGAAGACGGCATGTTAAAACAATCAAGAGCTTTAAAATAATCCTGAAGTTTTTTATTTGTCCAAAGGTAAGCAGAGTATTGGCTTGTAGTGCTCTTAACTCATCTGACAACGGAAAAGTAAAATGTTAATAAATTGTATGAGAGAGATGGCTAACTGTCACACATAAGCAAGTGCACAGTATTCGCTAAAGGAATAGGGAAGTGAAACAATAATGGCCACTGTCTGCTTCAAAGACTGAAGCCTGTGGTGGATCAGGTACTCTAAGGTAGTTTGCCTGAAGCCTACTGCAGTGACACTGGATATTGCCTCATGGAACTATGCATGTCAGCAGAAAACTGGGAAGAAGGCAGCAACATCCTCAAGAGAGAGAAAAAGAGAGAGCTACTGATTAGTAGCTTTCAGAAAAAGGTAGTACTCAGTAAGTGGAGAATTGAAATAGTGAATGATGCTGCTGCTTCCTTTTGTTGCTTTCTCTTGTGTTTGGTACAACAGGACTTCTTCATATTCTTCACTGTGAATAACTAGAATTGCATCAAGGAGGTCCATCATCAACATCTAGGGATTTGTACTGCCAAGAGCATGTCACTTTAATTTGACCTTATTCTGTAGCTACTTTAGTACTTCGATGCGAGGTTCTTGTATATAAATGAGACAGTCTGCAACAGAGAGTTGCTGTCATTTGAGTGAGTAGAACTCATGTTAAACTGTGTAGATTATTCCAAAGAAATCCTGAAATGCCAAATTGCTTTAGTAAGAAGGAACCTTGAAAATCTATTAATGCGGAAATATAACATACCCTTTTTTGATCTATGTCTCCAGATAAACACAAAATGTTAACAGCTAATAACTATATTTAACTTTTTAAAGCTTAGTGGGTATAATTTTTTACAGCAGTCCAAACTATTGAGTAAGTTCATTGTAGTTTTTTGATCATTTTGTTCTCCTGAATATGTGGGCTGCCTCTTATGTAAATACAGTTTAAGTGAACTGTTGAACAATCTAAAACTCCACTCAAGCAGATAGAGTTGTACTCACTTTTATCAGTAGTCTTCCCTGGAATGTTGGAAGCCGTTTAAATGTGTCAGTCAGCTCTGCAAATACCCAGTGTTATGTGTGTGAACCTCTTACGCAATGCTTTTATTTGTGGAATACACTTACAATGGGAAGATATAATAGTGTTCTCATAACTGGCACATTGGCAGTTACGATAACTACTTAACTAGATTTTCTTGTAAACATACCATGCAATTCTTAATCTATAAAAAAATGTACACTTAACTTTTGGAAAGGAGGCTACCTTTAAAAACATGGACATAAACAGATTTTTAGTCATAAAAATCTTTGATTTCAGCTCTGTTCGGTTTCAGTAACAAAACATTATTATGGAAGTAACACATTGCTTCTACTTTATATGTTAAAAAATAAAAAAACCCTATAGTTAAATTTATGATAGGGTTATTTTACATCATAATTTTGGTGGATTTAGTGAAGTTGGAGTTTGGGGGTTTTTTGGTTGCACTGTTCTTTTTTCCCCTCAGAAAAAAGCCTAGTGTCTTAAGTTACAACACCAAGCAGCACATTCCATTTAAAAGTATTCTCAATTTATTATTGTTACAGTTTAGCATATGTGAAAGATCATTTAATTATCACCTTGTTGGCTATACAATACTGAATGCACATTTTCAAATATGTGATTTCAGGCAGTCCTAGAATGGAGTCCATTACATGTCTTCTATTTTATCCTTAGAATTACACAAATTAAAACAATGCAGAGAAGAGTATAAACAAATTAATTTGTAACAGACAGAATGAAAGCACATTTTGACAGTCCCTCTCCATTGTTCCCCCTTTAAGTACTGGAAGGCCCTTATAAAGTCTCCCCAGAGCCTTCTCTTCTGTAAGCTAGACAACCCCAGCTCTCTCAGCCTGTCCTCATAGGGGAGGTGTTCCAGCTCTCTGATAATCTTACATGACCCTTCTCCAGACACGCTCAAGCAGGTCCACGCCTTTCTTGCACTGAAGGCCCCAGAGCTGGACGCAGTGCTCCAGGTGGGGTCTCAACGAGAGCAGAGTAGAGGGGGAGAAACACCTCCCACGACCTGCTGGCCATGCTTCTTTTGACGTCGCCCAGGATCCAACTGGCCGCCTGGGCTGCGAGTGCACATTGCCAGCAGTTTCTTATCTGCCAAGTCCTTCTCTGTGGGGCTGCTCTCAATCCACTGATCGCCCCGCATGTATCCATGTCTGGGATTGCCCAAAGCTGTTCAACTTCTGTCAGATAAAATACCTGGGGAGGTACTCACCTGAAAGTGCAAAAATAATGGGAACAAAGACCACTGATTTCTTGTGCTAGCTATTTCTTTTAAACATCCACAAAAGATTTAAGATGGATTTAATACAGCTGACTCTTTTTTCCTTCCTTACAGGAAGTAATAAACATCTTCATTTAGTGTAGAAGTGAGGAATGGTATTTTATCCTTTATATGTACTTTTGTCAAAAAAATGATAAAAGAATAATTAATGATCCTTGCCATATATTGGTTCACTTCTGTGAAAACTCTCCCAAGAGCAGCAACTCTGAATAAGATTTGTATGAACAGCCAAGTCTTTACTGGCTTTAAGGTCTATGACATTTGCCTGTTTTCAGTATTGGATGCACCCAACAGGCCTAAGAGAGATCTTTCTCTCTTCTTTTTATGCTTACATGACTTCCATTTGTATACTCTTTGAGAGTCTTCTATTTAGAATGTTTATTCTTGCAAAATCATTCCAATAATAGGTAACCTATAGACTCCTTGAATAACACAAATCTGTGCCTTGATTATGTAGTTCTTGTTTAACTGAACCACAGCCGTACATTTTAGCCATCTCATCTTTGTTTAAAGATTTCAAATGATGGAGAATCTACTGGTAACCTTCAATAAATTGTTTAAATAGTTAATAAATCTGAGTTTAAAATGCCATGCCTTTTTTCCACTTTCTAAATTCAGAGCCGACCCACTGAGGAATGATCAGTTAAGAGTCACGTTGTGAACAGGTCTCTCCCTCCTTGCAGAAGTCATTAGCCATAGTAAGATTCCCAGTACAAATGAATTACTGAATGATTTTTAATTTTTGAAAGATTCTTAGTGTAGGCTACACATGAGAAATTTATCAAAATTATTAAATATTTGAAAATTGGAAAGTGAAGTTAATTAGTTGATATAAAGAGAAATACTGCCAGGTAAACAGATTCCAAATAATACACCAGAAATTATTCAGAAGAAGCATGCAACACGTATTAGTTTTCAAAAGGAAGTTGATGATGTGAATATTTATATTGTGGAATGTAAAACTCCTTTTACTGCTTTTGTTCAGTATTTCTATAAGAATTCACTTCTTCCAGAAGCATTCCTTTAAGCATACTCATTTATTAAACTTCTTGGGAAAAGCCAACATAAATGGAGGGCAAACAGTCAAAGCAACTTGCATTTTAAAACATTCTTTCATGTATTCATCCGGCTCTAAAAAGCTTATATAGAAAGTGATTTTGTTTAACCAAGTTACTGCTATCACGTGCTTCTGAGTGCCTTCCAATTAAGCTAAAAAGTACTGACTTACATGAAATAAGATGCATTGTCCATTTTCTCTTGTTCAATTTGGCTTTGTCTGTACTGTTTGTTACTTTGGGTTTGGGGTGGTTTTTAAGGAAATTTGTCACCTCTAACGTATGACTTCTAGTCTGAGTGATTATGTTTTATTTCTAAATCAGTGGAGTCAGTTATGCTCTGCATATACCTCTGAAGCCTAAGCGATTTAGGCTCTGATTCAGGATAGCCCTGGAGTATATAGCTGGATCTGATGCTGGGAGCAATTTCCTGGATCACAGCAGTGAAAGGGAATGGATGATCCTTTGTTATTTTTAGTCCATTTTTATTTCAGAAGTGTTGTGTTAGGCACAGAATTACCGTCGTCTTCTTATGTTGCAATATAGTGTTGATAACTGCAGCTTCTCAGTAACATTCCTGCCCAGTGACTCATAGCAGATGTAAGCCTCAACTCTACAAAATTCAATAGCAAAAACAATCGCAGCCTGGGGAGGGCTCTGGAATTCTGTGCATCAGCTCAAGAAGATTTAACAACGTTTGAGTTCTGTCCAGAGGGTAAAGGTAAACATTGTAGGTACCTGTGAGGGAAGAAGAATGTGGGATAATTGCTATAGCTATGGTTTAAAACTAGTGTGTTTTTGAAGGCCGTATAGCTGGTGCAATGTTGCTAATGATGTTTGAATGTTTGCACAGGATCTAGCTATTTTTGCTATGCTATCTAGCTAGTAATTAACCTCATATTCAAATCTATAGCTTCTAGATTTATAAATCTGTATGGCTGTATGAACAAGGCTGCTTTTTAAACCTAAAAGTAGATCAAATAATGAATTATTGTCCATTTTTCAGATGAGGAAAACGGGGCAATTTTTGTAACACTACAGAATTAAAACAAAGCAAAATTTGTGCATGACTTTAATCATTAAAACTGGTTTGAATTTTAAGAAAGCAAACAAAAATCTTTGAAGTCATTAACCTTCTGGCAGATTCTTATTGGCACTGTACAAACAGAAATAGGCATCTGAATTCCATCTAGTTTGCTGTCTCTGGAATTCAAGGACAAGAAAACAATCAGACAGTTCAAAATTTTATTAGAACAGAATTTCTCTAATGTCATCAAATCTATTTAGTAACCTGTTATTGAAAACCATCAGATTTAGGGGAAGTACGAACCTAGGATTTATTATCTGAGCAGCCTATAAAGAAAGCCCAGGCACAGAAAGGGAAAAAAGATACCTTTCTAGAATTTTGATTCCATAGCTTTGGAGAAATCTTTCTGCATAGCTATGAAAGTGCACAGTCCAGCTGTAATCTTTGAATAGTAATTGAGTAATCTCATGTGGATAGAATTTCAAGGTTTCACAAGAGTTGCCCTTAAACTTTGATTTTATTAAAACAGAAAGTGATTCTTTTTTTCAGCTATTAAGGGCTTTTGTTTTCAACTTGAAAATATTATGCTAAGTTTTTCTCACTCTATCATAATGTGTGATAATTAATTAACATGTCTACTCTCTGAGATTAGGATTTTCCTGGAAAGGGATCTCCCCTGCACAGATTTGTTTGTTTGTTTTTGTTAAACCAACACAGGTGTTACAGCAAATGTCTTGGAAGTCTCTCAGTGCTTGTTAACTCTTCGGATTCACTAGCATCAACAACACAAAAATATTTGCTAAGTTATGCAATTATTTTCATGTGTGACATGGACTAAGATTTGTAATATTTTTGCAGTTTTTTGGAGTGAATGTTTTTATTGCATTGGGTGTGGATGTTTATCAGCAGTTGTATTCTCTCCCTACGTCTTAAATTATTTTAACCCCCCGCATACATTTCTGGATAATGCATTTTATATAGCTATATAACAACCAGGTTAATTTTTAAATGAGTGGAGAAAATGACTAATAAATGACTTTCAGAGCAGTACCACAGTAATTCCAAGATTTAACCTATTGATTCAGAGTATGCAAAGCACTTTGAACATATATGGGGCTTGACCCTATTTACCACTTTTTTATCACTGCAGTAAATCAGTAAATCTCATGTCACTGCAACTGTGGGATCAGATAAACAGTGGAAGTTTATACTTGCTGAGAAATTGGCTCAGAAGTACAAGGTCCTGCCCCTTCTAGGATCAGCACTGCTCACTGTCCTCTGCCTTATCTGGGTGTCCCTGCTGGGCAGGGACAGAAGCAGAGAAATACCCTTAGGTCAGCCTTTGCCTTCCAGAGCTTGAGTTTTCATGTGTTTTCCTAGTCTTCTTGACCTTTCTCCTTGTTTGGAAGCACAACAGCACAAAGATTTTGGTCCTCCCAACCCTTGGTCCTATTTTGGGTCTCCTCTGTGTTTCCTTTTTTTTCCTGTCATGTCTCTGTTTCTGTGTCATCCCTGTTTCTGACTGACAGGTCTGCCAGATGGAGCTCTCGGTTTCTCACTTTTTGTACATCACTTAATTCTCTTATGGTCATAATGAGCTCATATTAGAATGACTAAAGGATCAATAATCCATCTTGGGTATGCTGTCACACTTGTTTTCTTAGAAGTTAAACTCCAGGATTAAAATATCTTGAGTAATGTATTTAAATAATCACATTTATAATTTTATTTATGAGACTATTTCAGTATGTCTTTTGAGCATATCTTAGTTCAGTGCTAAAGCTGATACATTCAAAGTTGTCTTCCAAGTGCGGCCTTTATGAAGTTTCCCACAACAGGAACATGCTTTAGAAAGAGGCATCTTTTAAACAGAAAAATGAGCTCATCTGAAGACGACAAACCAAACCAACTGCACCCAACACTTGACACTCCTCAGCTCTTCATTCTTTTTGTGCAGCTTGTTATAGTAGCTCACACATTCTGTAAGGGACATCAGCTACCTTGACTGTGCCAACTAGTCTTTCTTTTTTTTTTACTAACATAAATTTCCCTGAACAGTATGGAAGATTTACTTTATAGTCTTTTAAAAAAATAATGCTGTAGTCATAAAGCTGTGCAACCCTTTTGATTGCTGTACAATAACAGAGAATTAAGCAGAACAGTTAAATATGAATCTTCTAGTGAAAAAAAATACAGTCCCTTCTTTCCTAGAAAACATATTTAAGATATGCACGGAGTCAGAACAGAGTTATCAGAGACAGATCATTATTGGTTGTCCAGATAGATAGCGTATCCTTTGGTCACTCCTCTCACAGTGCCATTTTAACAGGTGGCAACAGCTGCTTTCAAAACAGCAATGGCTGATACAGCCATAATTACTGCTATGATAGGGTGAAAGTGCATGCTTTATCATGGCAGAAACCTCTTAAATCTAAATTAATAACAGAATTCAATGCCAGGCAGTTCTTGCAGATTCTTCCCCCTCTCCTCCTCCTTATGTAAGCCTGAAATTAATAGGATTCACCACCTTAAACAGTAGCAGAACTTGTTGCCTTGAATTATGGTAAGGTTTCTAATTCAAATGATAGAACATTTATTTGGTTAACATGAAGAACTTACAAGTTAAAATTAAGGAATTCTATGGCATAGAAATTTTTTAGCCTAAGAATGTCAGTTCAGACTTTCTACTCAAGAAACATTTAATAGGTAATTTTAATAGATTCCTTAGGAATACTTAGAGATAGGCATCAGCTTAGTATAGTGCTTTGCAGCTTAATGGTAGATGTTGCATATATCAAAAAATAATTTTAAAAAACATTCTGAGCTGTCTGTAACATGATTCAATGGGCAGAGTACCCTCAACATCTTGTGTCTGCATCAGACAAAAGCAAGAAGTGGTATAATGAGCTTTATACAGATATCCTTGGGCCTCACAACTCCATGCTTTCAGATATGATGCTTTCAAACCAGCAAAACTCAGAACTAAAAATAAAACCAATAGTGCTTACTTAAATACAATGGCTGTAATTTTAAAAAAGCATCCTAAGTATTTTATAGGTAGGTGTTGAGAACATGAAGTTTGGGTGGGCTGTGCTCTTGCGTGAGTTTTTCAGAGATTAGTGAAAATAACATTGGACATGCCCAACTGTACAAGAACTTATAAACATACTTCACATAAGCACCTTGCTTATCTTTGTACAGTGAAAAGCACATTCTGCCAAAGTTCCACTCGTGTTTTATATTAATTCCTATAGAAACATGAGTGGAAATTTCCATAAAGTTGGTGTTTCAATAAGCACATGCTGACATGGGATCACTAATCACATATGCTTTGTGTAACCACAATTGTTTTAACATGAAGTTAGCTAATTTAGTTTAATATGTAGAAAAAGAAGAGAGGACACTTATTTTTGGCTTAAGCAGGCTTTAGCTTATGCTAAATGAAAATATTTTAAGTTTAAAAACCCAAACAAAACAAAATAAATTAGAAAAAAACAAACAAAACCAAACATTTCTCATTTGACAGCTTGCAGGAGTTTACCTAATCAGTTTAGAATTGGTTAATTATAATCTATGTAAATGTTTTGGTAATTGGAGGCATTGGTTTCTCATCTGTGACCTGAAAAGCACACATCTACCTCACAGAAAACTGTGAAGTTATATCAGCTAATGTTTGCAGTGAGATGCAATGATGGTTGTTTTGGCACATAAAACAATTTTCATATGAAATAATGGGATTTAAAATGCTATAGGTCATACAGTACAAAATATGCAGCTATCAGTGGAAACATCATCCTTGTCATAGTTAGAATAAAAGCTGATAACTATTATGAATTTTTCCCCAAGATTACTCTGTAACAGCAAAGTTGTCTCCATCCTCTCCTCACACACAGAAGTTGCACAAATCTTCTTTAGTTCAAGGACAATTCAGATTTTAATTACTTGAATGTAACAGAGAGCTTTCTCCCAGCTTTAAAGGGCCAAATTGAGGCTCTGCTTTTCAGAGCACTTTAAAATGCTATTTTGCTTTTGTCTTGTTTCAGAATAAAATGCATGGTTTTGAATCTTGAATAGCTGTTCAAAAATACATGGAGAGCTCTGATACAAAGTGGTGTCAAAGAATAAATTCTGGTTTTACTGGGTTTTGGAGTTATACTTGATCAGAGTATTTTAGATTTTTGTAATGAAACCTAAATAGACACTATATTTACAATATGTAAGAAAATAATTGTAGGTTAAATAGATTATTTCAAACAAAATTTAAGATGTCAGGTGTAAATATTTAGTTTTAATATTTAAGTTAACTACTATTTCATTTGTTCCTTCACAGCTTCTAAAGAATGAAGATTTTGATGATGATTGATTTTGTCCTTGCAGCTAGCTTGATGGATGCCATTGGCAGCTCTGTAAGTTCCAGTAGTTAAATTTGCCTATACAGTTTATTCTAAATATTTCAGACCTTGTCCTTCATAGTGCGTATCTCAAATACATGGGATGGCAGAACCTTTGATGGAAAAGCTCAGAATTCAGAACAAAACTGAAAGACCGGGGAAAGGACCTCAAATGATATCCAATGGGGACACGTTTCCAACAGAGCAGGAGGAAACAAACACATAAATATACAATGGAAGATAAAATGACTGGGCAATAGGACTGAAGAAAGTAATCCAGTTACTGGATCTGACATTAATTAGGAGGTGATAGAATATCTTTTCTAAACTCAGAATAACACCTTTAGTTTTGAGCAGCATACTTACCAAAAGGCAAAACCCAGGAACTCCTAAAGCAGTGTTTGCAGTTCTGGTCATTGACGCTCGAGATGAAGGATGTTTCTAACCTTTATTCTAGCTTGTCCACTTGCCATACAACTTTTTTTCTCAAATAAGATGCACAGCTTCATTTTCTTACTTGTTCCCATGTTACTATATCATAATTCACACTCAGAAATGATGACCAAAGCTCCTTCACTTCTAGCTCCCAAAACCTTCTGCTGTATATTCAGCCTCTCCAACAAAACCCCTAACACAATCACACTTACTCCACTGCTTAAAGTACCTCTGACTTCACCAGTCCTGTGCTGCCTGTCTTAGCAGTCCTTCCTAGTTCGATATTCAGGTCCTAACTAGCAGGGACCTGGGAGGTCGAATTGTTGATTCATAATTGCCTAGGTGGAAGTGGTTGCTGAATTTACAACTAGGTGAATGTCATTGTGGCTTACATTATCTTGTGGAAGCCTTTTGTTCAGATATAGGATATATCAAAAGTAAAAAGTTTTCATCAAGTATTCTGACTCTAATTTATAGCATCAATTTTAATGGAAGGTCACTATCTGCTAAATAATTTGCACAATGATGAAATAAAGCTTGTGAATGCACATTAATTGCAGCAGCTGGTTAAATATAGGACCACATGTCCAAGAGCAGAGCTGTCAGCAGTTATTAGATAATTGCTTCTCAATGTGTAGCACAAGCAGTTGCTAAACTGAAACAGAACAGGTTGTGTTCAGTCTGGTTTCAGTTGGTGGGCACTACTGCCCACTGGAGACAGGCACAATCAAATCCACATTTTTTTGAGTATATTGACATTGTTATAGTTTAACTTTGGTCCCTATCTAAGAAAAGAATAGCAATATCTTATAGTTGCTGAGACCTACAACCCTAGGTTATGTTTTGCTTCTGTGTTACTCTAGCTGTGCGCTGCTTTAACTCCAATGACTGTAAAAGAGTTATCCTGTGAAGAAGTGTAGCAGTACATTAAAGGAAGAGTCTGGTAACCTGCAGATCTAAAAGCCACATGGATCCACCTTTAAGTTACACAGCTAGCTTGTGATTGTCATTTCTTTCTTATAGTGTAGCCATTCAGTGTGGCTTGGTGAGATCCTGATTGTCACTCGCTATTTACCAGCACTGCGAGCTTAAATCCTGTTCATCAGGAAATTGTTATATGTAATGTAGAGACCTTACTGTTCCACCCCATAATGAGTGTATTGTCTGTAAAGCAGAGGACGATCAGCTCAGTGCTAGTTTTTCATTTTCATGCATTAATTTGCAATTTGTAATTAAACTAAAAGATCAATCTAAAATGCAAAGTTAAGAATAATATTTAGAGATATGGCCTGTTGCAGACTTGAGTTTGATACAAAGGAAAGGACCTTTTATGGTAGTATATGAAGTAGTGTCATACTGAATTTAGATACCAAGTTTTTCTAAGGTACAATAGTATTTTTTACAAGTTCTGTACTTTTACAATATAATCACACTAGAAGAGTGGCTGTTCTCCAAGGCTGTGAGTGCTAAGTTAAGACTGATACAGGCTAGCCTAAGTTAAAAAATGCTGCAGTAAAACTGTGGTAGGTGTGGCATGGTGGCTCCTTTAGCTCTCTTAACTTAATATGATTAAGATTAATATGATTAGGATTAATATTTGGTTTGACTGTTAATGCATTTTTTTACAGCATTACTTCTATAGTTAGCATTAGCTAGTCAGGGTGAGCCTGGAAATATTTTTGTTAATTATTTACTCACTCTCTTTCAACCCACCTATTCAGCTCTCCAGTTCTACATAATTTTCTGCATGCACTCAGGAGTAGTCTGAGAATTTGCAGGGACCCGTGAAGGAATCCTCATCTGAATTTCACAGTTCAGCTCAGCTTTTATGAAGGGTCTATATGAAGCTGCAGATACAAGTTGAGACAACCACCCTGGAAAGACTGCACAATAATGCATCCTTTCATTGTAATATGCAGCATGTCACACATTAACCAGTGCTTATGGTCAACTAACAACCTTCTAAGCCAATGTGGCCTGTTTGTCTGAGTATGTTCATAAATTTAAGTATTTTCTTCTCTTGTTTCCTGCTAGAAGAAAATTAGGCTATGCTAGAGATTTCATATAGCTATCAACAACTGAAAAATATTTTCAATTAGTATTCTTAAATAAGATAGGACTCTAGGAATATTAGATCAATGGCTGCTTTGTTTATTCTTCCAAAAATGTTAGTTTGGTAAACATTCCTCTCACTTTACAGCTCCTCCTTGTGGTCAAGTATCTTAATGATTTCTCAGGACCTGGTAATAAGTAGAGTTGCAGTCTGCAGACACTCCTGCTGTCAAAGCAGCCTGACATGGGCAGCCCAAACCCTGAGAGGCAGTTGAAACTTTTCCTCTCGAACATGCCGCTGACAAACGGCCTAGTCCTGCCACATGCATATTCCCCATTCTTTTATTCCACCATGTATATTAGATTGCAGTTAAGTATGAATTAAAGCAAGCATCTGATACACTTCAGAAATACTTAAAGCAGAGGCCTGTATTCAGGATTGTTTTGCAAAGTCCGATCATCAAATTTTTCAGTGTGACTAAATATTGTAGGCAAATAGAACATGATGGCTAGAAGCCATTTTACTGAACTCATGGTCATAGATTGTTTTATCTGTAAATAATCTCTTGGAATGTCTCTAGTTCATTTGTCTGTTGAAAGTGGATTGCATCCTCTGTAGTGAAAAAGCAAAGGGGCCTGCAACACCCACCTCTGTCAGAAATAACAGGTCATCGTCATGACAGCTTATATTGCTGTTCCTTGACAGTAGCAGATGTTCCTTTGCTTTTTAACTTAATACAACAAATTAATTATAAAAAAAACCCCAGCCCTGCATGTAGTAGAGTCATAAAATGCAGCTTCTAATTAATACTATTAGTTTAATTCAGAAAGTTGGTTCTTGGAGTTTTGGTGAACGGTACTGCTAGGAAGTCAGTCTAACCAGAACCGTGTTTGTGCTGCATAGTGGCAAGAAACAATTTTGTGGGAGTGTTCATGGAAAATAAGTGAAGCCTGAGCCTGATAACAAATGAAAGTATGCAGATGCCACTGGAGGTGTGCATCACTGTGCTACTTCAGATCTCTCTATAGCTCAGTGTAAGAGGGTTCTAAGATATCAGCTCTTCCATATGGATGGCAAATGTTACAGGTCTACATCCTTAGCTCATGCAAATAATGTTGCCCTATGAATAAGGTTGCACAAATTTAGAACTAGTGTGTATTTGATCTTGCATATCAGATTTCCAAAAGGTTTGCTTTTACAGTGCTAGTTGTGCTCTCATGCAAGCACCATAGCTACTAAACTCTGTTTGCTGATATAAAATTGCAGACACAGTGTTACTGGTGCAAAACCTCATGTCACATTCATTAAATGTGTCATAAAAACCCAAAGGCTTTTTTCCCTGTGTTGAAATCAAATTTGTTTAATATCTATTTGAAACTGTACAAGCTGTTTTAATTTAAGCTACTTAGACTGGGTTCTCTTCACTTTGGCTCTTTTGCCATGGTTGTTAATCTAAGAACAATTATTTATTGCTCTGTGTACACTCAGCATGTCAGAATCTGGAACAGTTATTCCAGCGCTCTTGTCATGTATCCGTATTTGCACCAGGGTGACAACAGTGCTAGGTATCACCATATCAGAATTGCCACATTACTTACCCACTCTGCAGAGCAAAATTAAGTGTACAAGTCACAGCACAATATTGACTTTAAGTTTTTAACTTTTATTTTTCATGCATATTTGCAGCTTCTTAGGGAGTATTTCTTTTTGCATGCCAAAAATGAGCTTGAAGCTGTACAATATTTATGTCAGCAGTGTTAAGATTCTTATTGTAAGAAGTGTGTAATCTAAAAGCATTTGAAAAATGCACAGTGAAGTTGAAAACTTACCAGTGTGGACTTTAGAACTCTGGAACTTTAGAACCTTCACAGTGTTAGTAGCAGAGTACCCTGGATAGTAAATGTCTGTACAAGGCAGGTGATGGAGCACAAGCAATCTTTCTGATTGTATCTGTACTGTCATGTTTTTCCTAAAGTCCTCTTGGCATGTTTGCAGTGAGAGTTTGTATTCATAGCCACTAAAGAGAAGGCCTCATTGCAAGGCAGGTGTATGTTTGGACATTCTGTAATATACAAAACAATTTTAAACAGAGGGAGCAATTGAGGGGGAAGTCAACATTTTGTCTGTAGGAAATTATGACCAAAACTTTTTATTCAAGTTAAATTTTACTTATTGTTTGTTTGGTTGGATTTTTGTGTCATATATTAAACAAGACAAAAAATTGTTGATTTTACAATAATATGTATTTTCCTCTCTAGGATCTACAGAACTGTTTTCAAGAGCAGATACGACTTTGGGGCCAGGTGAGGCTTCTGGAACATCGTGTGAAACAGCAGCAGTTAAAAATTATACAGCTTTTAGAGAAGAAAGAGATTCAGTACAGTGACAGAGGAGATGAAAACAGTGTCATTGACTTGGGAGGAAAAAGACAGTATTCAGGTTAGAAATGAAGCTATTCTTTTCATTACCATTCATTGTAATGATACCCAGAAGCTTTAGCACAATTCGGCCCATTGACTTATTGTTTTAAAAGCTCATAGAAAATTGTTTGTTTAAAACACAATGTTCAGCTTTTACCTATGCGCACTGGCACAGGGGAAATTGTTAATCTCACACTGTGTAAATCAAATCTCAACTGAAGCAGTTTATTGATTTATTAATAGCACATAATGAAAAAAACAATCAGTGAACAATAAACTCAGAATATCAGCAATACAACAGATAAAAGCCAATAATAGACATTTACAAAATGTTAATAAACAGTTACAGGTTTCTAAACACCCTTCTTTGACTAATCTCAAAAAGTTCTAACCCAAAGGGTCAGTTTCCACTGACACATTCATAGTGTCACATGGGTTACAAGCACTCTGCAATTCTGTTCCAACCTGAGCCATCCATATTTACACTTATAAGCATGGCATAGTGACATCTGCAACTCACTTTAATAATATTCTGTATGTTTTGACTGAGTTAGGTTCAGTTCAGGACATGACAGCTTCAAACATACTGGTTTTAAGTTGATTTTGTAATCTCACCAGCATTCAGGTGATCTGGTGTCTCTGCAGTGGAAGGAGGCAAAGTGTGTTAGTCCCTAGTAGCTGTACTGAGGCCTGAACTCTTAAAATAATAAGCCACCATCCAAACCAATAGTTGGATTGAAAATACAGTTTGGGGAGCTGATTCTTGGATGGTGTTCATTTCTAGCTGTCCAGTGCTAGAGAGTCTAAACTTACCTGATTTTTAATAGCCTTGTTTGAATATACTCATAGTGTTTATGCTGCTGCAAGAACTCACAACATAAAACAAGGCATCAAATATAACAAAGCACTGTTAAAATCAAATTAAAAGCACTTGTAAGTCTAACTTTAAGTTTAGCTGTACATTTATTCATATATTCAGCATCCTGGAATACATTTTTTATTATTATGGCTGACTCATTTGTTACTGGAAAAGATTATTAAAACCACATTTAGCTTTCTTAGAATATGCCTCAGTTTATTTTCTTAACATGTTATTCTAAATAACAGATCTAAGTTGTTCCAGTTTCTGATGATTCTTTTTTCCATTATTTTTTCACATTCTTTATAGCTTGTAAAATGCATTTCCCTATTGATACTGCATTATTTCACTCATACTGCTGTAGCATTTTAATGCCAATGGAGCTGGTTGATTTGGGGCTAGATAGTGAGGGAGAAATTAAAATATGCTTAAGTGTTTTGCTAAGCTACTAAGAAAATAACAGACAAGAAAAACTATTTTCTATATGCCAATCAAACATTCTCTAGAAAGACAACTTAGGTGTTATTTAAACCATGTTTTCTATTAGAGTTTATTTCAATCCTGGCATAGCTATTTGTTTTCAATATAAACTGTTTATTTTCTATGTCTAATCTCCACTGACACCTTCACTGAGAAGAAATATAATAGTTCAGAAAGTTCCAAATTGGCCTGGAAGTTCAGCCAACAGGTTCACAAATCTTTCAGGGAAAATCTTACAGTTAATGAGCCCTACCTTTGCCAGGAAAAACAGAAATATTGAGAATTCTACGTCTTTCCTGTATGACTGCTTGATGGTAGATTACATATAAAGAAAGAACTCCTTTCATTTCTTAACTCCTAGAGGAAAACAGATAAGATTATACAATTACATTGCTGTTATATTTTCATGAGCTCTGAATATTGTCATTGCTGTAAATGCTGATTAGTCACTAACACCAATGCAGACCAGACTGTACATGGTGTCAAGCCCAAGTGATATCATTTTACACATACGTTGCACTTTTTGTGGATAGTCTTCTATATATCTTTGCAACTGTTTGGTACAAGAGACAAGAATATCAGGTCCAGCAATGGTTTCCCTTTTCTAACAGTGGTGATTCCATACTCTTGGTTTTGGCAGCTCTCCTGTGGCCTTTCTGGACACAGAAGTATATGTTTGCTTTTAAATTTTCAGTGTTTTTTATATGTAGAGAAATTACATGACTGTAACATGTCTTTCTAATGTGAACGATACCATTGTAAATTAAAGGTGATGCCACCTAAATCAGAGGAATTATTTTGCTACTGAAATGAAAACAAAAATGATGATATTTTATGGTGGGAAAAAGATTCTTCTAGAGAAATGTCAAAATAATTACAGCACAATAATTTTTTAAAGCAACACAAATACATGAAAATGCCCAGAAGTCACAGAAATGTGTTTGCAGAGGTATTTGCTTTGTATTAGCCTGGTTCCTGTGTGACATGACTTGATTTCTGTTATTGACTTGATTTCTGATTTTGGCAGTAAGTATAGGACTAAAAAAACTGTGTCCAATTAATGTTTTGTGAACAGATTGTGCAGAAATCTACAATGACGGCCATAAGCAAAGTGGATTCTATAAGATGAAACCTAACCAGAGTCCTACTGAATTCCTTGCCTTCTGTGACATGTCTGAAGGGGGTGGTTGGACTGTTTTTCAAAGGCGTTCTGATGGCAGCCAGAATTTTGATAGGTAGGTACTAGACTCAGTCATTAACATTTGAAACAAAGTGAAGAAACATTAAACCAGATGGAGCTAAGTTTTAACTTCAGAATTATGTGAATAAGTTGTTAACCCAGATAGAAGGGAGGAACAGTTATGCTGGAGGACAGCCTCCAGATGAGCTACCACTTCTGGCTCAGTCTCTCTGCTGGGAGACATCTCTTCTAGTATTTTTCTGACGGCTTGTGCATTTTACGCAAGGACACTTCAGTGTCAAATGCATTAACAATTACTGGAGCAAGAACTCTTAATGACAAATAAAGGACTGTCTTGTCTTTTGCAAATAGTAAAAATCTAAAGAAGTAAAAATGTCAGTAAAAACGTCTGCTTGAATGAAAATACCATCAGCAAGCAAGTATGAGAGAAATCCACCGCAGGGTCATTTGTAGCTCATGGTAAAATGCCTCCAGGAAAGATAAGATTGGTGAGGACTTGATCTGTGGACACCTGACCTCCTTGCCTTTGCCAAGACTCTAGCATTTTTTTGGGAAACGTCCAGAGGATAAATTTTTGGTGCTGTGAGACTTGAATATAAAAAACCCAGAAATATTTACAGATATTAGAAGTAACAGGAAGGTTTTCAGAACCTCCGCTTTGCCCAATTTGCTTTTCACACATCTGCATTCTTCTGTGGATTTATGTCTAACCTGTGTTTATAATTACTGTAACTTTACAATACTTTATGAAATAGAGAAGCAATCACCAGAGAGGATGAAAAACTGCAATCCAGCCAAGAAAACCTTGTTATTCTTATTTTATAAAAGATGAACAGACAAGCTACAGAAGCAATCTGTAGCATTTTACAGTTGTTACCACCACACACCACCCATTCTTCTCCCTTGCCAGAGACTACTTAAGTCACAGAGGATGCTTTCTCTTATGACTGCCTGTCCACAGCCTAATACTTCCACCCATTGCTTCAAGTATGGTTGCTTCTCATCGAGGAAATAGATCATATTTTTGTGCCCATTAAAACATGTCATGGAACTATAATCACTGAGAAAGTGTTTCAAAGCCAATGTAGACGGGAAAGATTCAATGCTTTCAGCATACACATCAATTCTTGAAACTATGCACCAGTGTGAGTTCAAAAATTGTTAGAAACAGTCCATGGAAATGGCTAGCTAATATTTGAATTTGCAAAATTATAAATCCAGCTGCAGGAGTTTCACAGCTTGATCAAATCACAGGAAATAAAGAAACAATGCTTGTGATATACCTACACATTCACTTAGATCCCCTGGATTTAACCGGGAAAAATGTTTTCATTTGGGGTAAATTGTGTGATACCAGAGATTGACTGAACTAATGTGCTTTCTACTGGTTTTAAAATATGTTAATTTTAAGGCACTTTGAATGTACCTCTCAGGACTACTCTTTGGACTGGGATTCAGTGACCAGTGTAGTGTGGGATTCAGCCTTTCACATGTGAGAAAGAGAACTTTGACTAGATTACCTCCTAAAGTGCCTTCTAATTTGAATTCTTCTGTGACCTATGGTTGTATGATAAAAACAAACTTGCTTTTTTGATAAATAGTCATTTATGCTCTTCAGAGTCTGGACTGATTATGAAGAAGGCTTTGGAAATTTTGCTTTGACAAATGGTGAATATTGGCTTGGAAATAAAAATCTTCATTATTTGACTAATCAAGGTAAGATTTATATTGAAGCAATAGTCTCCTATTGTTCTAGTTTCTTTGCGGTTTAGGGGCCATTTTTCATTGCCCTTTTTGTTAGCATGAATCCTGAGTTCCATTGTTAGTCTGCACGGACATCTCCAAGTTTCAGAACAAAACGCATTTCAATATATGTTTCCTAACAAAAGCTTCAAAACTGTCATTGGGCCAATGGCATGCAGGGAGCCCCCGCAAAACAGGGAATGGTTGACACAGACACAAGTATACCTTAAAAGAATTGCCTCTACCCATTTCACTGTCAGCATCACTGGCGGTCCAGAGTCAGGTAGTATGCCGTACCAATTCATCTAGTCAGGGCTTTACATGGCAGCACAGGCTTTACATAAAGGTAAATCGAGGCCTGTCCTGTTGATTAGGCTAGTCTTAGAAAGCTATTTCCATCTTTCTATTAGTCAGCCAGCTAATTCATATGGAAATCAATGCCACCAGGATGTGGTCCTAGTTTAACTCTTTTATCTTGAGAGCATAAAAATCTTATTTTCCTTGGTGTGAGTTTATTAATTGATTCTCACTATCTTTACCACCTCAAATACCTTGCTAAAATATAAAGTCCATAAGGTCTTGCTTTAAAAAAAATACTTTTTGTCTATGCTTGAAAATGTGTATTGGAATAATTCTAAAATTTTCTAAGCTGAATTACATGAATGAATACAAAGAATAGCAAGATATGCTTTAATATGCATAAAGAAAGAAGATGAAACCCCATAAAATATGCTGTGATGATGGAGTATTTTAATTTTCTACTATAATACTGTTTTGAAAAGTATTGAGATAGGCTAGTTTAACCAAAGTAATTTGTGTTGTTATTTCTTAAGGAAACCATACTTTAAGAATTGATCTAACTGATTTTGAAGGAGAACGGCGTTTTGCACAATATACAAGATTCAGAGTTGCAGGTGAAGAGGTAATAAAATATTAAATAATGGCTAGAGGTTTTAATGAAAATGTGGATTCTGTAGGCAGACAATAAACATCTATGTCCCCTAAGTTTCATAAATGTTTGTGTAGAAGCTTATTCTGATATTTTCTTTCTTACCAATGCTTGCAGTTTTCAAATATGTAATAATAGTGGTTTACGTTGATACATCAATTTCACACTTTCTGTAAGATGTGTGAACCATTTGGTTTAGCAGCCATAGATAAAAGCAGTTTTTTCTGTTTTTGTTGATATTATCAAACAATAATGGTACCTGATGTTCTGATTTGTTAATATATACTGCAAACTAATATTGGTTTTATTATGTCATTTATACATAAGGTTATTGACAAATTTTACCCCTGGTAAGCATCTTTATACGCCTTCATTATCTAGTACATAGTGTTTAAGTGGCATGACATTTCTGAGCATAAAAATAGTAGCAAAAGTAACAGATGGGTTTCCTCTTTGTGGTTTCACTCTGACATGCTAAAGGTTAAAGGCATATTGGAATAATGGTTTTTTCCTTTCCTCATGTTTTTCATTAGCATTCTTATGAGATGACTTGTGGTGAATACTCTGGTACAGCTGGTGATTCCCTTACTGGTGGATTTCATCCTGAAGTAAAATGGTGGGCTGATCATCGAGGAATGAAATTCAGTACTAGAGACAGGGATAATGACAAGTATGAAGGGAACTGTGCTGAAGAAGAAAAGGCTGGCTGGTGGTTTAACAGGTATTTGGATTTTATATCAGTATTGTAAACTATTCTGCTTTATGTGTTTTCATACAATAATACCATATAGTAGAAGACAGGATTGGCATTGTTTATTATATTTGCAATCTGACCTGGACCCATACCAGAGATCTATCTCAGTGCTGGTTAAGACTGAGACTCACCTTAGAAGGGACAGCACCTACTGCACAGCTCGAGCTGATCTGTAACAGTATTTGCCACAGGCTTTGGTCATTTTTGTTATCAGACATTAAGGAGAAGATAATTTTGTCCCTTTAAGATAACCAGTATTTACACAAGTGGGTCGTGTAGAGTTTGCCGATGTATCCCTGTTGTACTTCATTCTTGCATTTCTCCTGCGTTGCACTAGACCAGATGTGGCAGTACTGTAGAATATCTGACAAGTTAAGCTAGTGCCGGGATATAAGCCTCATTTTCTTCACCTCAGTTCACAGCACCTCACTTCTGTTATTTCTTCTATATCAAGCTGGGAATGCGTCCACTCAGTTTCTGTCAGTGAGCATGGCTCGACTGAGAGGAAGATTTTTTTTTAATAGGGATCAGTAAAAGAATTTTAAAATCCTACTTGGGTACAAAATAGCAATTCAAAAAGGAAGGATAAAACTGGTAGCATTAGCACTGTCAGTATAGGCAGCTACGTTCTTTCCCTTTATTAATTAGATAAATATAGCCATGAAGAGAAACTATGCAACATAGCTGTGTAATAGAGAGGTTTAAAACCCAACTCAGGGCAGCACGCTGTGCTCGCACTGTGATCTCAGTTCACTTGGCAAGAGCTGCCAGGCTGGATGAACTCCATTGTTTCTCTCTGTTGTGTCACCCTTTATTTGTTTTTTAACTCCTTATTTTCCAAACTCTGTTTCCATAAGTAGTCTGTGACTGCCTTACCTGATCTGATGTAGCTATTAACTCAGTGTTTCGTAATTGATTATTTATTTTAATGTATTTGCATAGATAGTGTATCTGCAGAATGTTTGAGACATACAGGAAAAAAATCACATATAGACAAAGTTTTTTTGCAGTTCTCAGGAAAGCTAAGACACAAAAGGAAAAGGCAACTGTGTTGGAGATCCTTTTCCCATGAAATCAGAACTTTCGTGGATTTAAGAGTAATATCTAGACCTCAAGTAGCATAAAACTCTGATACCATGCCATGGAATTCATTAAGAGTGAAATCACCGATCAGTTTTAGTCAACTGCATAGATTTTTTGTCTTTTAAAAACTTTTTTTTTTTCCTTCTAATATTGGATTGGTCTGGAGACAAGAGAATGACCCCTTTGCAAAAGTAGCTGTACAGCAGAACTTGACAGTTATTAATACCTTGTAGTTGGTGCTAAGTAACTACTAAAGATAGCTGACTCCTACCAGGCTAGTTCCTATTATGGCTGTGTAGTTCATGCTCTTAAAGTGACAGTCTATCTGGATAATGAAAATGAGTTACTAATAGTGTTATTCCACTGCCTTGCTACTGACTTTTTTCTGTTAAGCCTAACATAAAATAGAATACTGCAAAATACTATAGAAAATTGCACTATCCTTAAATCCTACCTGAAAGAACAGTACTGGCAGAGAAAGGAAAGCACACAGAACACGTATTTGTCATGCACAGATTAGCAAACACAGAAGGAATTAGTGATCTTGGCTGGTTTGTATAGGAGCTCCCAGCAATGAAGGAATTTTTTACAGCCAGCTCTATGCTATCTGGACTAACGAAATACAGAAACACCCAGATGATACGAATACCAAAGGATGTGACACAGCTGAGGCCACATGGAAGTAGCTCAGATCTAGTTTAAAGCCACTGGTCTTGCTCCAGCTCACGACTTGTTATCCTGGACTTCTGCAGAAAAATGTCTTCTCTGCATACTTTGGTAAGCAAAGCTCTAGAAGAGATTTTCAGCTTGAGTGCAGATCCTCCGAGCTGGGTTCACTCTGGTACTACACCCAGGTCATAAGCTTTCCTGCATCCAGGGCACTGCAAAGGTCAGTCAGTTCCTAACTGGTGAAAGAAGAGCTAACAAGCGTAGCTGGACATGTGCTTATTCTCTCCCCATCACTCCCAGTTTTAGTTAAACCATGCATGGATGATCACAATGGATCTGCCAGGCATCAAGTTAGGGCCACAGATCTCACTAGCTCAGGCTTCCTGCCTCACTGATCATCCTGGAGACAGCACAGCTACATCCGTGTGCGGCCATACTGCAGTCAGTAAGTCCAGGCAGAATTCAAATGGTTCTTCAGGGAACCAACTCTGTGTGTCTGCATCTGTCATATAGTTAATATATAATTCAGATAAAATGTCCGTGGATAACTGAGAGTTGAGTGTACTTTTGAAAGTACTGCAGTGCAGTTTTTTACTTTAAAAATGACCCTGTGGGAATGAGAGGAGGAACACAGGCTAACTTTATGGTGTTTATTGATTTGTGAATAATGAATGTTGCTTCTTTTTTCTTCAGTATGTCCATTTACTTCAGACAGCATCCAGTTGGTTAAAAAATACCGTATATTTTTACTATTAGTGCCTCCCATCACTAATTAAGAGTTGTTACTGGCTTATGTTGTTGTTGAAAAAATCATGTTTTGCCTGCTTCCACCAAAGGAAGTAAAAGAAGGGGTTCAGTTGACCTAGATACGTTATGATTCTTCTAATGAAATCTGTGTTTTGATTTGAAGTAGACAAGAGTGCCTGCTCAACACAGAATTTGCATGGCTAGAAAGATTACGTCAGCTCTGACACAAGTTTGTCATTCTCAAAAACAAAGTCACTTTTGATATCTGCAGTTTGTAAGTGTTCCGCCAACACATTACGAAAATTGAGCTTTAAAATTGTAAGCAATAAATAAGCATATCTATCTCTATGAGAATTTTCCTATAAGGCTTTTATCACAGTTTTTATTTTGGTTCTCAGAAACTGTTGTGAGTGAAGTGCAAGCAAAGCCAAAGAGACTAAGATTTGCCAGTAATAATATCCATAAGGTTCATTTGGACTGTTTTCTGTTTGCATATTTTCTGAAGTCTGCTTTTGAAAACCACTGTGGTGTTTGACAGCTAAATATTAACAGCACTTATATTGGCAGATAAACCGAGTTGATTCATTACAATGTGCTGCAGAAGAAACAACCATTTTGCTCTCCTAAGGTCACATAAGGTTCTAAACTTCTTTCTTGTAGAAACTGAATGAGTATCAAGGTTGTGCTGGTACCTATTCAAGCCTTTGGGGTTTTGCTAGGGTTTGTTTGTTTGAACTGCTGTATTTAATAAACTGTAACAGCATTTCTGCTTAGAGTATGTTAAAGAACCAAAAAAAAGAAGTACTTCATATAGTCAAATACAATGCCAGCTCCAGTGACCCAGAGAATTGGTATATATACATTTAACTAGCTGTCAGATCTGATCTATTTGTAAATAGAAGTCCACAGCTGAATAGGCAAACTGATGGTGGTGTTTAGGTTTTGTCATAGGAAACACTGTGTGGGGTAACTGCAAAATGTAAGAGGGGCTGCTCTGGAACAATAAAAATGAGAATAGTATTTCTTTCCCAGAGCTTTGCCTGCTGTATGCCCTGCTGCCACAAAAGACCTCAACAATTCTGGAATAATTCTCCGGTGAAACAGAGTAGCGGGCAGAACTCAGAGAGCTGGTAATGTCAGAAAACCTGTGGAAAGAACAAAAAGAACTTTTGTTTCAAAGAAGCTAAGAGCACTTGCAGTTGGGCCCTAATTAAACTGTTATTGTTGAGGCGCTCTGAAGTCCACAAATGCAGATTTTTGCACCTATCAGACTGGGTTGTTATCAACATGGCCAAAGTTTTGACTCACACGGAAACGACAAATGCTTGCAGCTTTTCCACAGGAAGCCTTATTTCTCTTTTCCTTTATTATTTCTTTTTACTTTTCCACCAGGTGTCACTCTGCCAACTTGAACGGTCTGTACTACAAAGGCCCCTATTCTGCAAAGACAGACAACGGGATTGTTTGGTACACTTGGCATGGGTGGTGGTATTCTCTGAAATCTGTTGTCATGAAGGTCAGACCAGCAGACTTTGAACCTGATAAAGTATTTGATTAAGACGATTTATCTAGTTAATCTTTTAGCAAATCAATCCAAATTAAAACAGATGAGGAGATTTTTACTTCTTATCTCTGCATATATAAATCTGGAATAATTCCTCTGCAACCAGTAGTTTTATGAGATGTGAGAAGGCAATCTGGCCTATGAATCTGTAGATACAAATACCAGTGCTAGTACGTGTACAGGATTTTTTTTAAAGAGACAGGTGTTCACCTAGAAATAAGAGCATTTTCATCAACATGGAGAATTTTTGGCTTCTGCAGTAACTACAAATCCTTTCACCTTTTAAAAAAGTAGTATTGTCACTGTGTTGCCTCAAAAATGAAAATTAATTGTATGTATTACAACCGAAAATATATTTAAATACAAGCATAAGGCTGGTTTAGTCAGGGGATGGAACATACTTTCTTTGGAATGATTCAAGGCTTTAGAAGTGAGTTTCCTGTAAATTCCTCTGATTTATTTGTTGCATGTGTTGTGTACATAGCATACATTAGAAGTATAAAGAATGAGGCAGGGAACTGAAGGAAGAGAAGGGATAAAGGCTAGAATCAACTGAATCCAGCATACAGAAGTGGATTGTCTGTTGTTGCTGAAGCATTTCTAGGACTGGTTGCATCATTTCTAATATTTTTAGATGGTCGGTAATTATGCCTTTCTTCTTGGTAACCATTATACCTTTCTTTTTTTGGTAATGTTTGGTAACATAATCTGGACTTTACTGTATCAACATTTGGAGTTTACCAAAAAGTTGAATAACAAAAGCTGCAACTGATTTTAGTGTTAGCTCTGCTTTGAACATAGACTATCATAATACATGTGCAGAGGGAAGTGTATTTCATGTGCAGCCAAAATCTGGCATTTTAGAGGTTCTTAGTGCTTAACTCTATAAACCTTTACTTTCTTCATGTACCTGGTAGCCTCCACAATCTCCAAATTCAAATGCCCTGTTCAGTCACTTCGGAGTGGTTTGCTTCTACGCCTATTATCTTCTCCTCTTCCTATGTCCTTGTCTTGGCTCCTTGGGCTTTCTCCCTTCTCAAGCTGCAGATTCACATATTTCTTCTATGAGAACGATCGGGAGTGACTCTGCCTACCCCTGGCTTCTGTGCCGAGCACCACAATAGACTCTAATAGCCAGTAATGACAAGAATCGCTGATTAGTGCTCGCTGCCATGGAGGAGGTAGGAACACTCTCTGGAAAGCTATCTGATGAAATGTACTCCATTTCTGCTGAGCAGATGTAAATGGAGATTTTAAAAAGCATATGGATCCGAGTCAAACTTGGGAACTTTTATTTTCCTGCTTTCCTAAAATAATTTTGTTTTGTGGTTAGACTGCCAGTCTCTCGCCCTCTGTCCAAATACAGTTTTTGAACCTGGCAGCCAGTTTCAGTCAACATAAGGAAATGTAACTTTTGGCAACTTATCAGTCAGTTTACAGCTACATTGATACGAATACCGATCAGATGAATGATAATTCCCCGCGTGGCCATTTTTCCTTCCATTTCCATCCCCCAAAACCAAAAGATCAGCAAGAATCCTTGAAAGAATTGCATGGAATAAGGGAGGGAGGATGTGTAGAACAACAGGGAGAAAAAAGAGAGGTTTATATGAAACAATCTGTCTCAATAAGATAAATCAGATTACATCTAAACAAATAAAGGGTTCAAGCAGCTAAAAAGAATGTTACCATGTAAAAATGGTGCTGCTAAAACTCTGCAGTATGGAGGTTTTGAGGTCTGTGCTTCTTGCAGTAATAGCAGGTATTCTAGATAATCCAATCTTTTTCTTGCTATATCAGTGGATACTCCACTAGAGATTTCTAGCCTTTTAGCACTTCCCTGTACCCCTGCCTGAGAGGACCAGTGGATGACCGCTTATTTGGAACCCTGTTTAATCAGTTAAAGCAAGTTAAATTCTGTATCTGACAGGAAGGCATACCAGCCTATGTATGGCGTGTATGTATATATGTATATACTTACATACAGATATATACATATTCAGCATTGAACATTAAAGGAGAACATCTGATATGTATTTTTATCCAATTTTACTACAGAAATTAAAATGGGTTCCTGTGTAACTCTGTGAGTAGGTCTATAGATTTGGGTCATTAATAATACAATGGAAATTTTGGAGCAGTTTAAAAAGATGTTTTAAATACAGTATTTCCCATCATGATTTTCAAATTCTTTTGCTACTCTAAGAGGAGAAGGATTTAATTATTTGCAAAAACATGGATGACGTTATGTAGAAATTGTTAAAACACCCTTAGTTTTTCAAAGCAAAAGGGAAAGATTAGCTTAGGTGTTTGGAGAGTATCGAGACAGATCATATTCCACATAATTTAAATAAAAGACATGGAGGATTTAAATACAGCAAAGTTTGGTCTCTAGCACACAAAACAGACTCTTGACATGTACAGCTTGTGCTCATAAAATCTCCAGTAATTTTTTTGTTTGCTGCAGCATAAATCCATCCTCTTTACTTATGAGAATGCTAATGAAATCTTTCAGCTGAGTTAGAGTGCTTTTTGTCATATTCTGATGTAAGATTTGACTCCCTTTCTCTATTGGAGATCAACATGAAGGAGGATCAAATATTTCTTTGTACACCTTACGAAGCATTTATATGCTTATTTGCATTGAATGCTTTTCAGAACAAGGACTTTCATATCCTAGCTGTCTGAAAAGCATCTAGCATAGTGCTAGCAATATGCAACTCCAGTATTTAATTCCCACTATCTTTCTTTGTGTCCACAGGAAAAACATGTGAGTGTTGCAATTCAAAATGGTCGTAGAATTGTTCTTAAATAAACAAACCCTTTAGTTTCAAAAGGCAAGTTTAAATAACCGCTAGAAAGGAGAGTGCAGCTTGGAAGAGAATTCTTTTCTCTGCCTGACCGGGATGGTTCGTTTTAATTTATTTCCTCAACAGGTATGAACATGTTCTTAGGTAGCGTTTATTCTTACAAGATAACAGAACAAATGCCAGTTTATTTGTTCAGGCATTAGACAGAAAAACATATTAAAACTTAAAATGAATACATACCATTTGATGCACATCGTGTAACCCAACAGAAGAAGAAGAAGAATCAAGGAAATGACAAGGGAAATGTTTTCTCAGTCATGATTTAATAAAGAACATAACGATAGCTACTAGCAACGTGTAATCAAAAATGCCTGGTATTTGTTCAAGGAAAATACCTTTATATTTTCAGTTGTCTATTTCTGTTTTCTTGCACTTGCTAAACATTTTGGAGATTAAAAGAATGGAAACTACAAGCTCGGGTGAATTACATGAGCAGTAAAAGAGCCTTTTATGCTACATTTGTTTTCCCGAGAATATCTAGTATGCATTGACAGAGCTGAGGTACTCAGTCCGGCCTGCTGCTTTCTAGTGGAGACTCTTCTCCATCTCTACTGCCTAGCTAGAGCCTACCTCTCCCCACCATCCCCAAAACTGTTACTCCTGACACCAATTATTGAACCCCTTTTGTAAATATAACATTTTGTTCTGTCAAAGCTACTTCTCACTGTTAGCAAAATGGAACTGAACCAC
This sequence comes from Eurystomus gularis, assembly GCA_013400335.1. Classification (NCBI taxonomy): domain Eukaryota; kingdom Metazoa; phylum Chordata; class Aves; order Coraciiformes; family Coraciidae; genus Eurystomus; species Eurystomus gularis. The sequence goes on along the minus strand of VZZY01006951.1, from coordinate 382,335 downwards.
AGCTTGCCACATCTGTGAACATTCCTATCATGTTCCTTTAGTTTTCACCTCCTTTTGAGCTCAAAAAGAGTGAAAATGCAGCTTTTTATACCCTCTTTTTTCTTTTTTTCAGTAGTAGGTTCTCTTTGACAGTTGTGAAGGAAGTACAAGGAGCAGAAAAAGTATCCAGGGAAGTATTCTGTATCCAAATTTTCAAAAATTTCTGCTTATTTCTGTCTTTTTTAATTATCTATTAAGAGGTCCACTTAGTTAAAAATGGAACTTTTCAAAACCAGGACGTACTTCGAAATTACTATGAGCATATGCTTGCTGTTTTCTTGGAGTAGGCCTGAGAATTGGGAAATCAGCAAGGTTTGAAGCATTCAGCGAAAATCCATGTGCAATATATGCTCAGAGAGAGAAAAGTTACCATCTTCTGTTAGCTAAAGTGCTTGTTCAAAGAGAATGCGAAACTTTATAAGGATAGTGTCTCTTATGCTTTATTAGTTTTTAGTTGAATACATAGTGTTCATCTAAAAATCATCTTTTCCAAGGGCCATCTTAACCTTTGTTTAGTGCAGGATGAAATCCACCTTGTCATTGCTACATCTTCAGTTAACTAAGACACTTCCTCTTAATCTTACCCTAATGCTAAATAGATTGCATCAGAAACATAATGTTGATATCCAAACATTGATTAAACAACCCTGGGGCCAAATTTGTATGTCTGCTGGCAGAACAACCAAAATACAGCTTTGGCAAAAAATAAAACCCTGTAGTGTTTCACCCTTCCTCAGCAACCTGTAAATACCTGTGTATACATTTATTTTACCGGTCTCCTATAGAATCTATGCTTCCTTCCTTTCTTTTCTTCCCTCCTTACTGATAGTCTGATCTTTAATCTTGCCCTTTAGTCATGGTTTGCATATCTGTGAACGGCTGGTTTAAGGAACCTGGGTAGCTCTGAGGTTCTGCAGAAGCTGAGCAAAGGCTCTGAGGAGATAAATGATGTACTTAAAGGCATCTAAAATGATAGTTGGATCTCTAAATCTATTGTGAGAATCAGTGTCCAACCTAGTTTATATACAGATTGGATTGAATTACTGTAATGAATATATGACCCAACATGTGGGCAGGAAGATAAGCAGATTCCTCTTAAAAAGTATATGGTTCTCACAAATGATTACCTGAATTTCAGTGCATCCAGTTTTGTTGTCCTTGCAACAGGTCCTATGTAATATTAGCTCCATAGACTCCCGTGCAATTGCAAAATTACATTGCCACAGGAGCCACTGGGCTGGCACTTTCTGCAATGTGATAGTTCATATCAAATTAGCTAAACACAGACAAGTGACTTATGAGCAGAAAGGCTTTTCCTTTAAGTGAGATTCTGCACTAGATGGTGCTCTGTACATGTATTTTCTTAAGCAACAGCACATTTGTAAATTAGTACAAATGTTTCTCCTGATGGAAGTTAATTATTAAATAATAGAAAACAAGTCAAAAATGTTTAAGTGAATTTAGTCCTTAACTCACTTTTGAAATCATACATGAGTTCCTAAGATTACCTAAACCCTAGGGAAATTTACAGCATCTAATTATCTTAAGATATGGGACATTTAGGCAGTTAAATTGTGGTCTCTAATTTTAAAAGCCTTGCACTACAACAGTAGTTTGTATCTTCTGCTGAGTAGCAAACAGAAACAAAACTACACAAATTCCAAACACTACCTGAACTAACATATCCTGTACACACAACTGTATTCCTGCTATGATTCCTCTACTCCTCTTCCCTGATGGGATCCCTTTCTGTTGTCCACATCTCAAGTACCCTGAAATTCAAGGGAACTCAAATGGAGTGAGACCCAGCTTTGTATCATAACACAAATAATAAAGCATTTGAATGTTTCTTGTGATCAGGAAACAGATTTTGTGAACACTCGTGGCACCAGCAGGATGAAATGCCTGCATGTGCCAATGTGAACTCACTGCAGGGCGAGAGGAAATCCATCTCCTGGCAAGAGGCCATACACCCCTCTGGGAAAAGCACCCTTCCTGAAGTCAGTGGGTTATTCATGTGGGACTCTGCACAAGTAAAATTCTTGCTGCATGTAATAGCTGGAAAGCCTTTCAAGTCTCACTCTACAGGCTAATATCCAAATTTGAATTATTAACACTTGCAAGATGTGCAAACATTTTCTCTTGTGATGAAAGGAATTTTAATGATCATAATGCATCTCTTTTTTCTTATTTTCTAATAATTTTGAATGACTCATTTTAAATATCCCATGGAAGTTTTGGAAATAATGCTAATTCAGATTGTTCCAGTCCTCTGTCACTGGATCCTTTCCACCTCTGTTAGATGCTTAATTAAAGATCTCAGCACAGTTCTCATATATTCCTCTTATTGACTCTCCTAACAAGGGGCTTAACAGCTTCTGAGTTGGTTTCACTATCTCTCAGACTCACTACAGAAGAAAAGGAAACAGAAAAATCTCACCTGGAAGAACACAAAATTAACCTAAAGTTTCTAAGCAAAAAGTTGTAGTGTACTGAAGGAAGGGAAGGGCTTTCTTTTTATATTTACACAACTTGAATAAAAAAGTCATTAATATTTGCAATCCATGACAATAACTTTAAATTCTACTTTATATTTTCCTTTGACTCCCCAACATTAAACTAAAGCACTTGAGCTGCTAAGCCTGGCATAAAACTTTCATAAATAAGATAACTGGACACCTTCCCAGCTATGTAATTTTCAACTTTTTTTTTCCTCTCCCCAAAAGAATGAACAAAATTAATCTCATGCAAATCAACTCAGTCTAGTAAAGTTACACTGGGGATGAATTAGGCCTGTCACCTGCTCCTCAAACAGATCATTTACATGGTATCCCATAGGAAAAACAGCTTTAACAACAAATTCTTTCTATTATTATTCTACTACTTTCCCATTAAAAAGGTATCAGCCATATTCATTATATAGCATTTTATAGGGAGTGTAGCCCTGTAAGTCCATATGTGCTCTGCAATTAATCAAATACTAATGACCAACAACCTTCTCCTGTGTTACCTGAACAATGAAAATATCTGTGTTTATGTCCAGCTAGAGCTGGAAAGAATGAGAGCTAGAAAGCAAGGAAGAGATTGCCCATGACATCTCAGACTTACTTGTTGACTCATGTGATAACAGGCTATACATTCTCTGTATAGATCTCATAATGTCTCTGTCATTTGTACACTAATTAACCCTCCAAACCAAAATTCCAGAGAAATTAAGACATCCGGCAACTTTTCAAAGAACACTGCCACTACAGGTGACGAATGAGCATCAGACTGTCCAACATAGGAAGAGTTCCTGACAAAAAAGATAATTGCATCAAATTCACTTTTGAGGTCTTCTGCTACGTCACAAAGTGACTGTAGGGAAAATATGGACTTCCTTAGGGAACAGCACTACCGTAATGATTTCAGCAGATGAAATATAATTTATATAGATATTTACCTTTCTTCCTTACTTGATGAGCAGCCTCATCTAAAACAGCTTTAAGAAAATACTGAACTCTGTATCATAGACTTGCTCATGAAATGCCCTTATCAGAGAACACAAAAGACTACCTGTTTCATAAGGAAACATGCTGCATTGTGGTTCTTTAAAATATCAGTGGGGATACATGTATTTTTGAAGAACTCATTGGAAGCTGATGCCTGGCAACTGCCTTGTCTCTGTTATTCACCTCCTTTGTTTACTTTTTACCTACAGTATCTTCTTTCAGTGGAATACTGCTGGAACCAAAAATGTAAAATGAGACTTGAGAGACGGTCAGCTGCTAATAAAAGGTTCCACTGTCCCTTCTTGCTGACCCACTAATTTAAATGCAAGCAACTCTGATGTGATACCAGAGAAAGCCTTCATTGGGGTGTATTTATGCTTGCTCATTAAAAGCAAAGAAGTTTCAGCAGACTGTTTATTGGAGATGTTGTGACATAAATCTTCATCTATAAATGTGTTTCTTCAATTATATGATAAAAATAAATATTTTAAGCAAAGCCTGTATTATTCTCTGAAAGAAAAAAAGTACTGCAGTACTGTTTATTTCACTGTCTGTTTTACTATCATGGAGTCCAATCATAGTGGGAAGAGAACAAATGACCAAAATTAAAATTCCATCTCTGGGACATACAGATTTTGAAAGGCAGGTAAAATGTGGAAGCCTTCTGACTCATGGATCTCATCTCAACATAAAAAAGAACAAAACTCAAATGTATGCATTTTCAGTTTAAGAAGCGAAACCTAGAATTCATAGATGTCAGAGTGAGAATGTTTTCCCCATCACCTCTGACTGTATCATATAACAAGTCACTGACCTCTCCTTGTGTATGAGAGAATTCTGATTAAGGCATTTTACAGAGCACTTCAAAACCTCCTCAGGAAACATGTAATTACATTGCATTATATTATATTACAGGACTATATTTTATTCCATTACTAGCCTAGGCTACTAGTTCTGTCTGATCCCTGTCTGTCATCAGGAATCTTCAGGTTTTTCACTTGGATAAAACCTTACTAGCAGCAGCTCCTAAACTATATACAACATAGGAAGAGAGGTTAAGGCTTTTGTGCACTCTCTGCATACTGGTTTAAGGTAGCAGAATGGCTCCATTTCAGAAACATTTTCCGTAGTGATTAATTCAGTCTCTGGGAGAAGCATACTGCGCAAGAATTTCCGGGTATCTTTAAAATGCCCAGAGTTCTCCCTGAAAGATTACCTTTGCCAGCTTACATCTAAGCTGCATATTTAAAGGAAAGAAGTGCTGACTATAGCAGAAGGCTCCACTATACTTAGCCCTTATTGTCTTCAGTTTCTAGACTGGCATGATTAATTAAGGAAGTCTGCAGCTTCAACTTCCACCGAGACAGCAGCGCTGAAGAGCAGGAAGTCATTGGCTCTAGTTGGCACCACCATCCATTATATCAATATTCACAGAGGGAGACAGGATCAGTAACTCTTAATAACGCATTCCCTGTTACAGTCATTTTAAGCACAGTGCAAGCTGCTCATTGTAAATGGCAAATGAAATCCAGAAGTGAGAGTCAATGTGCATAGTATGGTATTTCAGTCAGTTTTCTGTGATAAATACGAAGTATGGAAAAAAAGTCAGGCATACAAAGATTCCTTGGAGAATTCTAGTAATACCTCGGGGCTTAGAAAATGCTGTTTGTTACTGCAGTGTGCATTTCAGACTGTGGGAAGTTATAAAAACCGACAAATGTCCACTAATAGGAGGCTGAGCAAGAGATTGTGGTTAAGGATGACGCCATGTGGGACAGCAGGGATGAGTACTCTTCCATTGCACATTCCAGCTCTGACTCAGAAGCTCATCACAGTAGAAAACATAAATGTTTTTATAATCCCTTGTGCAAATAAACTGACTTCTGCCTTCAAAAGATTCTGACTCTGCATCCTGGTTGCTCACCTACTTGCTAGCCTTAAGTTCAGCTAAGAGAAAGCAAATAGCTAGCAATGAGGGAACAAACATGTTTGGTCCTACTCCAATTTAACTTTTCCTCCTGCTATCCAGGACTTTCAGAAAGAGGAACTGAAGTCGAAACAAAGAACAAAATAGATTGCCCAGACGATGTTGTTAATGATTTTGTAAGTTTGTGTGTTTGGCTTTTTCTTTTTTGTTACTGTTCCTTATACTTACAATTAATCCTTAAGACTGCACAATGGCCAAAATAACATAACTAAAATATTAATTCAAAATTTATCTGGTTTATTAATAACTTCATTTGTTTACATCTTTACAGTATGAAATATCAACAACATATAATTTTATAGCTAACTCCTACTGCATCCCAGGTGAATAGTGCTGTAGACACATAGTAAATGCATGACCTTTCGCATTTACCTGCAAGTTTCCAATGTAATAATGCTCTTGTTTCAGATGCAGCTGAATCAATCTTGTCCAATTTGTAAAGTCAAGTGGCTTGAACACTAGACAGGACTAAATTTTCTTAAGTAAGGCCTGTCCAGCCATTAAAACTATGCCAAAACCAACAGTCTTCCAGTCTGTTACATTTAAGTTGATGAGGTTTTTTTCCCTAGCAAAGTTTCTTTGGTCAGTTAGAACAAGTATTGAGGGAGCAAAAGTAATACATCAGACCTGTTCTAAGGAAAATAAGGATCAATTCAGACATGAGTTCATGTAAGACTTCTAAGTGATCTATGCTGCAATGGAAAACGTGGACTAAAATGCATTGAGTGCAAGTAAGAAAAAAATATCCTGAATTTACATTAATTTTCTTGCTCCCATTGGATGCATACCATTTCTTAAAAATGACACGCAGAAAAGGCTTGGTTTGTGTTTTCTGTAGTTTTCCCCAGTCTCTTATTGTCCATTCAGTAACCTTTCAAGCACACAGAACCACATCCAGTTACAATCACCAAATCAAAAGCACGTGCTGTCCTTCCATTGATGCTGGAGTTCCTCTGTCCATATTAGAGAGTATGGGGAAAGAAGATGAAAGGTTTTCACTCTCCAGTTACCTGACTTTTCACCTTCAGCAGTTCCCTTTTGAGCAACTGGTGCTAAATCGTGCCATAGGCTGCTGCCACACAGCCCCCTCACAGCATTGTTCTGTTCCATCCTGTCTCAGTAAGGCTCAGATGGGGACATCTTGTTGCCACACCAAACAGGTTTTGAGCTGTTCCTCTCTATTTTGTTGGTGCAAGTTTCTGTTCAGTACCCACTACCTTTATCACAATTACTCTCATTTCTCTGCTGTTCCTGTCCCATTACATATACCATACCTGCTTCTAAGTAGGGCTATTCCAGCCAGTATGAACACTGGTGTAACTTGCAATGTTAAGGTGCTGTGTGTCTAATGCAATACACATTCACATACACAGAGAGAGATGAAACCCACAGAAACCTATTGAAAGACCAGAAAAATCCCATTACTGATAGAACAGGGTCTAAGCAAAGAGCTGCTTGTGAGCTCAGATGCGTTAGCACCTTTGAACAACTTCTTGGGCATCAGCTGGTCTGCAGAAATTGTTAGCATGTATTACCTTGCATTTGCTACAGGCAAACCGTGTGCAAGTCAGCTTAGCCTTCTCTCCTGTCAGAACAGGTCACATCACCATGTATTTGCTGCTGGCTAAGAGCCTATTCATCCCCACATCCACATTTACCACTGTGCAAATGATATTTGCTAAACCCTGCTAACTTAATCTCACATCCAAGCCTCCCACTGGGGAGATGCTACAGTAGCAGTATCATTTATTTGCTCTTTAATAACAGAAAAGTCACAGAAGCAAATAATATTCAGGATCATTTAAATAGCTGACCTGCTATAGGTAAGAATGGAATTGGGTTTAATTCAGCAAAATTTTATTACTTCAAAACGTTAAGCCTACAGTAAGCTAGTGATGAAACCACTGAAAAAGTAGGAAAAGAAACCAGTTGTGTAACCTTCCCTTCTATTAGTTTCTCTTTAATCTTAGTATCAATAATTCTTCCTCTGTTAGGCACTCCTTATATAGCTGAAGGCAAGCGCATCTTGGAGCTGTTGCAGACGTATAGCCCTTAAAGGCTCAGGAGCACTTGTTTCCTGGCATGAAACACTTTCAAATAGGTCTGTGCAAGTGTCTTCTTGGAATTTTATCTTCACCTTCATTTCTTTCCCACAGATGGTTACTTGAACAGAAAGATCTTAAGGAGGACTTGTAGAAGAAAAGGTATTTTCCTTTAAAGACAAAAAAAAAGAAAAAAGAGCAAAGAAACAATCAGGAATAGAAAAAAGTAAGAAAGTAAGAATGTGTAGTGCTGTCTGCTTTTCATCTTGCACTCAAGACTGAAATTCTCCATTCCCTGTTCACTGTCTCTAATAGCAAGATTATCTCCCACTCCTTCTCCATCTTCTCTGACTCATCTGCCAGCATGTTGTTTGGAGAGCTCCTCCAGTTTCTCCTCTTATTTGCTATAGGGTGCCACAGAAATTTGTTGCCAGCCATTGTCTCTTTATCACATCCAATAGTCCCACGTGCAAAGAGATCCAGTTAGCATCTCCAGGCACTTTTTTCACATCTGTTCCTCTCTCTCCTCTGACCAAGTCATTCCTCAGGTTAGTGCCCCTGTGATTATTTAAACATAAGCTCCAGTCCAGCATAACTGGAAACTGTTCAGTCTGTTATTGACATCTACAAAGAACACCATGATTCTCTTAGGAAGTGGGCAGGCTTGACTAGAAATCTTCCCATTGTGGCAATATATGAAGCTCGCAAACATCTTCTTCGCATGGTCTGTGATTTAAGCTTTCCCAGCAGCCATCCTCCCAGCCAGTACACTTTTCCAAGGTTTAGCCATCTCCCATGCTGTAATATCCCTCCCCCATTGCCTTGACAAAGACAATTAAATTCTCAGTTGTGCTCACATGGATTGAAAATGCTGTTTTAAAGATAACTCTGCTGGGCCATTATGTTCACTACAGGATCTTCTTTTTTTCCTCTCAGAATAGACAAATAACCATGTTTGTTATTTTTGCCTAAATGCACTTACATGAAAATACGTTTGCTTAGGAAATGGCATATCTGGAAAATACCAAGGGCTAACAACTGTAGGTAGGGAACAGTGAAGTTGTCATTCTGCATATAGCTATGTAAGCTCATGGAAATGACACTAAAGAAGGGGGGAAATTAGTAAATTTTTTTTCTAACTGGAAAAAATAGAGAAGTAAAATAGTCTAGAAGAATAATACACACATTCTGAATTACTAATATCAGCAAGGAAGAACATCTCCTATCTAGATCTCTCAAAATATTAATAGAAATAAAACAATGAAACTGATACCTGAACTCCATGCAAGATGAAACTTACTGTTTTCCTAATTACTGTATTTGACATAAGGAAATGCTTCCCAAAATTACTGAACAGATTTTTTTCTTACCAATTGTGCTAGAAACCATAAGCCAATTCTTTAATGTGCATTTAAAAATAATGGAAGGAATAAATAATTAATAACACATACAATGTAGGGGTTTATCTAACAGATAATGGCCCACGAATTTTATTACATTGGGGAATCAAGTGAACTATAATTAGTCTAATGGTTAAAGCATTAAGAGCGTTTTCTAGTGCTGCTTGTAAGTAGAAGACTGAACCTTGTTTTAGTGAAAAGCATATAAAAAAAAGATATTCTTAAGCGATTAATTTGGCCCAGAGATCTCTGACCTGTTCACCACTACTTTTTGTGGGGCTACCCAGTCTGTCTGATTCTTTTCTGGACTGTGGAGGAAAAAATACCAAGGATTCTTAGAATGATTTTACTTGTAACCATTACAGGTAAAATCACCAGTAAAATTACAAGATCAAGCCCAAATTTACCATCCAAAGACATCTGCAACATTGTCAGCAGGACTACTACTGATTTTCTCTAGCATACATCACCAGTGTGTTGTCAAAGCAGGAAGTATACAATTTTATTCAAATAGGCCTTGGGCAGAAAAGAAGTCATATGAATGTGAAGTGTGTGGTAACAAAAATTAAAGAATATTCATTGGTAATTGAGCCTCAGAAGATAATGAAGACTTTCAACTGTGGTGCTATATTTTTCTTCAACCAAAGTTGGCCCTGGCCTCCAGAAAGGCTTGCTTTATATTATACATAAGCAAACAAAGAAGAACGTTACTTACCACTTGCCAAAGAAATTAAATGCAGTTATTGACATGCATTACGTATCTCCACTGGCCCTCTCCCCACCTAGAAAAAAAAAATAAAATTTCAAAACAGTACATTCACCTGCAGCCTGCTGGAATTTTATCTGACAGGGAGTCAGCCTCATGATGTTGAGAATTACCCGTGAACACATCACTGTGTGACATGAACCAATCTACAACACGGTGTTTTCCCAAATACAGCAAAGCCAGGACTTATCACAGACCATAACAATCTACCACAGGCCAAGCCATTGCGGTGTTAAGAGCTGCAAACCCCAAGTTCTGGCACTAGTTTCTGAGCCAGGAGCCCCCAGCTCTGGGCCAGGTGCCCCCACTGCCCACCACACCAGAAGTGTGGGTACCTCAGACCAGAATCTCTATGAGCTGGCATGAGAAGCTTACTGACAGCAACTACGACCTCTTTGGCATCCAAAGCATTTAATTCTTGAGTTACGCTGGAGCAGGGTCTGCACTTGGGCTTTGGTGTCTTTCAAAAGCATGACAGGAGGAAGGAGAGGTCCTCTCGGCAGCTAAACAGGTAGAGCTTAGACCCTGAGAGTCCTAAGGACAAGACTGACTCCCTATCTGGCACTGCCCAGGAAATTCCCTTCGTCACCAGGCCAGAGGCTACCTGGGAGGAATGCCTTTCATTGCCCCTGCTGAAAGGCTGTTATTCTGAACAACCTCATCCACATTCATTGGGCCAGAGAAGCAAGGCATCACTTTGCAATGCAACAATTAAGGGGTCTAGCTGGGAGTGGGGAAATTTGAATTTCAATCCCAGTTACAAGACTGCTTTTCTAGCCGATTACCATATAATATTAAAAGTATACAAGCAACCATTAAGACTGAGGAGCAGAAACTGAGGGAGTTCCCTAATAACCTATTCAAAACTATCCATTACCCTGGATACCAACAGGACGCAGACCTGGCCATCCTGTACTGCTGCATTTTTACTGCTATTGATACTCAAGTTACCTGATACTATTTCAAATCATTTACACCTGCTGTAATCGTATCTATTATTAAAGACAGATGCACACCCACCTCAGGGTAGTTTTCAGCCCCTTCAGAGGCATTTGTGGAGCCTACTCCCGACCAACTCCAACTGACAGGAAGGAAAGAATATAAAAAACTGCCTGTTACTCCATTTCTTCCCTCTCCCACCTATTGTGATAGTCACCCCTTGCTCTGGTCTAATTCTTTGCCATGCCTTATTCCTCTTTGTGGTCTTGGTTACCTTCCCCCTTGTCATCCTTTGTCTTCCATTTCTCTTTCTCATGTAAGTGTTTTTGCCTTTCTTCCCTCTTCTTTGTCTTTTCTTTCCCTCCTTTTTCAAAACCGAGTTATAGGATACCGTGCAGTCTTCTGCCTGTATCTGTGAAACTCAAAATGCAGGGACTACAAGGGCCAAGGGAGGAAAAACCGGCAAAGAGGCAAAAGTAATTTCATGTCTATGTAGCAACAGAAGAAAGGACTATGACAAGATTTTGATCAGAACAACTGCTTTCCAACAGCCTTTTATTAGCATCCCAGGAAAAAGACTTCCAAGGGCAAATTATGCAAAGAATGGAAATTATACAGACCTCTCTAGTGGCCTCTTTAGTTCCTTCTCCTTCTTTTTGATAAGAGTCCTTGGCCACTTTGCAATCCCCCTTGATGAGATTTGACAAAATTTCCACCATGCAGTGCTTTCAACTATCACCATCAGCCTGAATACCATCTTCCCAGGTGGGAAGATTTTAAAGGAATGCCAGTGCAACTCTTCCTGAATTCCCTTGTTATTATTTTAAACAAATCCAAGTCTCTGGTTTTCACATTGATTTTTTTTCCTCGATTACTGCTGTATGAAAGGCCTAGACAAACAACAAAAACGGGAAAAGGGAAGAGCCATCGAAGTGGAATGGTTGCAGCGAATGCTGAATGAACTGTGATCTTTGGTGGGATAAAGATCAACATGATAAGCTTTCAGCTGTAGTGATCTGCCCATACTTTCCAGACCATCCCCACAGTGACAAAGACAGGGGCATTTTTAAGTTGTAATTGAGATTAGCCTCGATACATACGGTTGGAGCCATGCCCGTGAACTTTGCTAAACGGCTGGCTGTGTAAACTATCGCTGAGTTTCACATGAGCAGTAATCTAATGCCACCACAGAAATCTCCTGATGTCTCTCAAGCCACATGTCCTGCCACAGCAGCGGACCTAACGCCAGGGTGCTTCAGCCGTGCTACCGAAGGGTTTGTCTCCCAAGGTCCGGAGCACCGTGTAGACCCTCGCTAAAGATGGGCATTATTCTCACTCAGGGTGTCCAAGTCTCGTACAACGCTTAGTCTTGTAGCCCGAAAGCACCCTTGCTCTAATCCGGCTCACTAGATTTGCAGCCACGTGCTAACTGAAAGCCCATGCATAATACTACAGACTCCAGCATGCTTTGGATGAAGCCCCTAAAGATGGGCGAGACTGCTTTTCATGGATAGGAATAAAATATTTTGTTTGTTACTACTATGCTAACCACAATAAAAATAAATAGCTCTCTTTCATGTGGTGATGAAACAAAGCAATCATGCTTTATTCCTTTTTTAATTATTAGGTTGAGAGATTCAGTGTCTTCCTGGCGTGTTTAATTCTGAATCATATTCATCACATATATAAATAGCCAGCAACTGCATATAGCAGCGGAGGGTGGAGGGGAAGGTCAGGGAATTAGCGTGATGTCAAGAGAGCATTTCCTATGGAGTCACCAAATCAGTCCTGGATGCAGACTCCAACGCGGGCACACCGGGAGCCCGAAGGCTGCAGTGCCCTCATGCACCAGGCACGCCGGGTCAGCGTCTCCAACCTCGCTGGCATTTGGAAGCTTCTCCTCTTGGACACTGCACAGGCAAGACTTACTTCTGGGGCCTTCGTGAAGACAAGTAAGGTTTCCCCTCTCCACCTCCTGCTCTGGGCAGCGCACCAGCTGAAGACACCGCTTTAGAGCCGACTCCCCAGCAGCTCCTCCATGGGGTCAGGGAGGCTGCTGGAGATGCACCTTCACCACTGAAACACCCGAGGGGACAGGTCCTGGGGAGAAGCCTTGGCTCTACTACCGCTCAAGTCCAGGAGAGCACAGGGAAGCGGCAGCGAGTTCTCCTGTGCACAGGGCGCTAGAAGGCGGAGCTGAAGTTGCGGCCAGCCACTGCCGAACTCAAACACTTGGTACGTGGTCTGCCTTTGTAAACCATTGGGCATTAACGCAAAGATGAGCACCAGCCCCGCTCTGCGCGGCGCAGGCCGCCAGGAAAGCTCCGCCAGAACCTGCTGGGATTTTCTGTTGCCAGCGGGACGTCGCCCAGCGCTGCTGCGCCAGCCGCGGCCCCACGGCAGCTCCGGTAACGTCGCGGGAACCGTCTGGGCTCTCCCCGCTGCCGCGTTCGGGAGGGCAGCGGGGACACGGCGGGGCCAGCAG
>VZZY01006951.1:207289-368208 GCA_013400335.1 Eurystomus gularis | reverse complement strand
GAGCGGGAGGCGCCGCCGCCTCCGCGGGCAGCGCAGGTGCAGCCGCAGCGAGGTCCGCTCGCAGGGACCATTCCCCGGGGCTGAGGAGTCGAAACCTCAGTTGTGTGCGTGTTGGGTTGGTTTTTATATGTTGAGGCAGGGAAGTGGGACGTTGCCGGCGTAGCTTTTTCGCTAGTTGGGTGCTGGCATCCTGTTTGGAATGTTTAAAATCCGATGGAGCTTGCTCTCCTGCGTCCGCGCCGCTTCGGACCTGCCTTAGGAGCACCAACACTCTTAAGATTTTAAAAGAGTGTCTTTTAATGCTCGCTCCTCCGCTTGCTGCTATTTATACCACGCAAGGTTGGCAAGGAGAGGAGAGCCAGCCTTTGAAAAGGACATTGAGCTTAAACTTGATACCATTGTTCCAAGGCCAAGGCGAGAGTGCAGATATTTAAAATAAAACAGAGCGAAAAAAAGCCCCAGCAAACACCTCCCCCTCAAAACAACCCAAGCTTCTCCCCAACTGCTTTTTTCTACTTTATGATCAAAGCAGAGAACGAAGCATCCACTTCTTGTTAGGGATATGTGGGTTCTTGGTTCAGACAGAGCTCTGACTGGCTGCCACCAGGACTAAAGCTGTGCTTTGGTGGGGTTCTTTCTTTGTTTTATGCCTGTGATGTGATGGATGGTACAGCTGGTTAAACCCCACGCCAGGGGGTTGTGGAAAAGATGAAGTCTCATGCTGGGGCAGGTACGTGACTTTCACTTAGGCAGGTAAAAGAAATCATTATTGGTCATTGCCTGTGCATTCTAAGGTTGGTAGCAGTCTAAAAGTAGCTGTAATGAAAATATTGTTAATATTAACTCTGATAAATCAGGTGATACCTACACTATTGAATGGATTTTCTACTTCTCTAAAGTGAGGAGAGGTAAGCTTCTCATAGAAGTAAACTTTTTTTTTTTTGGGGGGGGGGGGGGGGGGAGCAAAAAAGCTTTAACTGGTTTGATTTATTGTATCACTGAGATTTTCCAGAGTGGCTGGTGGTGATAAATATCGTGGAGTTCACTGTCTGGATTACTAAGTAAGATAGTTATGAAAAAATATTTATTCCTCGTGACTTACACCGTGCTCCTGTGGCAGGAACCAGAGCGATGCATTGTAGTGGCTGGCTCGCATGACTCCAAACCAGCCGCCGGGGCTATTTAGTTCTCCTAGTGCTAATTATCGTGGGTGAGCAATAGGTTGCTTTTTGAGCTCTGTTTTTATGGAGCGTAATTGTACATGTGGTAATGAGGCTGTATTTCAAACTCCTACAGTCACTTTTAAACTATTGCAGAATTCTGATTTCTGGCTGAGATCAGTCTGCTTCAGAACTGTGGCTAAAATAGTGATAATAATCTAGTAACTGTGGTGCTTTACCTAGCAACGTTTTCCATCCAGGGAAAACATGCTTCTGTATGTAAAGATTCCATAACTTGAAAATACTTGAACAAATGTTAAAATGTTAGTAGCTAGTAACTTCAAATGAGTTTCATGGTGTCTTTTTGAGCAATTTAGTAAGTAAATAGGTAGCTTTACTGTTGGATGCATAACTGTTCCTAGTTCTCCTGTGTTTTACTTCGTCACTTCTTAGGTATTGATTTCAGCTGTAAGACTTAAGTCTGCAAAAGTGTAGCGTAAAGGCCTTGACAGAGTCAGGATTTAACAAAGTAGTGACGCTCTCAATGCATTTCGGGCTCCTATTTCTAACTTAGGAGGCATTTTGTGGTTTCAAGCTTTTGCCTGCAATCACGTATGGAAGAAGTGGGTTTGTTTTTCAGGAGGAGCCAAGATTCTTGCACAGAGGTGGATTGTTATGAGAAACGTCAACTATAAGGAAGGTTTTTTTTTTTATTTGTAGAACTTAGCATTGAGCTGAGATGTAACATGCCAGGTAGCTAATGATCTCAATCTAGCAAAATAATTACTTAGACTTGTAATAGGAACTGTGGAATGCAGATTAGCCAGCTGATAGTGTGGGAGTGATTTTTTTTTTATATATATATAAAAATGAAATATACTTATGTTTATATATATAAAAACATACATATGTTTTTAATATAGAAAAAGATACTTATGTTTTTATATATATGCATTTTATAATGTGTAAATGTATACATTATATCTGTATTAATGCGGTATGTTATATATTCATTTAAGATGCTGAAGTATGCCACTGCTGTATTATGATTGTTTGATGTTCAGGGATACCTGTGTGAGAGAAGCACCATGTGTGGTACAATCCAGCAGAAGCTGCTGAAGTGATTGTCTGCCCTGAAGTCCCTGCCTCTGTTCAGGTCATTTTGTTCTCTTAATCCAATTTTGTAGTATATCCTGATTTACTGTTTAATTGGGAAATTCAAGCCCTTTTAAAGTTGCCTTTATCCCATGAATTCAGAGGATTACCTGACAAGTTTGCAGAATGCTCAGTCTGTGCAGCAGTTTGGAGTTAAAGCTGGACAAGGTTAATGATCTTTATTCTGCTTTACTTGATTTCTTGTGGAGAGGGAAGCAGGAGTTAGTGCTTCTTCAGTGTTTGTGAAGTGTAACTAGCTGCTGTACAGTTTCTTGTAAGCAAACATACAAGCAAGAATGATAAGAGCCTAGGTCTTTTTGAGGGAGTGCTTGCACTGTGGAGTTTATTCCTTTTCCTAATTCACATAGAAGGTGTCTTTAGACTCAGCAGTTGCTCTGATAGAGGCATAGAAGGGGTTGTGTTCTGCTTTTCTACTTTCTCTGTTCTCAAGATTATTCCACAGAGTACATTGGCTATGCACAGGTATACTTTATTACTTGGGAAAAAAAAAAATCAGTTCTATTTGCTAATCTTCTTTGTTCTTTAAGTGACAAAATAATATTAATTATGAGTCTTAGTTTTCTACATTAGTGGGCTTTTTCCAGTACCAAAAAGTTATGTCAGGACTTAACTTTCTACCAAACAGTATGATTTTTCCTTTTTTGCCTTTCCTCACACCTGTGTTAACTCCAGTTTTATTTCACTGACTTTTCCTTCCCTTGGATGAATTGCATTAATCCTTAACGATTCTGGCACTTTTCCACTTAAAGTATTTACCTCAAACTGCTTCAGTTAGTATTCTCTTTAGGTTTTGTGTCAGGAAGAAGCTGCTGTTAAGTCGATGTCTATGATCTGATCTGCGCATCGCCTGCTTGTGTCAGCTCTACATTGGAAAGGACACTGTTGTCATTCCTCTTTCAATCGTTCCCCTAGGTCTGTCATTTTCGTTTGGCTTTATCATAACATTTATTTTAGCTCATCCAGTTTACTGAAATCTAAATGCTAAGCTGCCAATGTGCTGTCAGCAATCTTCAAATATTTATAGAGATTTCACAATTTTTTTTGCAATCCTGATTATCTATTAAAAAATGGATACTAGCTCATTTTTGCATTTAATATAAAGGTGGGTACGCATTACTGTGCAATATGGGATTCCTGCAGAGAAATGAAACTAGTGTATTCAAAGCATTGGGAGCTGAGATGTTGTAACCCACACTGGGTTTTGATGAACTGGTTCCTACTGCAGACCCCACTGAATGTCCATATGGTGGTTGTCCTTCTGCTTAGGGTGACAGTGGTCATCAGCTTGTTGTGCTGATTCAGCCAACATCCAGACCACTTTGCAGGCAACTCCTCACGCACATCATTAATTGCCCTACCATCCGGGTGATAATTACCCTACCATCATCCAGGCCAAGGATTTGGAAAACTTTATGGGCAGTATTACCCTACCAACTCCTAGTCTCAGAGGCCAGACAACCAACGTCATCCAGACCAGAGATCCAGAGAACTACCGTCATCCAGACCCAAGTTATGGGCATTACCCCACCATTCAGGCCAGAGTCCAGAGAACCCTTCGGGCAATTCTTCACACAGGCACTTTCAGCCATTGTATTTCCACATCATCTTCACACAAGCACATTCAATTCACACAGTCTTTTATTACACAAGAAACTGGGGTTCTTCACATTCGTCTTCTACACACAAACACTTTCTAACCTTTTCTGCTCATTTTGTCTCTTTCTGCTCACTTTCTACTCACAAAATTACTTTCTCAAAGTCCAGGGTTTCTGCTCTCTTTCTACTCACAAATGCTCTTTACTACTTTAATCACTTTGTGTCTTTATCTTTACTCACTGACACTTTCTTACTTTAAAATGCTTTCTGTTCAAGATGGTCCCACCTTGTCTCTTTCTGCTCACCTTCATTTTCTTGCAACCCTGGTGGCAGCACACAGGATCTCCTTGAGGGGGTTCTCGGTCTTGTTTTATCCAGTTTCATAGGATCTTCCTTCAGACTGAGCTGCCAACTATACCAATTTTGTTGTGCTGATTCAGCCATCATCATTTTATGCTGCCATTAGTTGCCTGATCACACAGGCCAGTGCTGAACTCTGCAACATCCCCTCAGAAGTCTTCTTTCAGACAGTCCTGCCATAGGACAGGCCTCTGGGTGGGCCCAGGTCCTCTGCTGCTCTCTGTGGTGCTAGCGTCGCCTGCTGGACACAACAGACAGAGATGGCTCCCTCGGTGGCCCTTCACATGGAAGAACACCACCAAGAGAACTCAGCAAGGTGTGACCAGCCCCAATGGAAGCCACACCCAACAGGAAGTTCTTCTAATTAATTGGCTCCTGGTTGATATAACCCTGGCCTTGCCCACCATCCCAACCATGACCACCTGGGTGAGGGCTGAGCCACGAAGACATGGGTGGGGCAGGTTCTGCCTCAGGAACATGAAGCTAATAGGAAAACCAAAACATTTGGCTAGGTTGTGACTCATTCCCAGGTCAACTCTAACTTGGGGCCCACAACTCAGGCCCCGGCACTTCACAGCTGTACAGCAAAACTCCTTGAGGTAAGGTGAAAAAAAATCTATATATGTGTGGTGTAGCACTTTATTCTAATGGCTGGTATTCCTATTATCTTTAACACCTTTTGCTATGTATTCTGTATAGTGTCTCTAACAGGAAGAAATAAGAAAACCTTGCTTCCAGAGCCAGTTTCCCTGCTGTGTTTGCCCAGTGAAGAAGGTGAACAGGCCTTTTTCAGGCAAAACCAGGGCTATTGAAGGAGGAAATTTCATTACTATGAAAAATATGTTTGTAGCTGTGTTAAGTATCTCTGTTTTTATCCTGGTATGCTGGCAATGTGTGAGGCCCATATATGTATCATGGACTTACTAGTTCAGTTTGATGGCGTCATCTGACATCTGTGAGGTCTGGATGGAGTTGCCTATGAAATGAGGCTCCTTTTTCCCTTGTGAGATCAGCTACTATTCTACATAGCTGGCTAAAAGATAAATGCTTTTTAGTCATTGTGCTACTGAACACGTGTGTTTATGCTTTTGGATGAGTGTGAGTATTTTTCGTAGCTGAAGCTACTGGAGAGAGGTGCTGACTGGTCATGTCTCTAATGTTGAATTACCGCAAACTGAATAATCCTGTCTGAAGAATTTAGAAAAGAGGAGGATTTTCCCGCACTATTGTTCCAGGAGGTTTTGAGACCTCAGAATGCATATGCAGTCCAATAGAATTGTGGTAAAGAGTATGGGCTGGTAAATAAACTGCTGTGAAACGAGGAAGGCTATGAACTTGTTCATCAGCTATAGTTTGTGTGCCTATTCTAACCATAAATATGATGTACTTTTTTTGTTACGTGTTGCTTTACCTGTGCTCCTAATGAGTCAAACGTGATTACTTGAGAAAGCTAGAGTTAAGATAGTTGTATTTCAAGATTCCTGATGTGAGACTACTTTTAAACTAGAGGTATAAATGGAAGATGCTGCTGATACTGGCTTATGCATAGGACACATCCTGCTAATGCCTAGTCTGCAAGAGTCATTAGTTCTTGGACAAAGTTTGAGGTTCTTGCTCTTAATACCCAATTCAACTGTTTTAGTGGTATCGAAATATTTCATTTACTGTGATTGTGAGAGATACTTGGAATACCAGTGGTATGACTTTAAAAGGGAAGCCAGGAAGTGATTGCAGAATACTTTAGTTGAGTTTGCATTTTTCCTTAAAATATGCTGCTTTAATTTACAGAATTACAAATTAGCTGGGAGGTACCTTTTGGAGATCACTTTTTCCAACCTCTAGATCGAAGTAGGACTACTGCCTATGCTAGATCATGGCACCCATGGCAGGTTCTGACTGGGTCTTGAAAAATCTCTGTGGGTGGAGGTTCTATAACCTGTTTTGGATATTCTAGCAAATAACTTTGTTCGAAGAAAGAATTAACTTGAACTGGGATGTCTGATGAGACAGTTACAGGACTACAGGCAAGGGATGTTATAGAAGTCAGTTGGCAATTGTGGCTGGTTTTGGGTTTTGATACTGCATTCTTTCAGATGAAACGCAAAGAGACCTTCAAGGAAACTGGCCTAAAGTAAAGTGTTGGTGCCTCTTGCCTCTAAAATTACACCGATCAGGTGATTCATCCTGTTGCTGTGCAGGGCCCTAGCTCTTTATTGCAGCTCCAAGTTGCAAGATTGTAGTTCTGCCTGTAGGTGCTGTGCAGTTCTTTGAATGCTAGCTCCTGCTGTGACAAATTCTCATATACTCCTTTGAGATTAGTTGCCTCCCCTTTGACTGACCTGCCTGTCCTTTCATCCAGTTGAAGATGTGATGTGTCAATTGCTTTTAGCTTGGGGAAAAATATCCACAAGTTTTCTGGGAGAAATTAGCAGGAAACCTGACTTTTTTTAGAGGTTTATGGGTAAATGGTTGGAAATTGGAAGGCTGCTTTGTGGGTATAAGTACAAATAGGTTGATAAATAATTATCCTGCAGAAAAGTAGCATATATATACAATGTGTAAACTTGGAGGTCTGTCTCTGCAAGCTTTATCTAAAGTTCCTTGAGTTCTATGAACCTGTGCTAGGTGGGGGTCAGTACAGCTTCCAGTCTGTACAGCAAAAACTACATACAAGTGGCTGTTACTTGTAAACTGGGCATCCAGTTTTAGAGAATTATAAACAATTGTTTGATTAGAAATTCCAAAAATTGGATATGCTTTTCGCTTTGGGTTTGTTTTTTGTGATGGGTTTTGTTCAGTTATTTTTTTGTTTTCTTCTCCTGCTTATTGTATTAATTATGATGTCTTGAATTCTGTGTTATTTTCTGTTATTTCTCTGCACTGCAGTATTCCATACATATAGCTTTCTTCTGTCTGTCTTGGCCTTTAAGCTGCTTGATTAAAAAGACAGCTTATGGCAAACTTACTTGCCATGAACATTTGGAAGTAACTGGGGTAGGTATTCCTTCTGGGAGATGTTGATCCATAAATAAAACCAATATGCAGCTTGCATCCCAATGTTAGGATTATTTATATCAACATTAAAACATCAATTAACCATTTAAATTATGAATCAACACTAAACTTTTTTAAACAGTATTGGAATGCTGTCCTGTTCTTCAATTCCTGTGATGTTCTTTTGAGAAAAATTGAAGAATAACTTGAATTTTGGTTTGAGAGACTTTTAACACTCTGCCACAGGCAGTGCTGTTTGGAGTATCATGTCATCTGCAGTGATGTCACTTGGAGATGAAGCTCTTCTTTTGATGGAGTTTTACCTGTCACAAAGCATGAACTTTCCTGACATTTTCATGACTAGGATTTATTATTTAATCACTGGTTAAACCTTCTACTGGTTTTGAACAGGTTCTGTTCATACTGGAATACTGCTCTTGGTATTAGCAAACTCAAGTCATGCTTTTCAGAAAACAGTTGCTAATGAGTCCTCTTCTATCACTTAAATCAGTTTATAGTTTTCCCAGAAACTCTGGAGTAATCAAATGTGATAAAAAATGAACTGTTCCATTTTGATTTGTTGGCCCAGGTCTGAAAGCTGATTTGTGTTGGTGGAGGAGCTGGCGGATAAATGCACTAAAGTTCAGATGAAGTCAAAACCCACTAGGGTGAAGGGACAGGTTGGTTGAATAACTAAGTCTTGCAGCAAAGTATATGCAGTATTAGGGTTTCCACTTTGTGGAATGTAAAAACAAACTTTTGTTAATGATCTTCTGTCTTTATTCCTGGGAGTATGCATTACACACAGTGTTGGAATGAAATAGTGAGCTTGGTCAGCTGGTCTAAGAAATTAGCACTGAAATTATCCTCTCATACCGTTATTCAGCACAGAGATGTAATCTGGCTCATTAGAAAATCTTCTGCAGAGATTGGACAACTATGTTTGGTGCGCTTGAAATACCTCCCCTGTTGTCTTTAATGCCACATAGAGTTCTCAGTGTAAGCTTCAGTGCAATTTGCTACATGTGTTCCTGTCATGTTTGGTTTTTCTTTTTGTAGATAATATTGACTGAAACTAGGTGGTGCTTTGGCCATCTTTGAATGCCGACTTCGTGATTCCCTCTGAGAATCTTGGCAGCTTTTGGTTTTGCAGATGTGCTGGTGTTCANTCTTCTCCTCTCCCCCCTCCTGGTTATTGCTTTCAGAAGAAAAAGAGGAAAGGAATACTTGTATTCATCTGCTCCTTTCCACCTTATGGACAGCAGTCATTCAGTCCTGTGTGTACATGATTATTCCTGACTCATAGCTGAAGTTCTTGATGGTCCTGTGGCTTCTTTGTTGATGCTGTCTAAGCATGTGAAGAGTTTCACGTTGACGCTGTCTTCACTGAGTGCATCTCAACAGTGCTGCACGACAGTGTAAACCTCACTTTTGATACTACTTGTTTATGGTTGTTTGATGCAGGCCCCTTCTGGATTTACTGGCCTAGCGGTTCTTGGCACCGTAAGCAGGCTCTGTTGCAGCACTATCTCATCTGATTTGTGCACTGATTACTGCCTCCCTCCCATCAGCAGTCAAGGATCTTAAAACCATTATTCTGTGCATGACTGTGATCTAATCTTGGGAAGCCAATGGGTTGCAATATTCCACTGTTGCAATGCTACCTAATTGTGTTGCTTGTCTGCCGGTTTCGCCTCTGTAAGTCACCTTTAGTGCTGACTTGATAGTTTTGTTACATTGTAGATATCTAGGAGATGTCTGTAGAAATTTAGTGTTTCTTGATGCTAGTACTATCTGGACAACTCCCTGCGTCAGATATGTTCTCTACCAGGAATTTGCAACTGGGCAGCCTCTATGCTGTCCATATCCTCCCAGTTGTTCTTCAGGAGTAAGTTTGAGCTAAACTCTACTGCACATTTCCACTGAAGAGAATGCTATTTTGTGTATTTGATTTGCTCATCAATTAGTGCTACAAGCCAGACTGGCAGCACTTTATTCTTTTATCTTTCAAGCAGTGTGGAGCATGGACTGTTTTTATTGTCTGTGAAATCTCTTCCTTTTCAGGTCTCTATTACCAGCAGCTGCCATCAACCATGTGAAAATAGTGGAAGAAAAGCTGCTGGTACAATTGATAGTTCACAGGACAGCATATGTTATCGCGTAACACGTAGCTCAACTTAATGAAATTGTTGCCAGCATTGTCTTTCTGAGAAGTACTCTTCCCTCACAGAATACTTACGGAGTTTTATGGATTCAGTGAGGGTCATCTTACTTGTTTCAAGTAATCAGTTTTTTGTCAAGTTTGTATCTACAGGTAGGTGGATTGTTGGAGTTCTTCCTTTACAAGCTTGCCATAAATGAGAGGAATTCCTCACAGATACTTTGGTCTGGCTGCGTGCTTCCTTCTGTGTCAGTATAAAAGTGTCTCAAAGCTACAGATGTCCCCTGTAGTGCATTTGTGTTTCCTCTGCTTTGTTTCCTGCTTGTAAAGAGTTCATAGGACCTGTTCAGGAGCTGTAATAGCTGAATATTGTGAAACTGAGCTGTCTGGGTGTCGTCTTCTACTATAGTAATAAAATCAACCAGAACCTTGTTGCCAGGAGATAATAATGGCTGGTTCTGCAATCAGCACGGGTTGGTGGCCTTGGGCAAGTGGATGCCTTTAGCCATTTACATTCTCAGTATCTGACTAGGAGGATGGCAGAGGCTTGCTTGCCAGGCAGTTAGGAAACTCACTTATTTTAGCATGCTTGAATCTGTAGTTGCAGAATAAATGTTCTTGCTCTACACCAATTCGTCTAATGAAAAGCTTCTTCTGATACTTACTTGGAGTTGTGCAGAGTACTGCTTCACCTAAGGTTTCTTCATCCTTTGTAGCTCCTTGGTGTTATAATACCAAGTAGTACAAACCCCATGAGCTTGGCAGTTTTCTCAGGAGATTATGAAAGCTCTTGGTCATCTGCTTCATTATGTATACTGCTCATGGTACAAGTTTACTTCTACCTTACTACACAAACACACAGATCAAGCTACCTGAAAAGTTTCTCTGTGTGGCTAGAAATCATTGTTACCTTTCTTTCCTTGCCCTGAAATTATTTGGATTTCAATGCTGTGGATTTCATGTAACAAAATGTCCTGCTGTTCAGAAAATGGGCTCCAAAGTGAAACACCATAAAGCAAGTCTCTTGTGTCACAAACTCCTCATAGATTTCATTAGAGTTGTATTGAGCGTAACTAGTATTTATTCATGCTTCTCACCTCTAATAGTGCTACATCCCAACACTTAGGATGTAGTAAATCTAGTTCCAGATTTCAGCCAGCTTGAGATGGTGGCTCATTTAATAGCTTAATTGCAAGGTGATAATTGAATAGCAACTGTCTTCAGTTCCCTAGATGAGGAGGCTGTATCATTAGGCCTCTGAAGTCTTGCTAGAAGCTGCCTCTACTGAAAGAGGTATGGCAGCTTTAGCCATTTCTTTAGCTAGGAAAGTATTGAATGTGCTTTTTTGTTGTTATGTTGGACTGGTAGCTTCCCTGATTGTCTTGTAGCCTGTTGGCTGGATGCTTCAAGCACTGGGCAGTGATGCTGGCCATATTAGTTGGTGTGTCTGGGTTGGTTTGGTTTTTTTTTTTTCAGCATACAGCTTTTTCTACCTGTCCTAGCCTACTGGTGACCAGTATTGTAATTCTTTCCCTCTGTGCCCAGCTATCTTTACAGGAGTGTCTCCTGTAAGCTGAACTGTTGACATCCCACAGGTCACTATTGTGACCATCTGTAAGCTGTACTCTACAGTGATATGTAGTCATAAACACACATTTGTAAAAATGCACTTTTGAGACAAACCCTGTGGAGCCTTGAGAGGAGTGACATAATGTACCCAAAACTGTTTGAGAGAAGCAAAGTTAATGAACTGCAGCAGCTAGAGCAGCTCTTCCGGTAGAATATTTGACACTTGAGTGGTGTAGCTTGACATCTGGACACACCTCCAGCCTTTACTCTCCTGTGTGGTACCCTATAGGTAAGTTAGCTATTACCTATAGGTAATACACCTGCCTTATAAGGAAAGGTTGAGATACCTGGGCCATTTTAGTCTTGAGAAGAGAAGACTGAGAGGGGATCTAATTAATGTGTATAAATATATGAGGGCTGGGTGTCAAGAAGAAAGGGGCAACCTCTTCTCACTTGTGCCCTGCGATAGGACAAGGGGCAATGGATGCAAACTAGAGCACAGGAAGTTCCACCTCAACATGAGGAGGAACTTCTTTCCTGTAAGGGTTACAGAGCACTGGAATGGGCTCCCCAGAGAGGTTGTGGAGTCTCCTTCTCTGGAGACTTTCAAGACCCATCTGGATGCATTCCTGTGTAACCTGCCCTAGATTCTATGGTCCTGCTTGGCAGGGGGGTTGGACTTGATGATCTCCAGAGGTCCCTTCCAACCCCTAACATTCTATGATTCTATGATTCTAAGTTGTCATCTAAATATAGTAAGCCCATGTGGGGGGATTTCCCTCTATCCCCCCAAATGGGCTGGTTTTAGTGCAAAATAAGTGGGAAAGCTTTGTCTTCTACAAGGTCACTCCACCATACGCTTTCAGATATTTCCAGTTTTTTAGCTCTCTTACTGAAGAGCATGTGGAAGCTGGGTGGGGGACTTTGGGATCAGTCCTTCTGTTTTCTAATCTGTAATGAGATGCATATCATTGATAAAAGAAGTCTAGTTCTGTAGAGATCATTCCGTAGTATCCACATAAGTTATATTTAGAGCTTATTTATATCTGATTGGTGTCAGAGTAAAGCTACTGTTACAAACTGCTTATTTATTTATAAGCACACAGTGAATGGCAGCTTCCTGTACAGGGGCAGCCTAGAATTTTGTTCTTAAAAAAAAATGATGAGGAAAAAGGTTTCTAGAAAAAAAAGTTGAAATGTGTTAGAGAAGTAGGTTTCTCAATCTCCAGGGCTATTGGTCTTCAGGTACCAGAAGGTGGCTTATGAAACAGTTGCAAAAGTAGTGTGCTGGCTCCTTCCTTGCACCTCTTTGCCTGATCTTCTCTCCCCCCACAGCAAAATCTAAAAATGCAATATTCATGTTCAACCCATTTAATATTTATTTATGAGTGAACAATTGTAATGGTGCACAAAGGTGCAGATCCTTGAATCTCCTCAATGTTAATAGCTTTTCAATATGCGTGGTTTGTTTTCTGGTTTTGTTTGAGAAGTACAAGTTCGGAGAAATCTCAAATTCAACTTTTCTGCCTCAAAATAACATTGAATAACTGGGTAGTCATACAGCCTGTTAAGTGTAACAACCCTGTGCTTGTTCATTCACCTTTTAGTTGTCTAGTAGTCGTTTTGAAACGTAGATGTGAGCTCAGTGTTGTATTTTGGGGGGGGGGGCGTTGGTGTTTTCTTTGTTTTTTCTTTTAAGCCCTTGGACTATTTTTTTTTTTTTTTTTTTTTTTTTTTTTTTTCTTTCTTCATTGTCAGGTAGGAATTTTTAGTTTGCTTTATTTTGTCCTCTAGCTGTCAGTGGTAGAATACTGGTTACTACTGTTTGGTAACTGGGTTTTGACATAGAATAGCCAAAGTAAAACTTGCCTATGAAATCTTCAAAACTTTTAATTTTCTTAATGAGGAACAGTAGCATTTTTAAACACAGAAGATTAATCTGTAGTGCCAGAATGGGAAAATGTCACATAATATGCATCTGTCCATACTTGCAAAAAAAAAAAAAGCCAGTCATTGAAGTGATTATGAATACTCCAGTAACTTTCCATGCTCTTCAGCTCTTGCAGAAATCACTTTCAGAAAGTGGCAAAATGGCCTTTGTACTCCACGGTAGTGCCTGGAGAACAAATTTAATATCTCTGGACTAACGGCTGCTTTTCTACAACCAGTGACTTTGAGGTTAATGTTTAAATATTTAAACGGATTTGGCATATTGCCATTTTAGTAGAACAGCATGTGCTTAACCCTGAGACTCAAACAGTTCCATGCGTAGCCAGAAGAAACAAAAATTACTCCATAGTGCAGTGATCTGGTAACTTCAAAGATTATAATTTAAGGCTAATCCTGAACAAAAGGAGGACTATCAATGCAGTTTTCCAAGTTAGCTGAGGGAAAGGGAACTTTTACAGATGGTATTGGAACTTTTAACAGAACTTTTTTTAGGTTAAATAGGAGCATTCATCTATGGGCCAAAGTCCAGTATAAACAAGTTAGTATAGACTCCAGTAAAAATAATTGTAGAAGATACCAATCTGCATGAAGGAATTCGAAACATACCGAAAACTGCATAACTTTACTCTTAGTTCTCTTTGTTTGGGTTGGAACACAGGGGTTAAGCAAAGGTTTGATGAGCGTACAGCTCAAACTTAATTTGGGAATCTTGGTACTTATGACTTGAAATGGAAAATTTAAAGGAGAAAGCCAAGAGCAATTGCACTGGTGTTCCTCAGATGTTTAGTGTTCTTTACCTTAATCCAGAAGGCTATGCTGCCTGTGTCTCGAAGAGAGCTGGGAGCTTCGACCCTGGGACTGCACCTCTAATCCGGTCTTATTTTGGCCTTAAGCTTACCAAGAACACTGCTAAAAGCATCCCTCATGGGGGAGTGCTTCCCGCCTCTCGTGCCAGATGATGCAAACCCGGATTTTCTGCCAAGTATCCCAAGTATTTTCTATTAGTGGCCAGGTCACAGCCATGCCGCATTGGTGACTGGATGCTCTCTGTAGTTGAGGGAACGAAGCAGCATACAAGGCGTGCTGAGATAAACCTGGCTTGGCAGAGGGAGACAATTTTCTTTCCTCATCTTGCTTTGTTGCACTAATCTCATGTTCAAGTTTAACAAGTATGTGAATTTCTCAACATGTGTAGCTGTGAAACCTCACACTTAGGAACTCTTAATGAAAATAATTATAAATCCCATAACTTCAGGCCTATGAAATAAATACTTGAAGTGACCACAGCTTCCCAGACAAACTAGTATTTTGCTTGACTCTGATTAAGTTGTGTGGTATTTGTATTTCAGCACGGAAGTGAAATACTCTGGGCCAGTGTTACAGTTAATTGCTTTTGCTCATGTTTGCATATCCTAAAGAAAGGAATGATACTGCAAATGGCCAGCACAGAATTAATACATCACACATTATCATATGATTTGTGTGGCCTAAAGGGGTGGTGCCTCAGTAAATGGTTGTGAAATATGCACAGTACTAAAAAGCATCTTTCTGTGGGCAGCATGAGTGCTACAACACTAAAACTAGTATGAACTACTTATGCTTTTTTATCACCCATGTCAATAGTTGGAGACAAAACTTTATGATTGTGAAATCCCCAAATACATTAAATTAGAAATGAAATAAGTTTCTGCTTAAATAGCTGTTTCACTTGCTATCCCAGGAAGGGAAGACAGATGTGGTTTTTGTTGACCAGCCTCTTCATGTCACCTGCTGATGGTTCAGAGGACAAGGGAAGACCAAGCTAAAGACATCAGAGTTTACTTTTGAGTGCTTTACACATGGATAATAAAATGATAATCTGTAAAATGATAATCTGTGTTTCATCTCAGAAATAAGACAGTAAATACCTCAGCTAGAAAACTTTTAATAGGAGCTTTACTGCACCTTCCTTTTAAGATTAAATTTTTAAATCTTACTTCTGAAGAAAAAGGCTCTTTTCTAAACCTGATGAAGGAGAACAAGGTATTCAAACTGTTAGCTCAACTCAGAAGCTTATGGTGGTGTCTGCCTGGTGCTGCTGAGTGTAGTTGGCTTGCTCCAGCAGCACTCTTTGGCATCCTTAGTCAAGGGAAAAGTCTAGCAGTCAAAGTGGAGGGCAGACAATTTCAGAAGCCTGTCCACAAAAGCTCACAAGTTTAATCAGTCGGCAAAATATTAATGGATGAGTCAAACAGAAGATAAATACGGATCTGTGTTGTTTTGAAGGGGAGGGGAGAAGGAAGGAGGGTGGTTGGTGATCACTTGGTACAGAGGTGTTTCAGCTATATTTAAATACGGTTAAAGCATGTCAGTCTCCATGAGGGAGATAGTCATGAGCAAAGTGAGCAATAATAAAGAGAAACATCAGCCTGTTTTTCTGAAATCCTGAAGGTCATGAGCAAGGTGTAACAAATTTAAGCAGCGGTCCAGGAAGGTCAGGTAATGGTGAGGTGATGGCAGGCTTGGCATAGGGGAGGTCTGGTGATGTTTTGATTTTGGGGGTGGTGGTAGCACATGGTTGTTAGATGGCTACGTTTAAGGTATCCTGCTCTGTCCTGTGCACCAGCTGAGCAGCAGCAGGACTTACCACCCAGTGAAACCCTGAGTGGAGAATGCCTTTTGTGCTAAGGGGGGGGCTTTTTCAGATTGAGTATCCTCTCAGTCAATGGTTATATGCTTATTGCTTTAGTTCCTTCTGATTTTTCTGTAGCCTTTTTTTTGCTCTGAGGGATGATTATAGCCTGCAGACAGTTATGCCTATTCTGCAGGTGCTCAGCTCTCTGCTTTTCTATTTTCTCATGCAGTGTATTTTTCTGATGGCAAACACAATGAACTTGGAGCCAGTATTGGTGGGTCTCAGTGACAAATTGTGTAGTGCCAAAGTCTTGGCTCTTCCAGTATGGCTGTCTTCCACAGGTAACTCAGCGGAGTTGTAGTATGCTGCGTGTTACTTGAGTTTGAAGCCTATTGCCATCCAGATAACTTTTGAAAGGCTCTTTCACAAACAGAAAGAGACTTGGATTTGCCAGATTAGTTCATTTGATACCTGGAAGTACTTTAAATACAAAGCTCATTGGTAGAGGTTTTCGTCTAGGAAGATGGGATGGCTTAAAGAGTTGTTTCCTGTTCTGGAAGTGTTTTATTCATTTAGAAGCTGTTGTTAAAGGGTGTCTTGGTAGTGTAAGAGTTTGCATATACTTCTCTGTAGGAAAAGGAGTTAGTCTATGTCTTCTTTTAAGGATGGTGCATTATCAAATCATTTTGAATCAAAGGTAACTGCACCATTTCTTGTGGTACTTAGGTATCACCAACAGGATGCACATCATGCATTTTATACCTTAGATTCCCAGCTTCTCATTTCAGAAGTATTGGAGGTTGTTTATAAAAAAATGTCTTTAATTCTGTGACCTTTTAAGAGACTTCAAGTTGGTTTCATTTCTTACAGCTTGAATACTTAGTCACTGAATAAATTAAATTAATTGGAAGTTCTGTTTCTTGTTCAGAAAGAGAAATTATTCTGAAATGTTTAAGTCCTCAACTCTAAGTTTGTGTACCCCAAGCCGGTGGTTTGTCTGTTTAGAACATCGTCAGTGAGCACATGCCACTCAAATGTCTTAATTTGAATGATGAATATGTTACAGTGGAGTTTAATATAGCTGTCAAAATTTCACATTTAAATTGACTTTGTTAAAATGTATTTGTTTACATTTATTGCAATTCTTTTATACCCTGAGGAAATAAATACTTCCAGAGGGTGAAGGTAACCTTCACACTGTTTTGCATAGCTAGTGTATCTTGGCTTGCTTTTTTTTTTGTTTTGACTTTTCCTGCAATGCTGAATTAATTGAGAAGACTACAGTAAATAGGTGTAACAGCAAATTATACACTTCTAGGGTAAATCTATGATGTGGTTAAATTAACTGAGTAAAGGAAAGTCTCCAGTTTAGCCTTTTGGAAGCACCATATTCATCTTTTCGTTGCCAGTAGCAGACAGGAGTAAGAGGCTGCGGTTTATGTCACTTAGAAAAGATGAGGGAGAACTGTTAGTTCTGTAGGGCAAAAGTGAATAATTGTTCAACGTGTTGCAATATGACTTTTTCAAACAACTGTTGTTTCCTCGGGCTGTCTAAAGGTAGGATAAGATTAAATTTGTCCAAGCTCCTCTGCAGACTTTTAAATATAAAATTGTCTTCTAGGGTAGCTGTTTTAACTTGTGATGCATGGAAGAAGGATGGTGGCGGGGGGGGAAGGGGACACCTGCATGTCTGTGTGTGTTTCTCTTTGCGACTGGGAGCACAGGAGCAATGTTTGACCACCCCAGCATCTCTGAGCTCTGAACATCCAGCTCCTTGAGGAGCCTTGTGCAGACAGCATGGGTGGCATTGAGCAAAAACTCCTGGGCACAGTAACTGCTGTGGAGTAAGTTTGTAGCCTGGCACTCACTATATTTGAGTTGTGGTAGCCCACAGCTTTATGAAAATAGCAGTTCATGTTTTTAAGTCTAATGAGTCTCTCAGTAAAAGAAAGAGGAGTTGGACAAGTCCATCCTCCTCTCACTCCAGACCTGGCCAGGCAAAACAGTTGTTTATTTTGTTGAACAGAGCCCTTGCCCCTCACTGTAAATAAGGTCTGAAGTGTTACAGCAAATACCTCTTTCGAAGTATCATCTGTCAAATCTGTAAGTCCTTGTCAAACTTGCTCTTGGGATGTGTTGCTAGCACGCAGTGAGCTTTTGATGCCGTGCTGGCAGAGAGTCCAAGGAAAATTCTTCAGCCTGAGCCTTTTATTGCTGCGTGGCTGAACGGATCTTTGAAAGTTGAAAACTCGTGAGAGGACTCTATGTGGTCTGTCTTCTGTGTTTTTGTTTTGTTGTGTTATTTTCCCCTTAATCTTACTGATTGCTTGTGCTCTGATGTGTGCCACTGAGAAGAGCTTTTGATGACTGATCTAACTCAGCCTCAACTTGTCTCTTGTAAAAGGCTTGTGCTTTTTATTTGACTATGGTAAGTAGTTTGTGGTGCATCTTTCCCCCGTGCCCTCATATGAGGTGCTACTGTATTGCAAATAACTTTCTAAATGTATTGCTTCAAGTTGTTTATTCCATAAATAGAAGCATGCTCTTATATGTGGCTCTTGTAGTTTATTCTTTGCTGCTTAGAGGATAATAAGATTACTTGTACTTGCTGAAGCTGTTTGCCTGAATATAGTCCAAAGTAAACCTTTTAGTTGCAAAAATTACATAGAAGCTGGTAATCTTTTTGAGGGAGGCTTGGTGACTTCTGGCAAGTGATAACCACATACTGTCATTGATTCAATGTTCCCTTGTGTTTCAGATTTAACAGCTAAAACAGAAGTATTGGTAGCTTCCACAATTAATGCTAAAAACATGCCAGGCTGAGAGAGAAATGCCAAAAAACCCCTTCAAGTAGTTTCCATATGCTGCTGACACATTATTTCCTGGAAGGCTGGTTGATGTGTTGGCAAAACTAGTATAATATGCCATTTTCTATTAGTTTGGAAAGAACGATCAAGTTGCAGCTCTTAAAATAGAGAGTCGGGGATGATAAAAGGCCTCTAACTAGTGGAATATTTTTGTGCTTTTGGTATTTGGGATGATCTTTGGTCACTGATCTTTGCATGCTAAGGCATTGATTTTTTTATTTTTTTCTCTTTTTTTGTCTGTTGTGATCTTTAGCTAAGCTAAGATACTGAACAGGAGCTGCCAGTATTTGATTTCTAAAGTGAAGGAAAGATGAAACTTTTAAAGGTGGTAAAGGAAATACAATGTATTTCCCCTTATGGGAAGGGGGAAGACCTATACCTAAAATGGGGAAAATTTAGGAAATTAATACAATATTGCAAAATGCAATGTATTATTAATTGTAATGAATGCACTGTCTTAATAGAGCTGAACTTGTAGGCAGGACTAACCTACAAACAAGCATCTAGTGCTCAAGGATAAAACTCATCATCAGGGACTTGCAGATGGGTGACTGTTTAAAAAATTCCTGGTCAGGTAATAGTGGGCAACCTCCCTCTTGCTGCTCCTCTCCTTTTGGTGAGACAAGGGATTTGAGTCAAGCACACAGGTAGCCATGGGTTCACCTTAGCTTTTAGCTCTGCTGAGATTTTTGCTTTTCTTCCTGAAACAGATATGGAGGAGGAAAGGCTGGATGTGGCTATCAGACCTCTCTATGGGTCTCTGTTAGGTAAAAGTAGTAATTATTTCTAAAGAAATCACAGAAGAGCGTTTGAAGGACTGCAGTGCAATGGTAGTATCTTAAATTTACAATAATATTTCCTAAGTTTTCCAACAAGCTTTTAGGAATAATATCTATTTTCAGTGTCTCCCCATTCTAGCCCTGAAATGGCAGAGGAGGAAGGGAGGAAATAGTTTTAGTTTCATGCCTGCTTTTCTATACCTCACGTCTTCACCTGTGTCATTCTGTTACCATAGGGTAGAACTGGTAATGATGTTTTCCCAAAAAGCTTAAGATTTTTCTTAATAAAATGCCTTTATCTTACTGCCACTGCAAGGTGAAAAGTGCACGCCAGGAAGCATGTGCACGTAAGTAGTGTCTAATATACTTACACAGTCAGAGTGGAAACTGTGGCTGGTGTCAGGTGTCCTGCGCAGCCAGAGCGGGTTAGCTGGTAGCACCGTGGGCTACCATCTCCAACCAGAAGGTCTGGAATAGTGCATTTAGCTGGATCTGCTTAAATGTTTAATGAAGTGGGAACAGTGAAACTGCTGTGGGCTCTGACCTACACCCCTGTGTTTGTGAGCACAGATATGTTTTTCAAACTGAAAAGGGGAAACAGTTGTCACAGCTGAATAACATGCTGCTTTTCATTACTCTCTGAAACTTCCTTTCCTCAACAGATGGAGTGAAGGAGAGCAGGCTATGGAGATGATGATGGGGACTGCTGACTTTGTTTCCCCAACTATGATCTGAGGGAGCATGGGATCTGAAGTGGTCACACATGGTACCAGTTGCTGCCCAGGAATGGGCTTTCTTCTGTGGGGGGAAAAAAAGGAGCAATTGTATGATCCTTGCACATCTTGTCCTGTTCTGGTCCCTCTACCTTCGATGAGGTTGTCTGTGACAACACATTCAGGTGCTTGAAAAGCAAATGTGCCCACCTGTGTCGTGCAATTGAGGTTTCCTGACTTTCAGCTGTCAGCCTGGCTCTCGGCTTTACCAATGAGGGTTTAATAGGTGGAAGCAGGTGATGTGTATTTGCATCAGTACAGTGGCTGAATTTTGTTCTGTGTAGGAAATTGCTGTTGCCACTCAAGCACTTAGCCAGTATCTGAAAGTCTGCAAGCACCTTCTGTTGCGAGAAGGAGCTAGTGACTGGTATTTCTCTGTATATGTTCTCTCTAAATAAACATTACAGTACTGACAACTTGTTCCTTGGTGAATATGGTAGGTACTAAGCAGAAACTGGTCTTGTGACTCTCCCCTCTTTTTTTTTTTTTGTTTGTTTTTCTTTTCTCCCCTCTAGCCACTAATCTAAAAGTCATTTCTGATCTGCTCTGGGTGGGGACTATTATTCAGGCACCTTTTTTTCAGGACGGATCTTATTTTTTCTTCCTGTATTGACTAAAATTTTTTTTTTAGGCACCCATACCTTTCTAAAAGAGTGTGTGAACTTGCTGGGGTTTATTCTTGCTGTAAAGAAAATGTGTGGCAGCCAGCAGTCAGTAGAGGCTGGTTTTCAGGTGCCCCCACCCCCCATCCTGATGGTGATCTAGGCCTTGTAGTTGTTGCTGTTTAAGTGAGTGCGCAGCTCTGATTTCTGCAGTTGCATCTCTTTCTGCCATTAGAAGCTGCTGAGGTGGTTCCTCTTGTGCTGGAAGAGCTGTCAGCTTTCCTGGACCTCAGCTGGCTCTCTGCATCTCAGCAGAGAGGTGGGATGGCATGACAGGGCTGTCAAAACTCTTCTGACTCCTGTAACACGAGATACATGAAACTTGGCAGCCTCAATTTGAGAGAGGTCTGGTGGTGAGACCACAGGAATGTTCTCTAAGTTGGTATTTGGTTTCCCGTTCCATACTGAGTATTTTGAATGTATTGACCTTCTGGATACGTGCAAGTTGAGTCTGTCCAGACCATGGGGTGAGTCTGTGCAAACGTGAACTCTTGCTCAGTGGGGTGTTGATGCTCGTGGTTGCCGGTGCTCTGATTTAAGTTAACATAGCCTGACCTTGACTTTGTTACTACATTGGCTGGTTCAGACTAGAAGCAGTTCTCCTGTGGTTGGTTTGGGATCTCAATTATTGACTGATCTAACTGTTGATTTGCATACATATTTCATGTTCTTTGCTTAACCTGACAAAGATCTTAGTAAATATAATTTGTGTTACTTAAAGAACTACTATTTTATAGTTCCATACTAGAACTGTTATTTTTCTCCTTGTAGAATATAAAGGAGTTACCTTTATATCAAAGAGTAAGATAGAGATAGGCATCTGATTTATCAAGTTATCCTAACAGTAAGCTCTGATGTGCTATTGCACTAAATCTGTGGTTGTGATAAGACTTGCGATTGCTTTGTCAAAAAGCTTCTTAAAATGTATTTTTCCATTGTGTGGTCTTATGAACAAACATACAGGTATCTGATATAAACAAACATGAATACTGAGGTTTATTTCATTTTATTTCTGCAGACGGAAGCTAATGCTGAGCAGGCTTGTTGAATTAAGTACAGTGGGATGGTGCTATATCTTGTGTCCAGTTTGTTCTGTGCAAAATAACTGAACTGTGCTTTAATGTGATAGGATGGAGATGTAAAAATTGGCTGCTAAGCTGGCGCACCAAGACTAGAGTTGAACAGGAGAAGGCACTGATGGCTGCAGTGATTCCTGTGTTAGTAAAGATTACTCTGCTTAAACCAAAACATGCTCTCCAGCCTTTTAGAATGTGATGGCCACTTAATGCTGAAGGTCTAAGGCTCTTTCAGTGGAGCCTCCAGGAATCGTTAAAATAAATTGGAGATAAAAAACATTCTCATACAGTATCACAAATGCTGCTTCTCTGTTAAAGCATGTGCTTGGCTTGGGGCTGGTTTGTGTTACCACCGGGTATCTGAAATCATAGTCTCCTTGCAGTACATGGAATTACTGGTTTGTTTACCTAAAATAATTTTTAGGAATGAGTGTAGCTTGTGTGTAGCACTCAAATTTGTTAGTTGCCAGCTCTTAATTTGAAATGTGGATGGGAATAATAAAAATCCCCAAATTATCAATCCTGATATGCAAACTTGGAGTTCAGGCACAATGATGGGGAGAAACTCAAACCAGATTTAGTGCAACAACTAAGAGGCAGGTGGTAAACTGGTAAGACTTAAAACCTTTAGAAACTGGGAGCTTAAGCAGGCAGTTGCTCTTGCTTCTGCCTTGGGTGCTAAGAGGAAGATTGTGTGAAACGATTCAGGTGACAAGTAGTGTTTAATATTATGAAAATGGTTACTTCTGCTACCTTTCACATCTGCTGTTCTCTGTGATACAGTGATTTGTGAAGAAAATGGTCAAAGGACTCAGTCTAACAACTTTGATGTGGAAGGCTTGGCTGTCTGACACACAACTTGATTTTTAGGCTGATATGTATGCCTCAGTAGAGGTTGTTTACCTGTCGTGATCATTTATGAATATACTTTTTTTCTCCTTTATGAAAAATCAGAGACCACCTCCAGGTGTTTTGGGTTTTTTTCTATAGACCTTTATCAGTGGTCAGGAATAAAGTACCCAAGCCACCAGTCAGTCTATCATATGGAAGATCAGAAGAGCAGAACTAACCTGAGAGCTTGGTACTTGTAGGCAAATTGAACCTTGGCCTTGTGCATGACTGTAGTCCCAGTCACTGGGGATTGTCCTTTCTTCTGACTTTTACCATACCTCGTTTTGACTGGGAACTTCTTTGTCAATGCAAGAAATCCAGCTCAAGGAAGCTTATTATACCCAGCATGTTCCTAGATCTGGTGGATGGACTGCTGTTCTATAATTTTTTCAGAAAACATTTGAACAATTTTAAGTCTAACCACCAAATATGGCTTTGCAACCCTGAAGGCTTAGCCATAGATGGACTTTCCAGAGGAATGAAGCAAGTGGTTTCCAGGTGCCAACCCTTCAACCCCTGCTTCTTGTGAGGTAATTTCCTCTGGAGAAAGTTCCTAATTCATCTTTAATTGCTTGCAGTTGACATTTGTGAGCAGCATACTCCCCAAATGACTTGTGAAAAGGCCTCTGGTATGTTTAACTTGGCTCAGAGAAAACAGAACCCCAGTGGTGGATTTGAAGGGAAACATCAAGGTAGAAACAGTCTCTTCTTCAGGGAACACTCGCCAATACCTGATAAAGGTATCAGAGAGCACCCTAACTAATAAATATTCTTTAAAAGTAGTGAAATGGAAAGGAGGTATGTGGGGGATGGAGATCTCTGGATGGTCTGCTCAGCTCAGCTATTTGTCCCCTCAGCATTTAGGGCTATGTATTTTCCTAGCAGGAGAAGCTTCATGACTTTTCCCCCTATTTATTTTCTCGCATTACTCAGCACTGGGTGTGTGTCTGTGGGTTGGGGTTTTTTCTGTTCTGTTGGGTTTTTTCCCTTCTCCTGCCTAGGCAACTCTTCTCAATTCAGGCTGCTCCAGCACTCTGGGATTTCATTTACCAGAGAACTTATATCAACAGACTGTACATTTGGAGTCCTGATTGAGCAGGACGTGAGGATTCCTGTTTGTGCACTGTGAATTGCTGGATTTCTAGATGGAAATCTAGAAACTGCAGCATTTTTAACATGCTTGGGTGAACCTGATGCTGCTAGATGAAATAATTCCGTCATGCAAACTTACAGAGATTGCTTTGAAAAAAAGTTGGTCACCCTTCACAGGGCAGCATTAGTTGTGCAAGTTCAATTAACTTTTATTACGTATCTAAGCAACTTTTTTTCTCAATGGTATTTCTTCCTCGTTCCTATAAACCCGCCAACTTATGTTACATGCAGCTCAAATACCCGTCCCAATGCAAGAATTGTTTTTTTGCTTCTTTAGGCTGAGATGCAGGAGGCAGAGTTGCTTATCTGTGTCCCAAACTAATATCAACTGTATAAAGTTACTCAAGTACAGTTGTTTGTTAGCCCCGTGTAGGAGTTTTCCACCCGCATTGCAGAGGGGTGAAATACTTGTTGTATGAAATGCTAGTGTTTCTGACTAGCTTCTGATATGGATGATTGTTTCATGGCTTTCTGTACTGTTACATGACTGTTTGACCCGACAGCTGCCATTTGGTGTTGGTACTTAGCAGAATTAAATAATGAAGGTCTGTGACCAGCATAAATCCAGAAATAGTGCTCTGTCTCTGCTGACCTATTAGTGATGGATGTGCATTGTGTGTCCTTGGAGGAAAGCACAGCTTTCGAGCAGCCTGTGCATAGTGAGGCTGTACATAGAATCATAGAATGCACATCCTGGTGCTCTCTACACCTTTGAGCCACGGGAAGCTTTGAGGTTGGACTGTAAAAATATAAAGGCATCTATTAACTTATATCTTTGTATTGCCTGTCCCTGTGCAGGATCTATAGAAGTCGCAGTAATTTTTTTCCACTAACACCTTTTTTAGAAGGTAGTAATAGAAAGCTCCTCTTTCTGTGTGTTCTCCCAATTATTTTCTGCTGCAGACTTGAATGTCTTAAATGTGCTTTAGTCCAAGAAGTAGTGTTTTATAGGTTGCTGCTAACAAACTAGGTTTCTGGTTGTCAAATGAGTGCTTAAAGTGTACCAGATCAGAGCAATGTCCTCTAGATCTGCGCTGCTGTCACTGCTTGTATGCCATCCGGGTTTTCCCTCCATCAGGTGTATAAAGCCAGTGAAGTCAAAGTCTAAAGGGTTAAATGTGAGGTGAGCTGTGTTGCGGAATGGGTAATTCATACGTGGCACCAAGTCCTAGAGACTCCAGAGAATTAATCCATGTGTACAAGGGAGTCATCTGACCAAGGGGCCTGTACGGTAAAAGTTAATGTATGATCAGTCCTTGCAAAAAGGGCAGAGCTGACTCTCAAAAACCAGCCAAAGGAAGAGAAAGGCAGTTTTTGTCTGTTAATCATGTAGCTCCTGTTAGGCTGCCAGTTATTCAAGGGTTATGATCTAGTTTATTATAAAACCATGGCGCTGCTTTTTCACTTTATAGCACAGAGGCAGTACTTTGCAGTGTGTGCCGTGTCCTCTAGTTGTGCACATCTCTCATCTCAAGGGGAGGCTGCAGCAGAAGCTGAAACTCACTTGGGAACATCAGGAATGGACATGGCACCAGGTGTGTAACACTTCTGTGTTGCCTGTGGCATTGATTTATGTCAGTCCCGAGTTGAAATCAGCACTGATGTTCCCATATAAAGTAGAACTGTCATTCCAGGGTGTCTGCAATGATCTGGGGATGCTTTACTCGTGGGAAGCTGTCAAGTCAGCTGAATACTTGTATAAGGAGAACTGTTTGAGAGGCTAGCATTTGAAATTAAAACACTTCTCTGATCTCTGATGAAAGCTTTGTTGTAGAGGTTTGGCCATACTGTAAAACAAAATGTAAGCTGTAATAAGTAGTGTTTGGATTTGATGCGCAACTTTAAGCAACTTTATTCAAGGAAAAGTATTAAAATAATGGATTTGCACTGCTTGAATCTTAAAAAATTAATAATTCTTTGCTAGCGTACAGCATTCCTGAGGGGTGTCAGGCTATTTCTGTATGGGACCTTTGAGTCCTGCTGTTGCCTCTACAGATGCAGAACTCTCCGCAGGAGTGCTGCTGCTCAGGGCTCAAGTGGAGCCCCTTCCTCAGAGCTGAGGGGTATCTGCAAGGAGCCAGGCAGCAGCCTGCATGGCTGAATCCCTTCCAGGTCACCTGGGTGAGACCAATAACCTTGCCCTAGCAGCCTTTCAAACAGCTTGTGTCCAGCTCCCCCTTCTCTGCAGTCCTTTGCCCACCAGGTCGTGGTGGAATTTCAGCCCCCGTGGGGTTGCAGGGCAGCCTGTCGGCAGCCATGTCAAGTGGCACAGGGAATTTGTGTGTTCCAGAGAGCACCGACTGCAGCCTGCTACCTGATAGCATTGCATAAATCAAGCTATTTCTCTGAACAGCTCTGCAAAACTGTCACAGTGTCTTTCTTGTCATCTGCCTGTTGCAGAGGTGCAGCATTGTGTTTAGATTTGCAGAGCTATTCCCTCTTGGACTTGAAGGCTTGTCTCTTCTGGGATGGAAAAGCAAACAAGCAAAAAGTGTAAAAAGAATAAAACATAAAAATAAACTTGTGGCAGGACTCATCTCCCTGTGAGAAACAGTTTCCTTTGTAGGGAACAAAACATTTTTTGAATAACACATTGAAAACAATGTGGTGGTGGTGGTGGTGTTTGTTCTTTTTTTTCCTCCTGAGACTACAATGTTTGGAACAATGGTTGTGAATCACCTGGTTGCTCCTACCAGTTGTGCAACACTGCGGGTAAAATATTGGTGAAACAGTTAGAATTGATAGGAATTAAAGTACTGTTCAGCAATATGTACTGAAAATCCTCAACAACCACTGCGCCTCAGTTATTAGGTTGGAGCTGTCTCCTATGTGGCTACCAAAATATTTCCTGTAAGCAGTTAATTGCAGTTGTATTAGATTTTGTTCACTATATATCATCAGTAGCCTTGAGTATTTTTTTTTAAGTGTACTAACAGCTGTTCTTTAATTGGCAAGTACAGCATCTTCAGAACTAAATTTTACTGTGATGCTGCTGCTGTGCAAAAGTGTCTAACTCAGTGGTAGAATTTCTTGAAGAGTAAGTGGAAACTGTTCTTGGCTGGCTGGCTGTATTTTCTGAATTAATGACCACTTCTGCATAGCAAGCTTCGAATCTGCAAAAACTGTGAGCTGATTAAACTTCTGATGTGATTAACATGAGAAATCCTAAGCATCTTGATTAATGCTTCAGTTTGTATGGCAAAAGGATACCATGGCAAAGATGCTGCTTTTTCTGTCATTAGAGATAGTGTTGATCTGCTTTTTCAGATAAATTTAGTCAGGTTATAGATTTGTTACACAGAATAATCCACTAGCACTAAATAATACTGCTGTATTTACTGTATCTTGCTTGGCTACAGGTTATGTTGAGAGTACTCCAAATGCTCTGTAAACCAGTTCATATATGTTGATGTTAAATATAGCCAGTTACTGAAGAGCTTCTCAGTTTTAGGTGAAGAGCACAGAATCACAGAGTTGCTATGGTTGGAAAGGACCTATAAGATCATTGAGTTCAGCCATTATCTATCTCTACCAGGCCCACTTCTACACCATATTCTTGAGCACCCTATCTAGACAGCTTTTAAATACATCCAGGGATGGTGATTCAACCACCTCCGTGGGCAGCCTGTCCCAGTCCTTGACAACCCTTTCGGTGTAGAAGTTTTTCCTACATCTAACCTAAGCCTCCCCTGGTGTAACTTAATGCCATTTCCTCCTGTCCTCTCAGATGAGGCTTGTAAGAAGAGACCAACACCCGCCTCCCTACAGCCTCCTTTGAGGTAGTTGTAGAGAGCAATAAGGTCACCCCTCAGCCTCCTCTTCTTCAGGCTAAACAACCCCAGTTCCCTCAGCCGCTCCTCATAAGACTTATCCTTGAGACCCTTCACCAGCTTTGTTGTACTTCTCTGCACTCTCTCCAGAACCTCAATGTCTCTCTTGTACTGTGGCACCCAAAACTGAACACAGTGCTCAAGATGCAGCCCACCAGCTGGGATGATCACTTTTCTAGTCCTGCAGTCTACACTATTCCTGATACAAGCCAGGATGCCATTGGCCTTCTTGGCCACCTGGGCACACGGCCGGCTCATGCTCAGCCAGCTGTCAACACCCCCAGGTCCCTTTCTGCTGAGCAGCTTTCCAGCCTCTCGTCCCCAAGTCCATAGCTTTGCATGGGGTTGTTCCAGCCCAAGTGCAGAACTCGGCACTTGGCCTTGTTAAACTTCATACAGTTGACTATGGCCCATTGGTCCAGCCTGTCCAGGTCCCTCTGAAGAGCCTCCCTACCCTCGTGCAGATCAACACTCCCACCTAACTTGGTGTCATCTGCAAACTAACTGAGGGTGCTCTCAATCTCCTCATCAAGATCATTGATGAAGATGTTAAACAGGAGCAGGCCCAGCACTGAGCCCCCGGGGAACACCACTTGTGACTGGTTGCCAGCTGGATTTAACCCCATTCAGTACCAGTCTCTAGGCCTGGCCGTCCAGCCAGTGTGCAGTCCAGCAGAGTATACACCCATTCAGGCCTAGGGCAGCCAGTTTTTTTTATGAGAATGTTGTGAAGAGGTCTGAAGGGACACAGTGCCCAGGAGTCCGTGAGTCTCTGTAGCCTTGGCTGTCTGATTCCATCGACGCAATCCCTGCACTAGCCGGAATACTGATACGTCAGCTGCATGCTGTGTAGTACTCACACTAGAGCTGGGGGCACAGATGCTTCATAAAATCGTTCAGGAACACCTTGAGTAACAAGTCAGCACATAAGTAGTCTCTATATGCTGCCTAGCATGTTGTGATATATTTACTTGGTGTTAAAACTTCATTGTAAAGGCAACTATTTAATACAGGAGTTATTTCAGTGGTAACGGTTAAAGCCATCTCTGCTCTGACTTGCAAAATGAATGACTAAGTTGTGGCTCATTGTTAGGAAACAAGAACTACTTTTTTTTCCAGGGTTATGACTGGCATTTTAGCCACCACCTTTGCAGCATGGTGCTGCTTCTGCAGAGTGTTTCTGCCATTTTTGTACTTGCCGTTTTGTGAAAGTCTTGTGCTTGTCAGTCAAGAGGAGATTATCAGCAGAGAAAAAGTCTTAAAACAAAATTTAAAAAAAACTGGCCAAACAAAACAACCCCTCCAAAACACCAACAGCAGCCCACTTTGTCTTGTGAACCCAGGGTGTAATGGCTGTTCTGCTCTGCTCCCTGTGCACTTGCTTCTGTACTAGGTTTGACTTCATCGAGGATGAGAAGCAAGTGAGGAATGTGGGGGAAGTTAAGAGGATTGACAGCTCTGTAAAAGAGGAGGAATGTGTAATGGAGAGTAGGAAGGTCGCTGGGAGGACTGACCTGTTAGTTCAGCTAACAGGTCGGCCCAACTTGTACTTTGAACATTGGAAATTTGTTCAAAGGAGAATGGGCAGCAAGGGTGCTGATGGCTGAAATTTCCTTAAAGAATGAGAAATGATGATAAGGAATGTATGATGAGAGACTTCAGGAAGACTGCTAGGTACCTGAAGCCTGTATTGAAACTTGTAACATTCTTGAAGAGCACAAACCTCATTTGCTCAGCTTTAAAGTTTCACTTATTTGCTGTGTGTGAGTGGCTGGGCAGACCTAGCATGAATTCACAAAGCATTTTTATTCTTTATAATCTATTACCACCTTTCTTCCTACACTGATAATATTTTAATCTTAGTGGGAAAATTTCTGTGAATAATTCTGGCTTTCTGTTTTGTAACTTGAAGATACCAAAGTGTATAAATGTACCCTTTAAATGGTAGCAATGGAGAAAATCAGTTTAGTTCAATTCCAGGAAACAGAGAAGGTGAGCAGTATTTGTAACCTCTATCAGTCAAAGAACTTGAACACTGATTAGGATTGGTGAACACAGGGCTCTGAGAGTCTGTCTTGTTTGTGCTTAGCTATTCAGTCATGTCTTTCAAAAAGAAGGACTTGAACCTTGACCTTCCAAGGAAGTGCCATAATAAATGTGCTATTGTTTTATTGAAGTTCCTGTTCCTTACTTTCATTTTGACCTGGAAGTTTATCCTTCCTTGTACAAGAACATATGCTCCTGCTAGACAATTTAGTTGTGATAAAATAGCAAAAAAATCCCAAAGCATCTTCCTGAAAAGCTGATGACTAATTAAAACAGGAAGTAATACTTAATGTCATTCTTAGAGGTTCCTATGAATATTGATCTCATGGAAAACCATGCACAGCCTTTGTTTATGATGGCAATGGATAAATGAATGATAGCTAGATACTTAACTGACCACGTGCGCAGTTGTGAACTGCACCGTACATTGGAAACCCTGTGAGTGGTCTGTGCCACTTTTAGCAATAAATGCTGTCTTAATGAAGCTACAGATGAGACCCTGATCTGGAATATCCAAGCGAGAGGCTTGTTGGTATTCGTGCATTCAAATGGGTGATTTGGGTTTGTTTGATCATGCGTTTAATCTCAAACAATAAACTACACTTTCTTACTTGCGCTGTCTTAATAGCATTTGCCACTGACTTGTGTATGCTTATCTCTTACTACTTCTCTGAGTTTAATCTTGTCAGCTGCTGTAAAACCATGGGGGGAAAGGCATGAGTGTGGTCTAGGGGCTTGTACCTTCAAAGCCCCAGAGTAATAGATGCCATTTCTAGACACCGTTTTCAAGTATCTTAGTTATCTATGTAAAAGATGGACTTTACTTTTAAGAAAATCACTGCACCAATCTTCCACTTTTGAATACAGAGTTCTCCTGGAACTCACCTTAAAATAAAAACCCAAAGTTGGCAGTTTTTAGAGGAATAGAAATGGTGTTATCAAGACACTGTATAAACGCATTGGAATGTCTGAGTGTATTATGTGCTTACAAATAATAGTCTGAACTTGAAGATGGAGACAACAGCCTATAACATTCTTAAAGACAGGCCAACAAGGGTGGCCAGAGTTTATGAACAATTAAGTAGATAGGGACTTTTCATCTTAGGAAAGCAATGGCTACGGCAAGGAAAAGAAGGATCTGAAAGCTTTCCATTGAATCAGTGCTCTGAGGACTGAATTGTTGGAGGCTGTGAGTTTGTGGAAAGTACTAGTATTGCTGTGTGTTAGACAATCGTTTAGTCACTAGTAGGAGCAGGCTACTAGAGTGGATGTATCTATTAGCATGAGCAGTCGTGTTTTGGGGTAGTCTGATGATACCGTGTCATGGTTTGACCATCTTACAGGAAGTCAGTATCTCTCACAACTTCAGGATGTCTGATTTCTGCAGCTGTTGCCTCACTTTGCTTCTTCCATACCTTAGTGTCAAGATTTAACTGTTTAAAATTCATGTTCCGTGGTTACTACCACTTGTATGTTATGTTGGTACTTCAGCCTTGAAGCAGGCTGGCAAATAGCCAAGTAGGAGGCAAAACCTGATGGTTGATGCCTGTTTACTCCTTCAGTCAAACATGCCTGCATAATTGCTTGCAAACATAACTTGCACATAATTTCTGCTTACCATAGCAAGTGTGTCTCACATTGATTTTGATTTTTAAAATGGATT
The DNA here is from genome assembly GCA_013400335.1 of Eurystomus gularis. Classification (NCBI taxonomy): domain Eukaryota; kingdom Metazoa; phylum Chordata; class Aves; order Coraciiformes; family Coraciidae; genus Eurystomus; species Eurystomus gularis. The sequence goes on along the minus strand of VZZY01006951.1, from coordinate 336,889 downwards.
TGAGTTAAGCATACATCTGTCACTTATCGACCCTGCGGGTGTCTTTTTTTTGTTATAGACATGGCACCTTCACAGTGCCAGCACTGATGATACTGTGTGTTCTTAGGCAAGCAATGCAATTAGCATATTATTCACTTCTAGGACTATCTTGTACTTGTAATGTTATAAATGTTTAGGTAAAGTTGTTTTAGGAGCTTAACTCGTCTGCTCTTCTCGTGGTTTGAATTAGCTTGGCAGCAGGCTAGTTCACATCAGAATGTGACGTTACTGAGGCTGCACAGGAAGCTCTGAAATTGCAATTCTGTGCAAATGCAGTGTTACCTGAAATTCTGTGTTTTCCCAGTGGATAGTACATGTGTGAGCAGCACTGGATAGACCATGTTGGGAGGGATGCTTGGTTGCTGCAGATTCCCTCCTGGATGCTGCCATCTCTGTCTTCAGATGTACATGCTGAAAAAGTCAGACTTGCATGATTGTGTGGTATTCCAGAACACGATCAGGTAAACTGGTTGTAGTGTTATGTGTTGACATATGAAATGCCTTAAATGGTTCCTGACTCCAGTGACTGTGGTAACTGTGACTGTGTAACATGGTTTTCTCCTGAAATACAGATGCTGATGGTGCATTTTGTCTGGTATCAAAGCATGTTGTGTTGGTTAGAGCACTTCTAGATTGCCTTCTTGCATGTCTGGGCACACTCTCTCCTTTCAGATTTATCACTCCCCTCCCTACCCCCACTTCATACAGGCTGCGCAAACAGCTGGCGGGTTTCAGTAAGTGCCATGTGATGGTGAGGATGAAAGAACAGAGTTCCAGACAGAGTACCAGGAAAAGTGTAAAGCATTACTGTCTGTGTTGTGACACTAACACACGCTGATGTGCATTCTTGTAGTGACTTGTAAACTTGTAGCTTGAATTTTCCATTGTAATTGAGTAGTTTTGAGTCCTGCTTACCCAGCACTGAAGGAGTCACTGTCCCTCAGCCCTTTTACAGCATATCCCTGGCCACTCCTTTTAAGTTAGTAGAAGTGACAGGATCTTGCTCTGAGCCCAGTTCTGCATGTTTCTCCTGGATCTGGGGCTGCCTGCAGCTGATGTCTCCTTTTAGGAGAATCTGCCTGCCAAGCTCCTTTCCTTTTTCAGAGTCCTGCTTCTGTTACTGTAGGCTCTCATATCTTTTGAGGAAAGGAGAGCTTAGAACTCTGATAACTAATACTTGTTTTTGCACTGTGTAAGCACCTGAAACCTACAACTGAAATTCAGCAAGTTGAGCTTTACTGAAGGCGCAAACCAGCTGAACTCTTTTGCACTGCACTGTGGGGTGTTGCAGAGGCCAGGCCTGCATAAAGCTTGTTGATAGAAGACAAACTCAAAGCAAGTTCGTAAGTAGTATTTAGTTTAGAGAATTCCCCAAGTCGTTTGTTGCCAGGAACAGTGTATTCTTGGGAAGGAATGTTCTCAGGAAGGGCAACTGTTGTGTCTGTGCATCTGCCACTGATCGCCCCTACGGAGGAGATTGCTGGATGAGGTTAATTTTTCATTTAGCCTCCTATGACAGATCTTAAATCTATAGTAGTTTTCTTAACTTTTTGTTGCGTGACTAGGTGAGCAAGCTGTGTTATGGGCTAGTCTCCAGACAAGTAGAAACTAGTTTTAATGTGTCAAAACAACAGCGAAAGCAAAGTTTGCAAATAATATTTTCAGCAGTTGACTTGTGATTTACTTAAATTAATGGAAGATTATTCAGGACAGGTTCTTGCCCTGCCTTCAGGGAGGACTTTTTTGGAAGAACTCTTGAATCTGCCTGAGATTTTCTAATGGTAGATGAAAATGAGGGTACTAAAATTGTTCATACTTCTACACGGATTGAGTAATAGCATGTAGGCAAAGAATCTAGACCAGCCTTTAGGAATTAGATATTTTAAGCTAGTCAAACCATTTCATCTTGGAGGAGGAAGGGAGGACAGAGAGTCCTGTCTGATCTCAGCAGCTTGTTGTTTCCTTGTTCTATGGTCTTTTACCCTCAGTCTGAGAGGCACTGAAAGTCCCATGTAAAGACAAGGTTGTGGATCAGAAGCCACACTATTTAGTCCATAGTGAGCACACAAATTCCTGCAGTACTAGAATGGTCTTAATCTGAGTGCTGCTTTTGTACTCAAAACTGTTTATGGGCCCTACAAACCTCTCTGGAAAGCTTTATACTTTTCACTAATATGAAAAAGGATTAATTTTGAACGTAGTTATTCAAGCTGTTTCCAGCTGAAGAAAATAAGGTTTGAGGGAAAATGTCAGCTTTTTGAATGATTCATTCTTACTTTTAGTGATTTAGCTTCCGCTACTCACTGTGCTGACTTTATTTTACATTTTCCAAAGTATTTGTTGGTAAGAGTTTGTTTTCGGAAACCACAGCAGGGGAAAGAAATGGTTTATATGGTTTGTGAGGATTTAAGTTTTTTTTATTAAGGAACAAAGAAAAGTTGCTTCTCATGTCAAGGCAAACTTGTTTCCCAAAGCAGTCACTGACTCCTGTACAAAAAACATTATCAGGAAATTATTCGTCAGTGTGCCTAGTCAACATCGAGATAGCAGAAATCTACCATTATTATTATGTTTTCTGATCTTGTAGCCTCCTTGACCTGTCTCAGTGTATTGCAACCAATATTGTTGTAACTCTAGTTGAGATGGTTGATAGTGCAGATCACGTACTCTCTGGTCTTCTGTTAGCTCTAGATTTTTAGTCTGTAGGGACTCTGCTACTTGTTCACTTACAGTCAAATAATTTCAGACTTTAACATAATTCTAATATTAGTGTTTTTTAATCTGTCCATCCTGTGAACTTAATTCTGATATTCATGTCCTGATGCTTTCTTCCCACCAAGTTTCAAATATGTCATATCAGTATCCTTATTTGAGGACACGATACTCTAGTGCCTGCATTTTAGTTAAACACCACTGACTTTACCTGCTTATTGTTTTTGATGGCAAGTGTCCTCCTCCTTCCTGGTCTTTGACTGGGGAGTGGAATCTGTCACTCCAGACATGATAGTGTTCAGTTTCTTCAGTCAGCCTCTTTTGGGAAGCTGACCTTTGTCAATGAATGCATTTTCAGCCTAATTCCCTTGTTGGATCCAGTGAACCCTGTCCCTCCCATTTAGACTTTATTGCTCTGAAAGTGACCCTTCTTTCCTGCTGGATCTCCCACCTCACAGCAACCGTATCTTACAAATCTGAAGTTCTTTCTATCTCTGGTGGTCTCATTTCTGGTACTAGGAGTCTTCCATATGGAGTCATGCTATGGACATCATCCAGTTGCTTTGGACAGTTTGGGTCTTCTCTCTCTCATTCATTGTTTTGGTACCTAGGTGTAGTCTTAGTAGGGTTTGGGGTGAGGATGTGTGGCTTTCCTGTGCTAGAGAGAACACTGGAATCGTTTCTCCACTTGGCTAATCTTGTGTCATCTTTATAGAAGATGGAGGCTTTTGCTGTGTAGGGAATTGCTTTCTGGTGACTCTGAAAGGGTCCCATGTGCATCTACCTGTTGGCTACCCCAGCAGCACTGGGGTAGTGTAACCTCAGAGCAGATTATGAAACTTGTAATCTTCTCTTTATTTCAGCTGAGATGTCTTATGACAACTCTGAAGATCTTAAGATCTTTAGCACAGGCCTTTGCTGTGCATTGCATCCTCGAAAGGCAGGACAAAGGCCTTCAGTGCAGAGAAAAACTACTGTCTGGGTGTCCTGGTTTTGGCTGGGATAAAGTTAATTTTCTTCCTAGTGGCTGGTGCAGTGCTGTGTTTTGGGTTTAGTGTGAGAATAGCGTTGATAACACACTCATGTTTTTAGTTGTTGCTAAGTAGTGTTTATATTAAGTCAAGAACTTTTCAGCTTCTCATGCCCTGCCAATGAGAAGGCTGGAGGGGCACAGGAAGTTGGGAGTGGACACATGGCCAGGACAGCTTACTCAAACTGGCCAAAGGAATATTCCATGCCATACGTCATACACAGTATATAAACTGAGGGGAAAGCTGTCCAGGGACTGCTGCTCGGGAACTGACAGGGCATCAGTCAATGAGTGGTGAGCAATTGCATTGTGCCTCACATGTTTTTTATATTCGAATTCTTGCATCATTATTATTATTGTTACCATTATTATAATTTTCTGCCTTTTCTGTCATATTCAACTGCAGCTATCTCAGCCCATGAGTTTCACTATTTTTCCCCAACTCTCTCCCAGGTCCCACTGGATGAGGGGAGTGAGCGAACGGACTGTGTGGTGCTTAGTTGCCAGCTGGGGTTATACCACGACACGGGGTTATTACTGCCCTTTGCTACGTATACTAGAGGACGAGCATTTAAGTTTTTGTTCACTGGGATTCTTAGCGATGCTTCTATGGTGCTGCTCTGGTGTCTGTTCTAGACAGCAGCATGTGATCATTATTACAGTTTAGATCTCTCTCAATTTCCTGTCTTTGTGCAAACTTGTCAATATGCATGACCAGGCATGGTCAGACTGAAGATCCACCTAATGCTGCGTCCTGTCTCCAGCAATAAGCAGGGGTAAATGCTGTGTGAAGAGTCTAAGAACAAGATAACCATGTAGTGATTCTTCCTTAGAGTTCTCCTAGCTGTTTGTAGCTTGTGCCTGAGAGCTTCTTGAGTCAGTTTGATGCTCAGTTTTGGACAGATTTTACTTACATGGCCCTTACCTGCTTATGTTATAGCTTCTGTAAGCTTTTGGCTTCCAAGCACTGTGCAGTAAGAAGCTTCATAGCTTGACTACATACTGTGTGAAGAACTGTTCCCTTTTGTTGGGTACCTTCTATTGGAAGAGGGAAAAATTACAATTATTCTAACATGTAGTCCCTCAAATACCTTTTTGCAGTTTAGGAGTCAAATCTTTTGGGTTGTTCCTTTGCTTCTGTGTAAGCCAAGGAAGGCAAGTATCTGAAAATGCAACCCTAAAGTCACACTTAGTTGCAACTGACCAAAGGGTTCAGAAGTTGCTTGGCAGTCAGGGAAGCAGAAATGGCTTGTGAAGGTAAGCTTGCATGGATGGCATTGTTGTAAAAGCCTAATTTGCTTAAGGAAGATGGTCAAAATGGCTGAACTTGATTCAAAGAATAATAGCTTAAGAATGCTTACTGTCTCAAAATCCTGGTTTGGCTAATCATTTTTAATTTCTTTTTAATTCCAGAACTTTTGAATCCTCTTGGGAAACGTGAAAACAAAGAACTACTTTTAAAATATCTTTCAGGACAGTTGACACGTTCCAGGGAAAAGCTGGGGTTTTTTTTCTGCAAAGTTCAGAAAAATCTGCTTTCTCTGGGATTTTAATTTAAGTATAAAATGAAAACGGTTTAAAATTTAGCCTTCAAAATGAATGTTGAAAAGTCAGATGACAAAGCAAAGAATGGCTTGAAGTCTTCCTTACTTATAAGGGATGAAAATGGAAATAACTGCACATGTGACAGAGCTACACCTTCCTCAAAGAACTGTGCCCCCAAGATACACGGTAATTCAACTGACCAAGATACAGTGACTGAGCATGAAGATGATACTGTTCTTGAAAATAAGAGTGACTTCAGAAGTATTCTTTTAAAACAGCAGTGTGTTGAATCACTTCATCTGCAGAAGACACCTGGTACGTACAACTGCACAGGAGCTCTCTTGGGAGATGCAGATGCTGCATGCAAGTCTTCCATTACTGAACAGACATGTGTTGATCCTTTGGACTGTGACTTGAAAGAAACAACAAACTTACTGAAAGGTAATGTTGCTATTGCAAAAATGCAAAATCAGAGTATCAAACAATCGGTGCCTTACAGTCAGACTGACTCTCAGTGTGTATTACCTCTTCTTGCTTCAGAGCAGAACATGCAGTCCCTGATAAATGATAGGGCATGCTGCCGCCTGAGCACACTGGGTGTTACTAATGTTATAGGTGAAACTCTGGGAACTGATAGAAGTGATGACACGCATCTGGGGGAAATGCTAATCTCTTCTGAAGTACATACAAGAGAGAAATTTGATAAAACCAGCCCAGAAAAAACACTTAATTTCTCCTCTGTGATAGTGGCTTCAGAAATCCCAGATGCCTGTTCAGAATTTGAAGTATATCGTCCTGCCTCTGCAGATGTCAGACACTATCTAAAAAACACTGACAAGACTGATAAAGAATCACAGGAAACAGAAGCACAGTCTGCAAAACTAGCTGCTGGATGTATAGATCCTTATAGGCAAAATGCACTATCTCCATGCATTAATATCAATGAAGATGACCAAGTGAAATCCTTGCAGGATAACTCTGACCATGATGAAACTGGGAATTCTGCTGCTGAAACATGCATGGATAGTCCTGTAAATAACGTTCACCTTCTCCCAGTATATAAAATGGGTGGAGAACAAGTATCTAAGAAAACCAGTGAACCCTTAACCAAAGAACATAGTATCTCTTTCATATCTTGCAATGTACCAAAATTAAAGAGGACTGTTATACCTGACTTAAAGTGCGAAGCAACTTTTGTGGTCTTCAGTCCTATGGCTGATGAAAGCAATTCTGCTTTATGTACTTCAACCCCTAAAGAACGATCAAACAATACAACTTTTTCTGTTTCATCTTTGGCAGAACTTGGAGACAAGTCTCCTAAAGTAAGACCAAACGAAGCTTTTGTAGGAGAGCGTAATAGAAGGCCTGTGCTTAAAGCTACTTCAAGTCAAACTGCAGGAAAACCAGTGGGGAGGTCTCCTATTGCGTCAACAATAACCAAAGCGAAGAAGTCGGAGATTGTTAGTTTTCCCAAACCTAATTTCAAAAACGTTAAGCCAAAGGTTGTGTCTAGACCTGTGCTTCAGTCAAGAGACAGTACAGCATTAAAACAGTCTCCCCAGTCTCCCCAGCTATCAGCTGTTACCTCATCTTCACTGGTTGCTTCCCCGAGGCAATTGTCCCCTTCTATAAAAGTGCTGAAAAAGAAAATAGATGTAGCTAAAGATATTAAAGTGGAAATGCCTGTGAATAAGCCCCATAAGCTACATCTTAACAAACACCTCTTTGCTAGCCAAGGTGTACATGCCACAACACATCCCAGAAATGCTTCCCACAAGGCTTCAAAGACACCTGCATTAAAACAGAGTCCGGAAGACATAGGCAAAGCAAGCCCCACCCATTCAGCGTGCTCCTCTGTTTCTGCGGCACTTCCAACATGTGTAGTGAACTCAAAAGAGATGCTGAATGATAAAATGGAAAGTTCAAACTCTTTAGCGCAGCCCTGTGCTCAAAACAGCCACCCGACTGGAGGTGAAGAAGAGCAAAGCAGCAACATGGGAATTCTTCTGGAAGCAGCTTTGTTGAAAGATGTGGCAAATGAAACATTTGACCTGCAGTCTGTTCCTTTGGTAAGATTCTTTTTTCTTTACATACTTAATTATGCTTTGTATATTTGGAAAAAGGAAATTCTGCATTGCACAGTACTGAGTGGAAATTGTGAAATGGATTTTGTGTCTACAAATGTATCTGTAGTGTTGATTTCTGAGGTGAAATCTTTCCCTGATAAAGGGAATGAAGAAATACCGTTTTACAAACTGGTTGCACTTGGTCTCAAGTGCAATTTTGTCTTCAGCCTTCAACTTATTCCACGGTGTAAAATTTTTTTGGTGAAGTGTTTCGATGGCAATGCAGTTGGTAAGACTTGTAATAAAAGCAAACAAGTCTTAATTTAGTCAAATTGGTAACATCGTGTAGCATAACTTCATGACATTTTTCTAAATAGAGCTTTTAATATGTACTTTTGTCAACATAATTCTAGTGATGCTGTAACTTTAAATAGACATGAGACATAAATGGCTGTTTTCAGTGTTTACCTTCAAAACATGCTTTAGAACTAAATTACGTGTAAAAAAATTACTTACAGACATGTTGTGCATATATTAACAATAATATTATGTCACAGAAAACCTGAAGACCAACAAGCAGTTCAGGCATTTTATTTTTAACATCTTAATTTAACTGTCTGCTTTGAATAATCTGTGAGTTTGTTTATTTGGAGTAGAAGCAGGACTCATTAGAATAGTTGAGAGTAGCTAGGAAATGCTTCTCATGCAGAGGGCATATACCTGGTTTTGGGCAGTCGGCCAGTTGGAAGGTGCAAACTTCCTGGCCGGGAGGTATGCGTGTGCTGGTTGGTTGGGAGGTACTTTCAGATGAGTCAGCTGCTTGTCAGGAGGAACGTGCTGCTTTCAAATGCTCTGAAAGAAGGTTAAAAGAAGAGGAGCGGTGGGAAAGCAAGCAAGTGCTTCGAGGTTGGGTTAATCAGGATCTCAGGAGGCATAGTAGAGACACAGATTTGTTATGTTGATGCTGTGTGGAGTCCCTCTTGTTGTTCGCCTTTGGGTTCAACAGCTTATGTTAAATGGGTGAAATGGAGGCAGCAGCTGTTACTGGTAAAACTGGTGTTTTCTGAATTTTTGTTAGGCTTTACTGATTTGCCAGCAAATCTTCAGTAAGGCTCAGTATACTGAGGAAGCTACTTCAGGTAAAACAGAAGCAGTTATCCATTTCTGAAAAATTACAGAAGAAAGTAAACAGTATTATTTATTATAAGAAATAATTTAACTTGAAAACCTAAATGAACATGAAAGCAAGGATGGTCTATTTTAATATTAAAATCTTTCAGAACTTGGATTCTGCTTCATTCCTTCCTTTTGGTGCTAATGGTTAGAGAGAATGCTTTTAATTCACCCTGTTGCCGAGATGGAAACCTTCGTGATATTGATTGTTCTGTTGGTACCTGTCAAAATCAATAGAGCTGGACTAAACTTAATAAGCGATCTCTGAAAAGTTACGGATTATCTTCTGAAGAGGGTTGGAGTCAAAAATGGAAAGTGCCTTGATGTGACCAAATCGCTGCACATCAAGCATATTCTACTTCAGTAACCGAAAAGTGCATGCAGAGTTGTACATTCTTAGGAGTTTACCTTTATAGACTTAATTTTACAGCATGAGTGGTTATGAGTTGGTGCCTGATAAACTGGAGCAAGAGTTTGGCATGAAAGATAGATGAGTGCCACGTATAAACCAGTTACTTTAAATCTGTCTTGGATCTACTCCCGAATTTGTTTTCTCTGTCACCTGAAAGTGAAAGATTTTAAGCTATTCCTGTGTTGTAAGACCTAGACCAGTGAACTTATTTTAAGGGCTCTGATGTTCCAGGTAGTACAGGCTTAACTAAGTTTCCAGTGCATTAACTTGTGTAGTTGCTTGGTAAAGGATTCATCTTGAGATTTAGGTGTAGTCATGTAATTGAATGTCTTAATTAGAGTTTGGGGAGGAAGAAGTTCTGATGTAAAATGACCTCTGCAGCCTCTCTAGTGTGTTTGTCATTACCAGTGATTAGCTTCAGAGTAATACTTTTGTGTTGCTGAAGGCCATTCAGGAGATGATTCTTGAGGTTCTGAACTGCAGCTGTGGACAATGTGACAGTGAACATCTAAGCATATCCCTGACCTGTATGTCATTACTAGTGCTGGAAAGGGAGATGTTCAGCTTCTCATAGTGGTGGTGTATGAGTTGTTTTGTTTTGTTTGTTTTGTTGTTGGTTGGTTTGTTGTTTTTTTTCTGAAAACAGATGCCTTCTGTGAAAGATGGAACAACACAAGGGAAAAGCATACCAAAGAAAGGCCCAGTCACACTGCGAAGTGTTTCAGCTCCCAAGGTTAAAATGATGCCGTCTGTGGTGCCCTTGAAGAGAGGATGTGAAAATAAAACTATCAGCACAATTAAAGCACCTTCTTACAAAGGAGCTGTCCTGTCATCAAGCTCTGGTAAGAGAATTTTTCTCTGGAATGCTACCACTTAACTAGTTTCTTAAAATTAAGATAGTAATTTTAATAAGTAAATATAAATATATTTACTTAATATAAAAAGTAAAACTAAAGTATATATTTAATGTACTTTCTGACAGAACTTTTTAGAGTGGGGCAGAACTGTATTTTTGGTGCTAAATATGCTTCTATCTAAATAGCAAATTGCTAGTATGAGGTGGGGGGGAAGAGGAAGGCAGATTACACTTTGTTGTAAAATCTTGTAAGGAATTTGCTTAAGAGGGTGTCATGGTATTAGAAGAAACAATATTTAAATATTAGTTATAGTTTGATTATGTAACAGTACTTTGCAGAATTACAAGTAAAATTACTCCAAAGATGTAAAAGTGAAGACAAGAAAATACAAAGATCAGGTACAAAGCATTTACAGTAAGCAACTGCATGCTGTCCTCATGGGAATGAGCTGTCATTTCAGGACATAACGTATTTTGTTCAACCTAATTTTAGAACAAGCCTATACTTTTTCTAGAAAGGGGAGAGCATAGTTGAAGGAGAGACTACTTCTTGAGCTGCTAATTAAGCTCAGACTGATTAATACCAAGGACAGTGGGGGGAAAATCTCACATCTAGTCTGTAGGCTGCTGTTCAAATCTGGTGACTGAAAACTATATTCTATAATTGTATTGTAGAGATTCAGAAATGCTCTTGTATGTTATGTGCCTTTTTTCTTACCCAAGTGTGGCAATATAGCTAATTGCAAAGATAGCTTGGCTATAAATGACTACGCTGCAATACACTGTAATTTGGAAATGTGCACACCCAGCTATACCCAGTAAAACCTGTTCTTTTTTTTTTTTTTTTAACCCACTCAATCTAAGATTATAAAACACTCCAAAATACTCCTCTTAATTATATACGGGTGGTGAAGCGTGATTAAAATCTGTATCTGTAGTCCTTTGTGAGATGCTTTCTCCTTCAGAGAAAGTGCATCTAGGCTGTTCTCTGACTTGGGCCTTGCTAATGTGAGGGACTTGCTCAGTTAACTAGAAACCCTTGACATTACCTATAAGCCACCAATTTCTTGGAAGACTCATCACCTCTCTAAATACCAATTTAGAACTTTTCTATCTGTAATTATGGTCTTGGAAGAACTGAGATAGATATGGATATGTATTTGCCCCTTAGGTTATTAATCCAGAGTGGATTTTCGACACCATTACTAGAAATAAATGTAAGCATGGCTGGGTTATAAGACCAACTTCTTCCCTTTGTAAAAAAAAAAAAAAATCAGTTGCACTTTCAGAAGAAGCAATGTCATTTGCTGTTGAAAGTAAAAACCTTTACTCCTCAAGTTTCTTCAGCTAAACCTGTCACTCCTCAATTCATTGTACATTGAAGTTATGGTAGTCAGTAGAATACCTTGCACGAAGCAGCACCTCTAACATTTCAAAGTCGTGCTGTGAGCTGACGAGACTGGAACTTTAATGCTGCAAGTGAGATTTTTTTTTTTTTCTTTTTTTTTTCCCTTCTCCATGCCCTGTCCCCTGTTCCCCTGCCAATGCCCACTGTTCTTAGCACATCTTACCCTTCATTTTGCTTATGCAATGTTTTGGTGCTACAAAGTAGAATATGATGCTTTAAACTGTTAAATTCCCCATCTCTTTCCAAGGGAATTCTTAAACATTGTTCCCTGGTAAACATCATACTGATGCAAATTGGAGGATGGAATACAGGGTGGGAGAAGCAAGGATGGGGAATGGTAGGAGTTACGTGGTATTGCTACCAGAGCTCTGCTGTATTATGTGACCCCACCTTTCAGATAAAGTCCTATCTACTGCTGCTTACCCCATCTGTTTTTGAAGTAAAACTGTACATACACGTGCTGTGGCCAAGTGGCAGCTTCTAAATCAAACCCAATTAACTGTTTTAGCTAAAGCCTTCCTGTAGGGAGTAACTATTTCTTCCAGATAGGTCATTTTAACACTTTGGTATCTAACTTGTGCCTTGATATAATTACAGCAGCACAGGTAAATTACTAATTAGCTGTACAGTTGCTTGCTGTTAGGGTTTCTCCAGACAGACTAGCTAAATCCAGGATGGAAAGGACTTCCGAAGGTCACCTAGTCCAGCCCCCCCTGTCTGTAACTGGGTCAGCACTGAATTCAGACTAGATTGTTTGGGCATATGTCAAGCTGAGTCTTAAAAATGTCCAAATCCTAATGACCTCGTTGTTTCCTGAGGTGCTGACAGAAATGCAGCTAATTCTTATCCAGTCACTGGCTGTGTTGAGAATGTTGGGCAGGAAGGCAAATCAGTGTAGTGAGTCTGTTAAATACTCTGAACAAGAGAAGGGATGGTATAGCTCTGTGTTATCTCTCACATGTGTGTGTTGAGGGAGAGAAGTAGACCATCTGTCCAAAATACATTATTCTCAGAATAAACAAGAGCTTGTGAGCAGTGGATTGTGTCGTGCACTGCCATTTTGAGTGGAAAGCATGAAACTTCCCTACAACCAAGAAATAAAAGAAAAAAATGCCCTGTGTAAACACCAGTTATAATTGAGATTTTGGTAATTTTTATTTCACTTGTAAATATAAACCTTAAGTTTTCAGGGGTGGTGCACAAACCCAATAGGAAGCATGTCTTCTAAGGAAATTCCCTGATCTTCTTCCAAACAGGAAGCAGCGGAGGAGGAGAGCTCATATCTCAAGCATTATATTTTTGTGAAGTCATTTGCAGAGCATGTTAAGCTAGAAATAGCTTTAAAAAAATTTTACTTTGGAATGTTTGCTCACCACTGTTGCATATATTGGCTTGAACTTGGAGTTTTTGCTGAATTAGAAATTGGTTCTGTAAAAGGTGATTCAGTGTACTGAAGTGGTTTGTGAAATGGCAAAGCCCTATTTCTGCTGCAGATGTAGAAAACAGGTCAGAGTTGCAAGCTAGACACTTCAGAATGATTTCTGTAACTATTTGTCTCCATTTCTCCGCAAGAGAGAATGACCTGCAGTCACATAACCCATTCTCAAACAAAATTCTCTACGGCTAATTTTTCCATGATGGTGTGCATAGATTTCTGTAGTACTAGATAGTGGGCAGTATGCCTTTTGCTATGTTAGCTTTCTATCAGTGAAAACATTTATTAGAATTCAAGGCACAGAATAAGGTGTTTGAGCTATCTGTTTTATACTGGAAGGCATGTGTAGTTATGGAGCCCTGGTTCAGGACTTTGAACCAGTCCCCAGAGGAAAGCAACTATTGCTTTTTTGTTCCCAGCAAACGCACCCAGCCTTCTAATTGAATGTACACAACCACTGTGGAAGAGTAATAGCCTACTAATAGCTGAGGTATTATGGTTTGGGAAGAGTCATGTCTTTGTCTCTTGAAAGGAGTGAAAGGGGGACTGGAGAAGCCAAGGAGCTTTGGTGGTCGCATGGAACATCGCTCCAAGTTCTTTTACTGTCAGCCTGCCCCAGCAACTGCATGTTACCACCCATGCAGTTGGATGGAAGCACTATGGCAGTTTGAGCCACAAGAAATTGTTTGATTTGTGTTTGAACAGTATAAAGCAGGGATGTAATTTAATTATTTACTTTAGATCTAAAAATGTAAGTGCCCACCACTGCCTTTTTTTCCTCCTCCTGCTGTCTACAACCTACCTGTAAGTATGTAAAGGAAAGGAGCTTTACCTGCAAGTAAGATTTCTGACATGCTAATACTTCACCTACGTTTCTACCTTTAAATTATATAATTGCTTTAAATTACTTCTTACTGGATGAAACTTCTTGTTGTTGTTGATATCTTAGTGACAAGAGCTCTGTCAAGCCTTATGTGTAATTGAAACTATTTTGGGATATGAAGGCATCAAGAATATCATTCCTCTATTTACTGTTAAAGACTTGAGACAGCAATGTGCCCTTGTGGCAAAGAAGGCCAATGATATCCTGGGCTGCATTAAGAAGAGCGTGAATGGTCGAGGGAGGTTTCCTCCCCCTCTGTTCTGCCCTGGTAAGGCTACATCTGGAATATTGTGTCCAGTTTTGGGCTTCCCAGTTCAAGGGCGACAGGGAACTATTGGAAAGAGTCCAACGAAGGGCTAAGAGGATAATTAAGGGACTGGAACATCTCTTGTATGAGGAAAGACTGAGATCCCTGGGGCTGTTTAGCTTGGAGAAGAGAAGGCTGAGAGGGGATCTAATCANTCTGGATACTTTCAAGACCCGTCTGGACATGTTCCTGTGTGACCTTGTCTAGATGAACCTGCTTTGGCAAGGGGGTTGGACTAGATGATCTCTAGAGGTCCTTTCCGACCCCTACCATTCTGTGACTTCCAGAAATTAATGGAAGCCATGTAAATCATCTTTGTCTTCACCGTCTGACAGTTATTTCTGACATCTTGGGTACTATTTTTATCTCTAAGTCACTGATATCCAATTAGCAGTTTTGGCCCTGTGCTGTGCTTGTCTTTTCCATGAGTCTAATCCATTGGTACTCTATCTTGCTAGTATTTTCATGGCTTTTAACTACAGTAATGAAAGCCTGGGTAGAGAGAAGCTAAATGACCTGAATTCTCTGTTTCCTTGAAGATGATTTTGCGCAAGTTGCACCTTTGCCTAATGAAAAGTTGATCCTACTGAAGTACTTTTCCAGTGTTCTGCAACTAATTGAAGCATGGGAGAAATAATTCCCTAAATGCTATAGGAAATATGTTTAAGATGCATTAGACCACCGCAGGTTAGTGATTTCTTTGCAATACTGATTTGTTTGTTAGTTTGTAATTGCTAAATTCCTTCACTTGAATTTTGGCTTGATCTTACACTTAAATGCGTAATTCAGAGAAGCTTCCAAAGTTAAAACCAGAACAGGCCATGACAGATTAAGACTCTGTTCTTTATTGAGTGTTGCTGTTTATTGCACAAAGAAAGGCTTTTCAGATGGAAAATTGAAACCAAATGGTTTCAGTGGGTTTTCATACAGCTGGAAACGTATATGAATGTGGTAATTCAGAACTTCTTGATATAATATTTCATAATACTAGTGAAGCAGAACCAAAATAATTTGGTTCCAGTAAGCATTCCCACAATCCTTGAGTCTCTGTTCTGACACTGAACCAGGAGCTAAACCAAACATGGTTACTGCAAATCACTTTTCAGCTTCTATCGTCCTGCAGTCTGCCATGTGGCACTTTAAAGTTGGATTGACATGCTGCCAAGAGGAAACAAAATGTTTCAAAGGCAAACATCAGCTTCTCTGGCCTGACACAGTCCGGGCTTTTCTCAAAATGCTGGAGTGAAGACTTACTCATAAGGGTATCACTATAATTTCTGGTGAACAGATCTTAAATGCACCAGCATCTACAAAGGCTTAGAAATTTGTTTTCAGCCAATCTTTTTATGCCTTTTTTTTTTTCTTTTGCAGAACAGCCACCTTCTTTTATGGATCCTAAGAGCAGGTTCTTCATACACTAGCTTATCCAAGATCATTGTTTATTCTCATGAGTCCAGAGTACTTTGTCCCTGTTTTACCTTTCTTTAATACATATATAGGGCTTCATTACAGTAATTAAAGCCTGTGTTAAAAGTGAACTTAAAACTCCTATATTCCCCTTCAGAGGTGTAGGAATGAGGAAACCAATACTTGGGTCTCCGTGGAGCATAAGGTCTGTAGTACGACATAAAGCTTGTCTGTCACCCCTCTTTGGTCATCTTCACCCAAAGAGCTCCGATGCACAATGACTGTGTATCTCATAACCAGTTCTCTTTTCATTTGCAGTACTGAGTAGGGGAAAACTTAATGTATCTGAAAGGACTTTTGTCCCTGAAAGGACTTTTGTCCAGCTGATCAGTTTGTGAGAGTTCAGAAAGCAGCATAAGTTGTGAGGGTTTAGGAGCCTTCCAGATCAACCCTCTTCCAAGTGCTTCCATGGTAATGTTTCCACTCCATTTTGCCCTCACTTCTGGCCATCCTCAACAGGAATGGTTTGCTGGAAGCTGCCAGGAGGAATGTATATTCTTGTGTCAAGTATTGACCTCTAAGCCACTGCCCCAGGTGTTGATCATTCAGGTACAGAATGGTCAATTCACAATTTGAAGCCAGAAAGGAGCCATAAAATGATGTGATCAGAATTTGGCTTAGTCTCATTTTAGCTAGAAAGCTGCTATAACTCTGAGACTTGTTTTCTTCTGTTACTTTTCATTAACAAGGAGCTCTCACCATGGGATAGATACTGCTTGTGTTTTGCAAGATTTGCATGGAGTTCTGTATAAACTCACTCATTTGGAATGAACTATGTCCTGTTTAGTTTCTCATGGTCAGTTTGACTTACAAAATGAATACAAGTGGAAGGAGTCTTGTTTGTGAGGTAATATGAGATCTGTTATAATGAATGATTTCAGAACAAATTGATTGATTAATCACTGGTTCGGTATCCATGGGTGTGGTCCTCTGAGTTTTGGGGGGATAGGGGGAAGTGGAAACACTTTAAGGTTAATTAAAATTATCTTTATTGCGAAGTCTATGGTATTTTCAGTATTCTGTTGGCTTCAAGCTCTCAGAAGGGAGCATTTCATCCTGTCAGCTTTGTTTCTGGTGCCATTAATGACTATACTTATGGAATTTAAGTTTTCATGTACAGAATCATAGAATGGTTTGGGTTGGAAGGGACCTTAAAGATCATCAAGTTCCAACCCCCATGCCGCGGGCAGGGACACTTTCCACTAGACCAGGTTGCGCAAAGCCAGACTTTTTGCAGGTGACTTGTGACTGGCCCTGTCAGGGTTTTAATGTGTTATACCTGTAGCAAGAAGCATGATCATACCTGCAGAGGCTGATACTAACTGTCAACATACCAGTGCTGTCAGAAACATGCCTGCATGTGTAAGAATGCTCTTCTTTAGGAGCAAGGTGTGCACCACTTCCCTGCAGGGGAATTTCTTGGTACCTAGTCATTTACTTGCAAGGACATGCTGGTGTGTCTTCAAATAACTCTTCACCTGTACTGGTTAGTTGAATTCTCTCAGGGTAGAAGTAAAGAAGGAGAGAAATAGAAATCCTTGTCTCCCTGAAGAAAATAGTATTTATGTTTTGCTACAGTGAGGTTCCTTCTTCATGCAAGGAATGCATGAACTCCTGCAGCAGAAAACTTAAATTTTTTTATAGGCAGCATGGGTATAAACGCTGCAAACTTGCAAAAAAATCTGTGTAATGTGAAAGGGTGTGTGGTATGAAGAGCTGGACATGAAAAGCACAATTAGATGTGGTTGTTGGTGGTTTTCTTTTGTCTCAGCTTTCCTTGTAGTACATTCATTTGTCTTCTCCTTGTGCCCACTACTCCTAAATGGACAGAACTTTCCAATAGCTGTGTTAAAGCTGGAGGCTGGGTTTAAGTCTGGATGCAAGCTGCTTATGACAGTCTTCTGGCAAAGCTGGACTGAGCAAGCTTTGTCCCCACTGTGCAGCTCCCCCAGGGAAGCTGGCGTAAAACTACCTGCTGCTTGGAGACTGGGGTCAGAGGAGGGAGATGACAGCGTGACTGTGCAGACATGGTCTCTTATGGGACTGCTCTAGTTCAGCCTACAAAAGGAAAAACCTAAAATGGAGTAAATCCAGCAGGCAGCATGATGGCAGACAATACCCGAGGTGGGAGAGCAAGCATGACTCTGGACTTGAGACTGCGGAAGAGAAGGGCTGTTTCTAGTTGCTGGAGAGATCATGTGCAAGGAATTGAGCCTGAGGGAAGATGGGGAAGGGAGGAGCCTCTCTGATCATGGAGGGGTTTAACAGAAGGAACTCTGCCACATTTCAAAACTGGGCGAAATAGGAAGGGGAAAAAGTCAAATTTAACAGCAGATGTACATGAATGTTGTGCTGTCCCTCTCTCTCCCCATGAATGAAAAACACTTCAGTCGTGCCCTTCTGACAGCGGGAGCATTTGAGAGAATGAAGAGGGTTGGTTTGGTTGTTGTTAACTGCTAATACAATGCTCTGTAGTGCTGTTGATCAGTTTTCTAGTTCTAGAGTGACATGAATATTGAGCTGCAAGAGGAGGAACACAGGAATACCCACACACATGGCTGCTGGCAGCCCAGTTATGTTTTTAACACTAGCTTGCTGCTGGTTCCTGGATACCTGTGCCAAAGAGAGGCTCTTTCCTAAGGATTGTAGGTGAATGGGAAGAATACTGTGGAAGTCTGCATCAGATGGGGAATTTGGTCTTTCTGATGGGGAATTTGGTCTTTCCTTAATATGTAAATTGTTCTCTGATCAGCTGTTACGCCCTAAATCTTTCTCATATAAATATTTCAAGACCCAGCAGTAACTTAACATTCTCTGTCTTTGTCCACATCTATGTTTAGCAGCAGAGGCATTACAACATAACATAACCATGTCCTGTCTTTTCTTTGGTAATTTTGGTAGTAATTTGAGACTTTTAAAGGAAGATAACAAAAAAAAGATTATCTATAGATCTTCGGTAGAATTATGAAACATGTTGTAACCACTCTTTATTCCTCGAAGGAACAGTGGTGTATATGTGTAGCATAATATGGTATAATTAATTTTGATAACTAATCAGGCAACCTGGGAGCTTGCAGCCATCAGAAATCTGTTAGTATTGCAACTGCTTTACAGGGCTCAAAATAGCAACCGTCAACGCTCTTTACAAATATGTTAAGATTGATCTGCTGGAAACAATACCGAAGTCCAGTTTGTCTTTCCATTATTTACTTGCTCCTTTCGATAGGTGCCAAAAAGTAGCATGTTTTCATGAAGGTTTACTCCCCTTGCTTTATAAAAACCTTGTACTCTAGGCTTAGACTGGGCTTTTTCATCACGGTTAAAAAATTTTTTTAAAGCTAAGAAGTTTAGCAGTTCTAAAATAGAGCCCTCTGGATTTTTAAACTTGGAGGAAAAAGTCAGAAAAGCATAAGAAGAAAATTCAAAATTCAACATATTGAAGAGGTAAGGCTATGAAATGCCAAACCAACTATTACTGTTAGCTTTAGGGTTAAACAAAACCAGCAACAAAAACAGCATCCTTCCAGAGGCTCCTTTTGCATTTAGTCTGCCCTAAGTTTCTGTTTGGGAAAGGCTCCCAGCCATTCATTTCCAGGTGTCATATAGCTCTGGGAAGGCCAGTTGCTCTGTGCTCAGTTCTAGGTGTGAAATGTGTTGATGAGGTTTGATATGGTGGACATAGAATCTCAAAATTGGTGAATACATATTCAACTTTAAAATTTACCTGGTGTCAACGAAGTCCCAAGTTCATCACTAGTAGCATGTGTTTATTGTCTTAATTTGAATTTTTTTTTGGCTCCAGTGCTATTTAAAGGAAGCCTTTATTTATTTGTGACAATAACCATCTGTATGAGTGAATGATTGACTAAGGATAGAAAATCTGAATTCAGAGCTTACTGAAAAATGAGCTTTATTCTTTGTTTATTTCCATTCCAGTACAAGAGATACTTTAACATACTTGAAGTAACATGATTGTTGCATAGAAACTTTTTTTGTAAAGAATTGCCAACTCATTACTTCACTGTAGAGGAATGTGATATTTCTAGTATTGCACTTCAGTGACTAGATTAAATAACTGATGAAAGCCTGTTACTTTGATGCTATTGCTTGTTGTCTTTATAATAATGGTTCACTAAATATCCTGCTTTTGTGCTTGTTTCCAGTACTTTTGTTTATATCCCATATCTTCCTGCTTCTGTCTTCAAAACCTTTGCATTTAATTCCTTTCTCGGTGGATGGTACTTAAAAAAATAATTTGTAAAAGCATTGATGTTGCTCGAAGTAACACGTAGAGTAGTTGCTTAATTATCTTGTGTCATGTCTTAGAAAAAATTCTTCCTCAAGCTGGGCTTTTGAAAAGTGTATTTGAGTGCTTGAGTAATTAATAGAAGCCTTATAGGAAGGAACAGAGCAGTATAAAAACTAAGAAAAGAGTAAAGTTCTTCTGTTTGACATGGGTCTGTAACTGGACATCCTAGAGCTTGCTGTGCTCACTGAATGGGCATGATTTAACAGCCGATTTAGAGCACTATCATGTTCACGTCTGCAGAGAAGCCAGGCTGGCTGCAAATCATACACAGGGAACATGCTGTACAGGAAGAGACAGCGTTTTCACATGCTTGCCTTGACCCCTCGGGTGACAATCACTGTGAAGAAACCAGGATTTTGTTCCTGTACCTTTTGAACTGGATGAATGAGTCCAGCACAATAGCAATCAAGCATGCTACCCTTGTGTTTAAACACTAAAATGCAGCTGATAAGCTGCATTTGTTCCTCCAGCAAAGCTTTAACTGACCAAGTAATGCAAACTTAACATGCAGTGTTTGTACAGTAGCCTCCTTTTTTTTTTTTTTTGGTTTGTGTTTGGGCCCTGAGGTTTGTTTGGGTTTTGCACCTTGTTTTGCTGAGGCTATTCAGAAAAGGAATTTGACTGGTCTGGAATTTGACTTACTTTTCCAGTATGCTGATCCATTACTGAAACTAGGTTTTAGAAAACAACATGGAAAGTTTTATAAAGCTGTCAGATGTGTTCTATGAAGTTCAGATGTCACAGAATTCTTTTGTTAGTTCAAACAAGTTATTTCAGATCTGTTGTCTGGAGTGCTGTGCTTCAGCGGTGTTTTCAGTAAGTGTGAGCGTGGGGTTTGTGGTGTTCTCATAGTACCAAAAAGGTTGGATACTCTTTAGTGAGTTGGATATATGCAAGTGTCCGTTGCAGTAACTTACAAAAAATTCTATAATATGGCTGTTGATTTTGTGTCGGTGATCTAGTACCAGGTTACAGTAAAGCCATATATGGAATGACAGTTCTGCATGGTAATACCAACCAAGTAGTAAAAGTGAATCTTCAAAGAGAGGTCTGACATAAAGCATGTTTAATGCCTCACTGAGGCTTGTGTATTCTATTCAGTGAGCAGTATCATATAATAAAGTGATGCATGTTTAGTATATGTTGCATGTTGTGTTTCTCTTTTGTTACCGAGTTGATCTGAACTGAGGGGAGTAGCTTGGACCTCCCTTCCTTAGTGCTGTTCCTGGTTTTGTGTACTTGGTAGAGGATGTTTTGAGACAAGTTATCTAATGCTGTCACACCACCTACCGTTGAGAAGCAGACATTGAGCATCAGTGTTTTCCATGCCTAAATCTTAACATGTCATGCTTTCTTGGTCTTTAATGCAAATTGATGGCTTCATGGTCGTTGGTATTTAAGAGTGGAAACTTTGCTTAAGAGCAGCAAAACTGATGTTGAATAAAGTGGAATTACTGGCTAATTTTGTTATAGTTCAACAGTCTCTTACACAGTTTAAGCAAAATTGAAATGTGGTTTATAGTGACAAGACTGAAGGGAAGGGTATTCTCTTTAAATAGAAACTGAAGTCAAATCTGAAATGTATGGTCATATCTATTCCAGTAAGATAATCTATGTCTGTCAGAATTGAAAATGGCAATGGCATCAGAAGTTAAGATATTTTGTAACACGTCTTTATTATAAGAAATAACAATTTTTTTTTTAAAAAGTAAGTCTGTGTTCCAGACCTCTGTTTTTGTACAAAAATGAAAATCTCTTATTCGTAGTTATTCAGAGGACTGTATTATGATGTTGTCCTCAGAGCCAACAGGAGTGAACTCAGTACTGACAAGACAAGTTTGTGTACATCACTTCCTTTGGGCCGTTGTAGTTTTAATCTAGGTGCACACTTTTCAAAAATAAACTAAAAGCTTATTTTAACTAAACTCACATTTTCTTGCAGAAAGTGTAGTTGTTTGTTTAGTAGTACAAGAGCAAGGTCCCATCTGCAGAAGGTATACCTGTCCCCTCTACAGATAGTTTTCCTGTTTGATTAACTTAGCTATTGGGCATTTGTATTCAACAAGCTCAAATGAAAACAGCAGTTAATGCAGAAATGTGTGGGCACCAGTTGTCCATTAAGAAATTGATTCTGGGGAGTGCTGTTTAACTAGTTCTGCAGAACTAGTCGGTTTCTGGTGTGTTTTGTGAGTACCACACAAGCTGATACTCCCATACTGTGTTTGCCCTTGAAAGGATACTATCTGTCAGTGCTCAGTCTGATGGAGGGGGTGGGAAGAAATCTTTTTCTTGGGGGGAGGGAGGGTACAAACAACAGGATATTTTTTTTTGGACTGACTTTGAGCCGGACGTTATATTTCTATGGGATTGACAGTACAGCTAACCTTTTTGTGCATGCAGATGTCTGCCTTGGAGGCCAGTCTGTAAAACTTGACTTGTTTCTCAGGTCAATATGCAGGTAAAACGGGATTCCTTAAATCCTTGGAACTGTCTTTTTTGCATTTGCAGTGTTCTTTGCCATGTCAGTATGAGCTAGGTTAAGGCTTAGTGTATGTATTTTTAGTGCGTAAATCTTTTTACCTCTAGGCATGTATGTAGAAGAAGCAATTCTTTAAGCTTCTTTCTAAGTCCTTTTGTTCTTTTCTCTCCCTCCTCCTCCCTCCCCCATTTCACAAGTATAGGATCTTTGAGAAGAGAGCATGCCTCCTTGAAAAATTCTCCAGCCTCCCAGGCTAGCTCCAGTAACTCGCTTGCCAAATCCAAAGTGCCTGTCAAAAGATCAGTGCTTGAAAGAACACCTAGCATCTCATCAGTCAGCAGCACTCAGAGTGAGCGAAGTCTTTTCAGCAATAACTGTAAGTATCTGTCAGGGTTATGGGTTTTAATTGATAGCCAGCATCAAGTGCTTGTTGAAAGGAATACCCTTCCATTGAAGGGAGTCCTTTCTGATGAGGGTGTGTGTTAATTCTCATCCTACTACTTATTGTTAGTTCTGAGTCTTACTCTTTTTCCCTCTTAACTTACAACTTTCCATCTTGGGACATGCAACCTTGAAGGAGCTTTAAGCCTTGGATTTTGGTTTGATGAGTACACCTCTTCTTCTGTCCTGAAACATTACAAAACCAGCGGGTCTTCCAAAGCAAAAGTTTCCTTATGTTTATGTATAATGTAATGAATAAGTGTGAACGGTATGAATGGATTACCTGTATTAATATTTGGAGCACTACGTTACAGGTTTTTGATACTAAATGCTCTTTTTGAACTAGTTACGTCTGTTTTCAGAGTTTTAAGACAAAATGTGTAGATGAGATCAAAAGCAGGTAAGTGAAACTGCTTTCAGAAGCAATTTGCATAGATAAGCTTCTATAATTTCTGAGGTAACTGTAAGCATTGGTGTATGACCTGAACCAAATCCATCTTGATTAAAACTAGAGAGAAAAATAACAGAACTCGCTTTGATTTGAAGCTCTACAAAGGGTCTGTACCAGCAGTTGTGTGTGTTCTAGGGGCAAAAAATATGAAGGAAATAACGCTCAGCTGACTGTCAGACATACTGGTATTCCCAGCTATACATATTCAAAGGAGTATTCAAATATGCTGTTCCTATTGCATCATCTGTTGTATCTTGGAGACTGGGCAAAGGCCTTTCTTTTGTGCAAGATGTCATTTAAGTCTGTCTTCAATGGACTGAAAAAGAGAACTGTGATTTAACATACGTCTGTAGTTTATGTATGCGCATATGCATACATACATATATAACTAAATTTTCTCTTGTTCTTTTTTCTCCCTGTAGTGCCTTCATTAAAAAACTGAGACCTAACATATTCCTCAAAGGAATAAGATTATGTGTAATAAAATATGCAGTGCATGTTCCTTTGTAATCAGGTTGGTTTGGTTACTGTGACAGCCATGTTGACTTTTGCTGTTCAGGTTTAGAACTGTATCTGGAATTCCTAAGCAGCTTTGTCCTGTCTTCATTTTACTCCCTCATGTAACAAAGGAAAGGGTCATCGCTTCATAACAAGAAGGGTATGCAGATTAAGTATCCAAACAGATGACTCCTTATTAAGCCTGATTTGCTAGCCAATTCGATCTGTTTTGTCCACTGCCTTCAAGCTTACAATTTTTTCCACTCCGATTCACGAAGAGCAAGCAAGAGCAATATGAGAGGTTGAATGAACATGGCTGCAATCTCTTTGTCTTTAGGATTGCTCTGATCTTTTTTTAAATGACTATACCAGGAGGACTCCGCAGTTGCACAGAAACTAATTTTTCTCCTATTATTTTCATCAATTCTACACTAACACCACCGACTGACTCGGGAAGCCACTATGATGTTACCTTACTGACACTGCTGGTAGTGGGATCTTACAGCTTTTGTATTATTCCTTTGTTAGCCACGTTTACTGGGAAAAGAAGTAGGTTGTATTTCTTTTTATTTCTATTTTAAAGCATGTATTTTGT
This sequence comes from Eurystomus gularis, assembly GCA_013400335.1. NCBI lineage: Eukaryota > Metazoa > Chordata > Aves > Coraciiformes > Coraciidae > Eurystomus > Eurystomus gularis. Next base: position 312,783 of record VZZY01006951.1, on the reverse strand, counting down.
TTTGTGGAGGTTGATAAATGTGTGCAATGTTTTGAATTGCTGATTTCCTGTGAGATGATCTTGCTTCATTTCTTACACTTGATGAGAATTTGTCTGATGGTCGGGTTTTGGGAGTATAAAGAGTTTAGGTTACATATAATTCATATATTAGTTACGTGAAGTTTTTATGACTTTGAATCAATTTCAAACAAACTAGTGAATTTACCCTGTACTGTAATATTAAGTACAGTGCTGAGGTTTTTAATGTCATTTAGTCTACTATATAATCATGTCGGGTAAAACAAAAAAATCTGTATTTGTAAACCTAAAATGTTTTTATTAGGTTAGTGGGGCGCACAAAGATCAAGATGAGAGGCTTATGCTGTGAGTGTCATGAAATTTGTGACAAACTATTGTGGTCCTGTCAACAGTATTAAACTGACAAAGTCGCTTGGCTTGCTTTGCTTAAGGAGTTTGCCTTGTGTTAGCAGAGAAAAAAAAAATTGTAAAAGGAGAGCATGTCTCCCGCTGCGTCAGCTCAGCCCTTTGTTATGGGATGTCCTTGGATTGCTAATTTTCTGTGGCAGTCTTGGGGGGGGGGGGATTGTCTAATTAGCACTTGAGTTTTATGATTCTTTTCTTTAAAAACACTTGCTATTTGAGAAGTTTGGAAATCATGAAGTTTGAAATGCTGTTGTTTAATGAAAGCATGTTTTGCGTGCAAGCCATCAGTTTGAGCATTGAAAAACTGAATTTTTGAGAGTAGAGAAATCATCTCAATTTCAAAGCTGAGTTGAAATACCATCATTTAAACACTGAAATGTTTAAACGGTTAAATTCTGAGGTTAAGAACAAGACTCCAAATTTGAATTGCATTAGAATAATTGCATGTAAAGGAAAGTGTTTCAGAAGTTAAAAAGTTGATCCAAGCAATTGACCTGGAGCTGCGTTTCTGTACAGTCAATACTTCACTAGAATTCTTTTAGCAAGTTCAGTCTTAAAACCTTTTAGATCTTAACTGGGGTGAGAACACTTCTTACCTGTTCGTCTTTTCATCAAGGCTGCAATAGCTGCTCTTACTTCTATGAATATTTGAATCGTATAGTGACCAAACTTTGCAAATTTGCCCTTTTTGTTTGGGTTTTTTTTTCACCCAGCCTGTTTAGCTGACTCCAGTGCTTCTAACAGGGCAGGACAGTGCCCTTACTGGTCCTGCAACAGAAATCTACTTGCTTACCCAAAGTGTTACTTCCATGGCATGCTCTCTGTAGAAAGTAGCACAGCAGTTTGTAGGCAGTTGTTAGCTGCTTGCAGTGAACTCTCATTAAAAAAAAAAAATCTGTAATACAGTGATTTACTGAAAAAGGTCATGACTGCTTCAGGCCTCATGCTTTACTAAAACAATTGGTTTGAATCATCTGATGTTGACGGGGGTCAGATTCCTGCAGAATAATTGTGTTATTGATGTTATGCAAATTGTTCCTCATGTACAGATTTTTTTTTTTTTGCAACTACTTAGCTTTTGTGCCTTTAGAGAGGCTCCAACTTCCTTTATTAAAAAAAAAAAAAGAGGAAGACTTCAGTTGCATATGTTTCTAGAAGGGAAAGCAATTCTGTCTCTCTCTGTGGTTGAAAATGTATTGATTAGTGGCCAAAAACATCTTATTGAAGCAATTAACTTAAAATGGTTTATGCTAGTGCATTTAAAGGCTCTGAAATAATCTCAAAACTGTATGTTCCATCTTCTGATGAACAATATTAGATATGTAGTTCAGATCGCCTTTAAAAAACATCAGCCTCGTTAAAGCACTGATCTGAGGCAAACCTGGTATTACTTGTGCGCCCCCTTCCCCCTTTTTTTTTTCTTTAACTGACTAGAGAGAAAAGCAACAGTGTGACAAACTTCCAGTGTGACAAACTTCCAGTGTGACAAACTTCCAGTGTGACAAACTTCCAGTGTGACAAACTTCCAGTGTGACAAACTTCCAGTGTGACAAACTTCCAGTGTGACAAACTTCCAGTGTGACTTCGTTTTTTGCCTGTCTCTAGTAATTGCAGTGTCCGTTTCTTACTCTTTAGTATGTCAGTATATATAATATTTTCAGTACCCGAACCAAAATGTACTCAATCTATACTTACTTGAGAAGTATTTTTGTATTTTTAATGGAAAAATAAAACTATCCTTTTCCCAAAATTTCAGTATTCTTTTTATCAAGGAAAATTTTCATTGTGATGGTATGCGCAAACCTATCTCATGTTCCTTCGAAATGGAACAAAATCTCTATTGTAGCAACTGCCCTGTTAGTTGGAAACCTGATTTTGATGTGAGGTAGCAATTGCTTATTGCCCTGCTTTTCCCAGTTCAGCTCTGCCTGCCTCTTTTTGCAGGGAATATTGTGATGTATGACTTCAGCTCTTGGGAGCAGGCAGGCAGTGTTCTGAGGTCTGCTGTCACTGAGGAGGTCACTGTTATGAACAGAGACCACAGGAACCTTCCTTAAAACTAGTTTGGTAGCTGGTGAATGCAATTGGGCTCACATTTTTTTAGTGCCCCACAAGGAGGGCAGAATGGGTGCAGGATCTGCTGATGGTGTTCGCACTGTATCATTGAAACAGCACGTTCTGCCCCAGTGAGAGATAACAGGAAAAGGTGGTACACGAGGAAGTTGTCTGAGTTTTATTTGTGTTTTATTTGTCAGTTCTGTGGGCAGAATGTCTTTGTGTCTGGATGATGCTTATTTTAGGCTTAAACTGAAATGTGTTCTGTTTGCTTTGTAGAGCAACCTCAGACTTCTAGTTATGTATCTTGATCAATATACTTTTATATCCCACTCTTATGCATAGCTCAAAGGTGTATGTCTGGTTCTGAGAAGTGTTTGCAACAGTTATAGACTTATCTGTTCCAGTTTATCAGTCTGTCTATACTGAAGATATCAGAGGTGGTCATAATACTTTTATTCCAACTTGTGTTTCTCTTGACTTTAGCCCCTGGTAAACCAGGCTCGGTTAAGGGTTTAATTTTCCCCAAACTAGATAATACCTGGAGCAAATTCTGTGTCATTTTGTGTTGCAGCTGCAGGTGCCACAGTCATCATCAAGAATGGAGAATGGCCTTCAAAACCAGTCTGCCAGAATGGTACTTCAGGATCTGTCCCTTTGAAAGCAGTACCAAGACCTAGATTACACTCATTGAAGTCAACTCCAAAAGGTAAATGGGTCTGTAGATAGTGAACTATTTACTACTGTTATGGTACCTTACTTCTTGCAGGTGGCTACCTCCTGAAGTGGTGTTTATTAGACAATGGTCTTAGAACATAGTGTGAGGAAGTGAAATCACATCAGTGGTGCTTCAAGTTCTGTAAGATTTCACAGGAAGGCTAAAATGACCTTTGTATTGTCATAACTGACTGGTGTATTTTAGGCAAATGAGGAGGAGGTCTGCACTGGGATACAGCCTAGGTCTGCATGGCGCAGGAACTAAGTGCACTTTGCTATGTGGCAGTTGTCATCGTGTTTTAATAAGAGTTCTTTTCTGTCACAAAGCTCAGTCACGGACTCTGGCTGCTGGTGACCTGCAGGGTAGACCTACCCTGAATTTATCCTGAGTGTATGGTTATCCTTGTCCTCATGCAGACTTGGCATTATTTTCACCCCTTTCAGGACAGAAAAGTCCTTGGGGGGTGGGAATAATTTTTTTAATATGGTATCATTAGATTAAGTATCTCCCAGCATCTCCCGTTTACTTGTCAGTGGTGAGCAGTGGGAAGGCATGCCAAAGTCTAAGGAGCTGTGTCCTAATGAGATTCTTCAGACTGCTCCACGAGGAGATGGGCACAATGAACCACACTTGAAGTGCTTCTGTATGAATGCATGCAGTACGAGGAGCAAACAGGAGAAGCTAGAAGCCTTGGCCCAATCCCAGAGATATGACACTATTGGCATTAGTGAAACCTGGTGGGATGAGTTCTGTGACTGATGTGCCATGATGGATGGTTTCAGGCTTTTCGGGAGGGATAGATGGGGCAGGAGAGGCCAGGGGTGGCATTGGTGTAGTGGAAGGGCTGGAATGCATGGAGCTTGCAGTTGGGAGAGGGATCTGGGGGTTCTAGTCAGCAGCAAGTTGAACATGAGCCAGCAGTGTGCCCTGGCAGCCAGGAGGGGCAGCTGAGTCCTGGGGTGCATCAAGCACAGCATTGCTAGCCAGTCGAGGGAGGTGATTGTCCCACTTTACTCTGCACTGGTGCAGCCCCATCTGGAGTACTGTGTGCAGTTTTGGGTGCCACAGTACAAAAAAGATATAAAGCTACTGGAATGTGTCCAGAGGAGGACCATGAAGTTGGTGAAGTGTTCAGAGGGGATGCCATCTGAGGAGCGGCTAAAGTCACTTTGTCTGTTCAGCCTGGAGATGAGGAGATTGAGGGGAGACCTCATTGCAGCTTACTGCTGCCTTACTAGGGAGGGGGGAGGAGTAGGCGCTGATCTCTTCTCTCTGGTGACCAATGATAGGACCCGAGGGAATGGCAGGAAGATGTACCAGGAGAGGTTTAGGTTGGACATTAGGAAGAGGTCCTTCACCCAGAGGGTGTTGGAGCACTGGAACAGGCTCCCCAAGGAAGCAGTAATGGCACCAAGCCTGACAATATTCAGGAAGCATTTGGACAATGCTCTCAGACACATGGTGTAAGGGTTGTCAGGCACTGGACCAGGCTGTCCAGGGTGGTGGTTGAGTCACTATCCCTGGTGTTGTCTAAGGGACATGAAGATGTGGGTGGGGCCAGGGGACATAGTTCAGTGGTGGACGCGATAGAGTTAGATTAGTGGTTGGACTTTATGATCTTAAAGGTCTTTTCCAACCAGAGTGATTCTGTGAGTCTGTATCTTCTTTCATAAATGAATTACATTGTCCCATCTTTCCAAGGGAAGAATCCCAGAAATAGCTTAGCTCTTCATGGTGCCTTTTCTTGATATTCTTATTGCCTGAAGTGGAAACAGAAGTTTGCTCTAATTTTTAATGGAGATAAGACAATTGTCCTTCATCATCTGGTCTTAAAGGGAACATTAATTTAAATGTACTTTCTGGCTTTATATTAAACACTATTCTGGTTCCTATTTCTATTTGAGCTAGGACCCCTTGATTGGCCAACAGTGCTTCTCCACTCAAATCACAAACAGTAGCTGACAACTTATTCTCTGGTCAAACTTAAACACACAATTGGAGCAGATAAATAAGTTTACTGTCTCTCTCTCTCCTAAATCCTAGTTATAATCAGCTTGCTTCTGACCATCTTTGTGGTGAACTGGTTACTGTAATTGGATAAACCTAATTAAGCCTAAAGCAGGAGACCAGTATTTAAGTTTTAAGCTGGTATCTGACATAATTAAGAATAAATAGAAGAGATGCCTGCCAAATGTCATGCTATAATGGCATGCTTTAAAATGGTAAACAGTGAAAAGAAACAGAATTTGCCACAAACTGTAAATCACTTGGAGACAAACACAGATTATATGGCTGCCTGACAAGGTGATACTTTCTGTTGGGTTCCAACCCATGTGACACAACTATACATTGCTCAACATCTCCAGTAACCTGGGCACTAGAAGTGTGCCTTCAGCATCTGCAGGAGCAGTGTGGCCGGAAGTTGGTATTTGACCCTCAGCTCAGTGTTACTTGGATGACTCTGTTTTGTTTTGAGGCCTTCCCAATTCAAGAGGGTGGGTTGGTTGGTTGGTTTGTTTCATTGTTTGTTTTTTCTTTTTAAATGGAAAGGTCAGCTGGAGACTTCCAGAATGTGGTTAGGGTCTCTGATTACATGACCTGTGAGGAGAGCTTGAGGGACTGTAGATTGTGTAGTCAGGCAAAAAGGAGAGTAAGGGGAGGTAATACAACAGTCTGCAATAACTTGAAAATCACAGCTACAAAGGTGATGGTGCCAAACTCTTCTCAGTAGTACCAGATGATGTGGCAATGGGAAATGACTGCAAATTGTGGGAGCGGGGCTGTAGAGCCTCCTTTCCTGGAGGTTTGCAAGGCTTAGCTAGATAAAAGCATGGTCAACTGATTAAATCTTGAGGGTGGCCCTGCCCTGAGTGGGAGGATGGATACTTGGCCTCCAGAGATCCCTTTCAGCCAATGTTTTAATAGTTGTGTTGTATTTGCCACTGTTTTGAGACTTCAGTAATTCAAACTTAGTGCTAAAGTGAAATCTTAACTAATGTTTCCTTCTGTTTAGAAGCTTTATTAAAACATCTTTTTATTTCTTCCAATGTGAGTTCTAGTAAAGCAAAGCTAAGTTTAAATATAGCTTGAATTTTCTGGAAGGTGTCTCTATTTCAGGAGATTTTTGTATCTTGTGCTTTGTAATATTAGGCATGTCTTTAATTGCTGACCTTCTACTTTTAAAGCTGATCTAAGCTTCTACTTCTAGGAGCCAAGGCCAGATCTACTTCGCAGAACCAGTGCACACCAAAATCATCTGGGCCACTGCACGCATCAAGGAAAGTCAGTGAGGCTAGAGGTAATCTGCTGTTGGGTAAAGTCAATTTTTCGCTTACATTCTTGAATTCCTCTGTCTTGAGAAAGAGCTGCTATGCTCTATGACTTCAGAGTAATTGAGATAATCAGTCTGCTCATTTTCCATGTAGTTCATAGTGTTGGAGACTGGCTCTGCAGAGGCTTCCTGAAGTATTTGTGTTACCTGCAGAAAAAAAACCTGGGCATTTCTTGTCCACAATCTGCTTGAAACTTGCATCTCGTGAGGATTCAGAATACTTGATAATGTCCATTAAATTATGGTCTGTCACCTACTTATAAGATCGTATACTTGCAAAACACAACCCAGGCTGGATTTCCCAAGTTTGTGTTAAATTTAAACAAGATTCTTGTGAGAGCGTGCTGATCAGCTTTGGCTGTTGAGGATGGTATTTGCTCCGCTTCATGTTTCTATATGAGATGCTTATTTTATTTTTGACTTTCAATTGAAATTAGTCATTTTTACTAGAGTGAATGAAGAGAATAGAGAGGAATCCTCAGGCAACCATTGCAAGACAAAATTTTCACTTTGGAAGCAAAGTGCCATTTGTATGGCTGAGGTGAGAGAAACAAGTACAGTAGTTGTACAGGAGCAGATTCTTTCCTATGGCGACACCTGCTATAGGATGACATGCTGTTTGTAAAGCCTGAAGAAACTGGATAGGTGATGTCAACAGACCTTTTATAAACTTTTGCACGTGACTTTTGCACTTAAACCTAGAAGTCTGAAAGAGTGCTTTCATTTAATTAATATCCTTTGAAATAATGAGGCTCCTAGGTTAGTTTTCACACAACTCTAAAACAATACAGTGAGAGGAGATGAACCTTCTCAGTGCTTTCATTTATATCCAACTTGATTGGTAGCACATTTGAGAGTACTGTTAATTTATATTTCCTTTATAAAAATAAAATAACGAGTGTGTAGGTGGAAAAAAGTTACAATGACACCACGATGATATTTTTTTTATTATCTGTGGTCTTCTATGAATGACTAAAATAAAAAGGTGCTTACCTGGCTTAAATGAAGTATGATCGGTCTAATGGAAACAAAATGTTTTGGCTTATTTGCAATTCATCATGCATTTTCCAAATAATTTAACTTTATAATGCTAAATCTTGTTGTTGAACATGCCATCAGCCATTGCAAGAAAAAAAGCCCTGAAATTGAGAAGTTTGAGGAGTTTATGTGGAGAGAATGTAAAAAAAGGCACCCCCACTGCCTCTTACTGGCTTGAAGTGTAATTTTTTAATTTTTTTTTTTCTCTCTGAACATTATAGGTACTCCTGGAAGAAATGGACGCCAAAGCCTATCTTGTTTGGGTTCTGGTGAGTGTTCTGAATGCATTTTTACATTTTCTGTGGTGTAACTTAGGGTTTATACATTGTATTATTCTATTGGTTCTTTTCTTGGAAGAACAGTTTTGCAACAGATAATTCCATAAACCATCACTGATTCCAGTTTCAAGGGATATGGAGAAAAGGCTTGGGGTTTTTTCTACTTAGTATCTTCTGGCTACCCAGCTCTTAGTGTATGCAGTCTGTGCTGTCACTCTCTGTTTCCAGTGAAGCATAAGGAGGTTTTTAACTGCAACCAAAATAAAGTATGGCAATGAAACTTGGGTGCAGTTTTTGTTGTTTAGCCACAGTGAGGTAAGTAATGATTAAAGCTCACGTGCTGTGACTTCAAAAAAAATAAATAGAATCATGCAGAGTAACAGGTTTTTCTGGAAGCTTCATGGTATATACCCTCTTGGTGTGAGCTGTCTCTGTAGCACTGCAGACTACACTTGAATAAGAAATTGAAATTATCTGAGTGTGTTTATGTGTGTGTCTGCTTGTATAGCAGAGGGAAGAATCACAGCTGATTAAGTGGCAGATGGCGTTCCAAAATCTGGCAGAGTTTTAAGGACTTCATATTGGGTTTGTTTTTGGTGTTTATGCCAGTCAGGACACCTGGTGCTAGTTTCTGTCTGCCAGGAGACAGAACAGTCTTCAGATGTTTCCACTTGCAGCAATTTCCAGGTCTTTTCAAGAGAGTTGGCAGTCTAAATTAATTTCCTTGAGTATTAGCATGTATTTGCTGAATTTAAAGCTGCTTGTAATTAATTACTTATTGAAAAGCCCTTTTTGAAAGATACTGAAGATCACTGGAAAGCCCAATGTCCTCTGAGTGAATAGCAGATGTCTTTCTGAAAGAGATGCCGTAGCCAAGCAGATGTTATGAATTTGAGTCTGGAATTACTGGGTAAATGAGTTTTGACCTGTAACTGTGGCACTGTGGCAGTATGTTTTTAATTTCCTGTAGTCATAACGTGAGTCTAATGCTTTGGGATTTTACCCTCTTGGGTGTCAACTGTCTACATATTAATTGTGGCTGAGTATTTTGCTCAATATCTCCTGTTAAGCGTCAGGGCTTCTGTCATACAGCAAGCATAAGACTTTTCACAAAGTGCATATTCTGTTTGTTGCTTTTATTGGTACTGGGCTGAACAAACACTGGTTTAGGTATAGCCTGACACTAAGTTTCATTCGCTCATATGTAGTCCATCGTGTAAGTGTAGAGGATGATAGAGCTAGTGACATAATGTCTTGATTAGCTCAGTCGAGGAAACTCACGATCAAGTGAGTTCGTTTCTGGGCTGGAAACAGAAAATGAAATTCACCTTCCTCTTGCTTATGATAGTCTGAAAATATATTTTTATTTTCTTCTGTGTTTAACGTGGCACTTTCTCTGTATTTTCCATGCAGGAAAACAATTGATGCTCCTTCTCCTTTTTACTAGTTCAATTTTACTTGTGATTCATATTTTCCAGCCTAATAAAGAATGTAGCTACATAGCCTTGAACTATTATATTTGATGCCATAAAAACACACCTATAAACTCCAAATTGGATGTAATATTTAGTGATTCTTTAGCAAATACTCTTTAGTATCATACTTTCATCAGTTGAATAGCTGTATTTTAGTGTTTATCTTAATAAACCTGAACTGTTCCTTGTACTGAGTCAGCTTCTAAAATTGGATGATATATTATGCATTCTAACTTGTACAGGGAATTAACGTAACTTCCAATTTATGAATGCACAGCTTTCTGATGGACTATTTTGCTTTTCTAAGAAAGATTTTTTCCATCTTCACAGTTGCAGATAGTTCTTACAGAATAAAAATATTGTGTGGCTACTTGGATGTTCTGCAGTACAATGTCTTACATTTTAAGAAAAGACAAATGATCTTTTTTGAAATGAACTGAAATAATGCCAGCTGGTACCAAGTAGAATGGTGCTCACTATTTCTCTTTTTTTTTTTTTTTTTATTGTGGCCTTGATACTATAGTGAAGCTTTGTTCTAGTGATTTTAGCTATTTTAAAGCTTTTGTTCTTTTATTTCAGTACCATAGTTTACTCTACAGTTTTTAGCCTCATTCAGTTAGGAGATCCAACCTCACTTCTTTCTTGCCCATGTGCTCTGTCTGAAAAGTCAGGGCTAATTTATTGTGTCAGGACTTTGATAACTGATTACAAAATTAACACATTAATTGTCTAGCTCAGTTCTTAATGTTGCTTTTCAGATTACTTCAAGGATAGAAAAATGGCTGGTGTTTCTATGGTATGGTCTCAGTTCCCTGACTGTTTGTGCTCTTTATCCATTTTCCATTCATTTACAGTAATGATGCAAAGCCAGTTAGTGTGCCTGTGAAATTAGAGAGACTTGCGTATTTGCAGCTGTTCATTCTTTCTTTGTATTAAAACATTCATAAGGCTCCTTTTTGTGAATTCTGTATTTTTCATGGGTGATATTCCAGTGGATCAAGTAATTTCTGTAAGTTCTGTGGTGTATTGCTTCAGCAGTGGCTTTAAAGCTAAGACAAAATTAACTTCTTGGGCATAATATGTTTTATTGTTATACTCTTAACTTGCCAACTTTAAGAATGTACATGTGCACTTACTGTAATTATGACTAAAAAGGCTGCCTCTTGTGAGGTGTGATTTTTGAACTACGTGCAAAACTGCCTCTAAAAATGTGTAAAGTTAGTGCTCGTTCCTTAGTTTCTCTGTCCCTGCCTGTAGAAAAGAGTGACCTACTTCTAATACCTGTGCAGTACACTGCAGTGCAGTGTGCATATGCAGTGGATACTCAAGTCTCATGTTGCTGTTCAGTAATCCCAGGAACTATCTAAGCCAAGCAAAAGACATTATCCTTTTTGGCAGTTCCAAAGGTGAAGCTATCGTTTTAGGAATAAAGCACAAAAATATTTATTGGAAAGCTTTATTTTGTTGTTCAGTAACCCTGAAAGGGACGTGTAGTATACATGGTGAACAAGTTACACGTATGCTTGGGACACAACACTGTTGTCAGGAAAGCTAGAGCAGCCGCTGGATAAACCTGTGAAGTAGTATTAAGTATGAACAGTGTGATTTATGTCATGTCTCTTAGTACTATGATGGTGTATGCTTAGTGGAATCAGTTACTAGAGGCTATAGAATCCTTGAAAATCAAAGAAGCTCATAAAAAACCCGGTACATGCTCCGTCATAAAAGATGGTATTGTGTTGTCTTACCCTCATAAAGCAGAGGTTAAAAGGCTGCTTGTTTTAGTTTAATCATTTGTGAGAAAATTCACTTCCTCAGTGTTGTATAACTTCAGTCGGGGAAACTTATTGCAAAAGTAGTGCTGATCAAGCTCATATGGAAGAATAAGGTATAAATACAATAGTCCTTGAAATGATCTCTTGGAACAGGTTGTTGCTGACTCCTCGCTCAAACTGTTATGCTGGGAGAGGATGCTTTTACTAACACAGTATTCTGATTCAAAAGTTGGGGGCATACTTTTAGGCTCTGTTAACATGCATTTCTTTCGTGCCCTCAGTCATCACTGTTGAAGCTCAGAGGAGAAAGGATAAACATCTTTCTTCTTACATTGTAGATTCCTTGATAGAATAGGTTGCTCTCAAAATATTTGCACTTTCACTGTCTGGAAAACATGGGACTAATGTACATCATACTGTGCTTGTGCTTTTTCAACAACAACAAAGCTACAGTATTTTAAAATGATACATGATACTATGTGAAAATGTGTAAGTTTTATTTGAAAACTAGAAAGACTGGTAATTCTGAAGGCTGCTGAACATCATTATGAATGTCAAGTACTTAGGTCTTCAGTGAATCTATTTCTCTAGTTGACTGTCAGTAGTCTTCAGCATGCTATGGCAAATTATGCAACTGAGGGATATCTGGTCAAGTGGCTTATTACCGCTCTGCTTCTCTTTTAATATCTGATCAGAAGGTCTTTTGGGGTTTCTTTCTGTTTGGGGAGGGTGGGGGATGTTTGCTTGTGAAAGTTTTTTGCAAGTTGTAGAAGAAACTGTGCAAGCAGTGTTCTTGTCGCTTGGAGACTTGAAAAGATCTTGATGCATATGTGCCTTGGCAGCCAAGAGGGCCAACCCACATCCTGGGATGCATCAAGCACAGTGTAACCAGCCAGTCAGAAAGGTGATTATCCTGCCTTATTCAACATGAGTGTGGCCTCACCTTGAGTACTATGCATAGCTCTGGGCCCCACAGTTTAAGAAGCATGTGGAGGTCCTTGAATGCGTCCAGAAGAGGGCAACTAAGCTGTTATAAAGGCTGGAAGGTGTGTCATGTAAGGAGTAGATAAGGACTTTGGGCTTCTCTAGTTTGGAGAAAAGGATGCTAAGGGGTGACCTCATTGCTCTCTGAAGCTTCCTAAGGAGGGGCAGTGGAGAGGGAGGTGCTGATCTCTTCTCCCTAGGATCAGTTACAGGACATGTAGGAATTGTTCAAAGCTGTGCTAGGGGAGTTTTAGAGTGGACATTAGGAAGCATTTATTTACCAAGTGGGTGGTCGAACACTGGAACAAGATTCGTAGAGAAGTGGTCAGTGCCCCAAGCCTGTCACTGCTAAAGAGGCATTTGAAGAGTGTCCTTAGTAACATACTTTTAACTTTTAGTCAGCCCTGAAGTGGTCAGGATGTTGGATAGGTGATTGTTGTAGGTCCCTTCCAACTGAAATAGTCTGTTTCATTCTAACACAAGTGCTCATATGACTGGTCACAGAGCCAGTAGGACTGGGGAGCTCTCTCCTAAGTTGAAAATAAGTCAGGAGTAATAGTGCTTTTGGTGGCAGTTCTAGCATAGATCATGAAACTAATACTAGCAACATGCAGAAAATGGAGCAAACTGCTTCTCTGTCAAAACTTTGAGTGCTCTTTGATGGCTTTATCTTTTAATTCACTTTTCCTCCAGTGAAACTGGAGGATTGTTGCTAGAGGATATAGACAGATCTTGTTTTGTTTGTCTTGAATGCCCAACTTTTAATGTGCAAGGTTATTAAATATAAGATTAGTTTTCTTCTCTTCAGAAGAATGCCAATTCATATTAAAAAAAAAAGTAAATCCAGGAAGTCTTAAACTGGTTTTAGAAAAAGAAACAAAAATCCCACCCCCAAACCTCAACAATTATTATAAAGAGTGTAAGTTGCAGAGCTCTATTGGCAGTTTTCAAACAAACAATTTCAATATTGTTGTAGTAATTTTCAATTTCATGTATCCATTTTTTTTAAAAAGGGCATCCTATGGTAGTCTCAGGAATTTTTCCATGAAGTAAAACTGTTGTTGAGCTAGCTCTGCTTTTCTTTCAGCGTCTTCTAATACTGTACTCTGAAGCTCATGGGAAATAAATTCCCTTAAGAACCATACAGGAAAGACTTTGATGGGTAAATATCTTAAATATTTTAAAGCTCTTTCCTGTTCTGCACTGGAATAAACTAGTTACGTTCTGCAGTGAAGTTAAAAGAAGATTTTGCTTCTTAACAGGTAATAGTTTGTCCAGTGTTTAAAGCACTCCAGTTGTAGAAATACAGCATTTAAGTGCTTGTCAAAACTGGGCTGTGCAGCAAAGAATTTGGTCCAGGTCTTCCCTATTGCAGAAGTAGCATCTCTGACTAGTTCTAACCAGGAATTTCAGTATACGTGTGTTGAGACTGAATTCTCAGTATCTCATGTTAAGAGCTTGAGCTTTTTAAGTAAGTTGGATTCGTCAGTTGTTCTGTCTCTACCTCTCTCTCCCCAAAAGAAAAGCCTGGAAATTTTGCAGAAAAACTCGAACAGTTTCATAAACTCTGTGGGGTGAAGCAGGAAGAAGATTAGATTCAGTATTTAATATACTTAATCTTTTGCATATTGGAAATTCTAGTTGAATAGTGTAAATTAGTCTTTTTCATTTATCCCTTGAAAAGCAACAAAAAGATCAGGCTTAAACTTCTTTTTGCGGATATTATACTGTGCATTGAACTATTTTGTTGCCTTTCTAGCTCTGGTAAAAAGCCAGCTATTGTATTTTTAGATGTTTCTTCATCCATGTGAACTAGGAGGACTATCTGAATGACTTAGTTGTCTCATGGGATCTAGCCTTAGAATATCTTCAGGCTAATGAGGAATGTTCTTATAAACAGACAGCAAAGCTGCATAAGAGGTGTAGCTATTTCATGTGAACCAGCTATAAAAGCAGGTCTTCATTTTGCCATTTCTCTACAAGTAAATGTAGAATTAATCTAAATCTACGTGAATTTAAGTTTCTTATTAAATGCATTCATTAGGGAGATACAAGGATTTTTATTTTGAGGAGTTAAGGGAGTTCTGTAAACCTGTCTGTACTCCTCTTCCATGGTATTTATTTTGATGATTCACAGTAAGAAGCCACACAGGAAAAGAACACAGAGCTGCGGTTTTCTCACCCTTGTCTAAATGTTGAATAGGCCAGCCTCTGCATGAGTAGAGGGGGCAGCTGCAATGGATATCCACAGATAGTATCAGCTCAGTCCAAGGGATGCTTAAAGAACATTTCCCAGTGTTGGGAGCTGGAGTTCAAGGCTTTTCTAGTGTGGAAGTCTGTCCTAATAGCTTTAAATTATAGACTGCGTTGTTAGGATTAGCCAGAGCTGGTGTTTTTATTCTGTCCTGTCTGAATGAATTTTCAAATACAAAAATTCTGATCATTTTTTTCAGTAATTAAGAGGTTGATAAGTTTTTATTTTAAGAGACTTTAAAGCTTTGACCGACCATCCAGGTCACATACCAGTACCAAACTGTTTTCATTTTATTATTCCCAACTGAGTTGCTGTACCCAATGCAAATTATATTGCGTTCTTGAAAACATCAACCTAGCATTTGGTTCTTTCTCTATGTTCTTGTACTTTCCCTATCCAGTTAAACCTAGATATGGATCTCTTCTGGTGTTCTCAGACTTGTTGTTTGTGTTGGTTTTTTTTTTCCTTTGACTTTCTGGAGTCCCTTAGGTTGTACATGTTGTTTTATATTTTGCAGTAAACACATAAGTGAGTAATGTCATTGTACTGGAGTTAACTTTGAGATGAGGTGTATGAAGTAACCCAAAGCTGGCTCTTAATGTCCTCCTAATTTTTTTTTTTTGTTTTTTAAGTTATTCTGGAGTCCTCTGACTTGTTCCTTCCGGCCTACTTTAAGTTCGTCCTTTGCCCATGTTTCTTAAGACATTTTGCAGCAGATACAGTAGCTGCCTATATTGCTGTCATTGATCCCTGGTATGGAGATGATTTGACGTAATATTGGAAAGACCATGGAACTGTCCCAGAGAAGTGAAACTCATGGACCATGTGTCAAAGAGGGTTAAACAGCTTGTGAACTGAATGTACATCTGCATTTTTGCCTGCACACCTGGGAATATGAGGACATACAAAGCCCACAGACATAAGTGAAACCCACCGGTTGTGAGTTCTTTAATGTGCTCTGTGATCTCCTGATAAAGCACTAGCATGTCTTAGGACATATACGTGCCTAAATTGCCCGTATTGCAATGTTGCTTTTCAGTAGAGGCTGTCTGGGTATTGTTGTTGTGAGGTCATAGATGAAGAACAGTTGCACACTGCATATAAATCAGTACTGTGTGAATAAATAGTTAATAGATCTGTAAGCTGTGGCCCTAAGTAAAACTTTCATTTTTCCTCTGTTCCTTGAGGCCTGAGCTCACAAGGACTTGGGTATACACCCAGCCTATTGCTGAACAGCAGAAGTCCATAGAGATAGTTGCTTTTTTTTGACACATCTGACTAGATCACTGAAGCTTCATACTTTAAGGCATGTTATCCTAATGTTAATGACATTATTCACTGTTGTAGAGTAGCAGGTTTCTTTTCAAAGCACTGTAGGATTTTGACTGAAGCAGTCTAACGAAAATGCCATTTTGGAAGGGACATCCTGCATGTGGAAAATAACTTGCTGTTCCCTTAAGTCAGAACTTAAAAATGAAATAATTCTTGCAGTGTGTCATGGCCATTCTCAATTGTGAATGAGTGCAGACAATGTAAATGTCACCACTGTTGCGTGAGAGGGACACAGATCAGCCTGATTCCTGTAGCTGTTTGCCTGGAAATCCACTACAGCGTCACCTTCTAGTTGACATGCTGCTGAATTTGTAATGATTAAAAGCTGCTCTGTAGGAGAAGAAACCTAAATTATTTAGGATTGTAGGTCTCATCCTGAGGCAAGAAGAGATTTGATGTGTTTTTTCTTCAGATGAAGACTGGAGCTTAAAATAAGTCCTGAATCTGCAAGCTGCATTCAGCAAGGCAGCAGGCATTGCTGCCTGAGGAAGGTTAGCTTTTCAAACTGGAGCAGTGGCTAGAGCAAGATGGTCACAGGAAACTGGACAGGAGACAGTCATTTTCCAGAAATAAAAATAAGGACACAGATGACCCTTTGGCTCTTAATAGGCTCCAGCTTCTTGCATCTTTCTTTGCATAAGCAATCACCCCGCACTTCTTACCGAGGTAAAGCATGCCAGTAAAATCCATCTGCTCCATACTGCCCATGCTGTCTTATGACATGGAGCCAGGTGTCCTCTGCATGGGCTTCTCAGATCTAAAGATTTAGACTTCTTTGCAATGAAACACTGAACTGTGCTCCCATGGCTTTCTTAGTGATTGTTGAATGTAGAAAGAGGACAGAGACAACAGAAATGCATACGGATACTCTAGACTTGGCCCCATGAGACTGAATTGAAGATCCTACAGATGCCAGTGCCCTTTGCTCCTTTCTTGTCACATTGCTAATGTTCCCAGGGAGTGGCAGACATGCTAAATCTTCTGGGGTTAAAATAGGTCTAGCCCCACCATCAATCTGATGGTGTCATCAAGTATTGATGCATTTAGAAACCCAGACTGAATTATGTGGTCATAACAGGACAGAGCCCCTTTGTCCATGTTGATCACCAGTTTTGTCCTTGGAGTTAGAGGGAAGCCAGCAGAAAGGTGCTAGTAAATACTGTGCTAGTCCTTTTGTCTCCTGTCTGGGCTGTATATCACTTTCTATTTTATTCTACTGTTTTCTGGTGCTATTTTCCATCACCCTTATCCAGTGTCAAGATAGAAAAAGGTCTCTCTGTGATCCTCATGTTATGCATAAAATGCAGACAGTGCATGTTCCTGGCTGTGTTAGCATCCTGGTTATGTCCTGGTTTTATACCCTGCTGGCACTAGGCATAGATGGTTATTATAAGAGTACAGACACAGACCTGGAGGTGCTGTTTTCTTGAGCCAAGGAAGCTACACTAGCAGATGCACAGCCACCAGAGTGGCATGTACCATGGTGTAACACAGAGCTCTGGAACTGCTGCATTGGAGGATTCTCTCTGAGTTAATTTTCTCCTGGGAGCTATTCAGATTGGGATGGGCAGTCCTCTTGCTGGCTGCTGTCAGAGGTTGTCATTGGGTGCTAGATGAGACTGACATGCATTTATTGCTTTTTATTAGTGCTGTCAGGTCCGCTTCTGCATAAAGCGGACTTGTTTTAGATTTCTGGGGTTTAGCAGGATTCCAGCCCTAGAGACTTGAAAGATATTTTCCTCAAATCACAAGTTTTTTAAAAGAAGATACTCTGATTTATCTGTCTTCTTCATGGCCTGTTTCCAGCCAAACTAAGGAGGAGGCAGTGAAAGTATTATTTGTATCTCTAAGAGGAGTTTTAGTCTCTGCTACAGTGACTTTGATATCCATAGAGAGCTTTTATCTGCTCATATTTTGCCTGGTCATTGGTTTCTTCCTTAGTTTCCAGACTAGTTCATTGTATCCCACTTGCCCTCTAGAGGTTGTTCTCCCCTGTCCTAGGGAGGCAGTTATGGTTTCAATGGGGTATTTCAACTTCTCTGGTTTTATGGGTTACTGAGAAGTTCTTTACCTTTCTCCCAGGTGCTCACAAGGGGCAGTATTGCAAGGAAGGGGAGAGGCAGTGGGGGTTTTGTTGTTGGTTTGTGGTTTTGTTTTGGGTTTTTTTCCTGAACCTAACAGAACTGTTTTTGCCTTTTGAGAGAGCATTAAATTGGGATGGTGAGAGAACATTTACTACGTGGAGCAGTTATCCCCTTGGGGAGCCGTGAGGGGTGGGAGGAAAACAGGAAGGAAAACAACAGGAGTTCCTGTGGTGCCCTGGCAGAAGAGTAAAACCTGGTATGGCTGGGTGTTCGGTGGGCTTGGAGACTGGGTGTAGGTCTGGTCAAAATCTCAAGATGCCTTCATTAAGAGAGAATTTGATGATACTGGTCTAATATTTGAAGAGATGGTCTAATGAACTATACTGAATACACAAGGCTACTCTAGTATGCTGTAACGAGCCTTGTGATTTACTGCTGAGTGTGGTTTCCAAGCATAATAATCTTCCAGCACAGAAAGGAGGTGATGTCTTCAATAGCGGTGTTGGATTAGGAGAGGGTCTGGATCTGCAGGCTGTTGGAAAGACAGGTGAACACACATTGCTAGTGCCAAAGCTCTTCAGACTGGAGGGAATAGATGAGGATTTTATAGCAGTAATGACATGCATGCCCTACTGTGTGCAGAGGCTGCCCTGGGAAACAGACAAAAAAAAAGCTAATTTACTGTCTTTATACTTATTTTGAATGGTTTTGTGCAGACTAAAGATGTATTATAGTACTTCAGAGTTGGTGGTATGTCGCTGTGCTGGGAAATAAATATTTTGGTACATGATTGTAAAACATTGAGCAGTATTCTCCTGCAGTATGCTGTGGAGGTTGGCTTGATGGGTCTGATGGTCTCGATGGTGGGCTGCAGCTCTTTTGCTCTACTCACAATGAGCTGCTTTATTGTCACTGCACTGGCCTGTGTGATGTTACAGATACCCGGAGACAGCATAAAGCGACAAAATGCTATTTTTAGTTCTAGCTGATGTGGTAAATAAGCACTAGAGAATTTAAAATGTTACGCATCTTGAGCAAGTAAGACATGCTATTAAAACAAAATAGATTTGTGGTAAGGAGAAGACAGGTAAGACACTGCTAGGTTGAGACCTGTCAATGTGATTGTTTGCTTTGGGTTATACCTGCTTCAGAGCAAGTTGGGTTGATTGTTTCTGGAACTGGAAAAACTGTCAGATGGATAAGTGCTAGAAAGCATTAGCTGGTTTTTGGTGAAATGGTAGAAATGCAGAATCAATGGAGAAGTACCTAATTTTGCTGTCTCTAAAAAGATACAAAGGCTGTGGAGGGCAGCTCTTCAAGCAACCCCAGAGAAGGTATGAGCTGTTACTGTATTCTCTCCTGCACTGGCTGTGAGATACTTGGGTGGTCCCTGCTCGTGTGGCTGCCTTAGCACAGCAGCTACTGATTGCGGGCAAAGTAGTGGAATGTTTCTTTTTACACAGGAAGATGCCCAATGCATGTATTTATAGTCATAGTCACAGGTGAAAGAAGTGACACTTTCTGATCTCTGTAAAACAATTACTCCTCTATTTTCTAGTTTCTATTTGTCATTTTATTTTTGCTAGTGGCAGCACCATGGTATATGCAAAAGTTTTGAGCTCATTATAGGAAGTGCTTTTTAAGAGGTCTAATTAAATATGGAGACAACATCTGTTTGGGGGGAACTCCTGCAACACTGTTTGCTACAATGTTTGGGTGCCTTCAAAATCCAGCTGGCAGAGATCTGTTGTGATACGAAATTGATGCCTGCTTCCTTGCTCCTTTTTTGCTAAGTGGAAGCATCTGCAGTGTTGAGCTGCCAAGCTACACAGTGTTTCCCTTAAGCGGATCTCAGATACTGAATTGTTCTTAGAGAATAGACGTGCTCCTGATTTTTTTTTTTAAAGACTTTAAATGTTGACATAATATTTACTGCCAAAAGAAACTCTGGTAGAAAATGTTAGCTGATAAATCTGTTTTGATAAATTCATGTCAATTGAAAGAAACTGTTTAAAAATAATAAAATAAAAAAAAAACAACAAAAAAAAGAAGACACCCTGAAAGGATTCTTGGAGAGGAGAGCTGAAATATGCCTCCAGAAATATTCAAATAATCTCCTTAACAGTCTCCAAAGAACAATTACATGGTCTGTGACACTGCTGGATGATATATTCAGCTGGGGAGACCACCCACTTCCTCCTTCTCCCTCCTCATCCTCCTCCTCCCTTTTCTCCTTTTCTAGCTCCCAGCCCACGGAGTCCCATAGCAGATTAAGCATCAACACTGTGATGCAATTCAGAGGCTATTGGTTTTCCAAATCACTAAGTCGGTTTTATTCTGAGGAGAAGCTTTGTTTCCACAACATCTGGTGAGGAGAAGCTGCCAGCAGCATTTATGCTGTGGATATCTGCTTTTACTGATTTTTTGCTTGTCTATGCATAAGGAATAAGAGCGGAGGAATGGAGACTTGATTTCTTCAAGCTTGTTTTCTTTAGCAAGAATTGCTCACTTCTGCCAGTAGTGATTTTAAAAACATAGTATGTGACAGTACATGGAGGCTATTTCTTGCTTGTTTATCTTCCAACTGCACTGAAGACATGTTATGGTCCCCGAAATTTTCCTTATCCAACATGCGTGTACGCCTGACAGCAAAGGGGTTGCTCCGAAACATTCGTCTACCTTCTGGCTACAAGAAAAGCACTGTTATATTTCATACAGGTTTGGTTTGTTGTTTTTTTTTCAATATGACGATTAGAGCATGCATTGAGGGAGTATCTTGTTTACTTCAACAGCAGCTTATTTTTAGCAAAAAAAAACCATACTGGACATGAGAGTTTTTTAATTTCATACAGAAGTCTGACGTTTGAGCAAGTAGTTTCATATTCTAAGTCTCTATGTGTGCATGCACCCCTGCCGAGCTGCTTGTTTGGAAGATAGTTATTCTGCTTATGAAATGTAAATTGGAATTTGCTCTTTCCTTGCACAGATCCAAAAATAGTATCATGAAGTCTGTGCGATTAAATATTTATCTGATAATTTTAATGATTTTCTGCGGGGATTGCTGTCTTTTTCTATACCTTGATTGTGTGCAGGGGGGAAACAGGAGTGGAATGAATATAGGCTGTCATGATGTGTCTTTCTGTCTGTGGGAAATATTAAATATTTGAATACTCACATGTATATATGTTATCATAGATGTCATGTTAAAATACATTTTATTTCCAAGTAGGACAAGCAAACTTTTATGCTGACTTGTGTCACTACAGATCTAAAAAGAATCTAAAAGAAGTTTTAGAGACAGTCAAGACAAGTGTATGTTTAACACCCCCCTCCTCCAAACTGCAAAAACCAACTAACTGAAAAAAACCCAACCAAACAAAAAACAAACCACAAATTTTCACCTGCATCTGACCTGATTTTCATCTTCAGTAGCAGGTAAAATAAATAAAGCAAGTAGCTGGAATGGGAACAAGATTATGGAAGCTGAGCTTTGTTCCAGGACATACATCTGTCATTTTGGTGGAGAGTTGCAGTTTGTTGATTTTTTTGTTTTAGCTAAGGTATACCACATTTAGAGAAACTGATGGCAGCCTGCATATTACATAAGTCTCTTTCTCCACTGCACTATTTGTAATTTTCTTGCATTTTACTTAGGGAGGAGCAAGCAGCTACATAAACTAGTTTTGCAGAAGCTCTTCCTCTGAGGCATTTCCTTTCTCTTTTGAACACCACCCTCTGTGCTTTTATTTTTTTTGGAGTTCAGTTCTGCCAGCTTTCCTTCCTGTCCTGGCATTTCACTCAGCAGCTTAAACCATTCACCTTGTCATTGCTTATCCTTGGCAAAGTAAATCCAGTTTCTGAGTTCCTCTTGGATGATAAATTCAGTTATGAACATAATACAGGCTGACTTTTCAAATGTAATAGAGGCTTCTGTTTGCAGCTTGCTTGCATGGCTTTAAGCTAGGATTAAAATGTCTTGATGCTAAAAATTCTCATGTAAGGGAGACTTTGTACATATACCTACATCCTTGATATTGCCAACGGTGTGAAATTTCCACATAGCACATATTCTAGGGACAAAAATCTTAAAGGAAAAGGTGGGGAGATAATGCTCAGTCTTCCAAATGTTCATTAACTCTACTGAAATTTGTATAACTGACAAATAAAAATAGATGTCAGTGTATATATCAAGGGAATTTTACAATGATAAGAATCCATTTGTGGTTTTGCTTCGTTTGAGTGGATGTGGAAGCCTGCCTGCAGGATGCCTCTGTTAAATACAGCATGCAAAATAGATTGCTAGCCCTGTGTTCCAGTTAAGCAGCACTTCACTAAATAAGAAGTGCTGAATAGACCTTCTGTGTGTTTTCTCTGTGCAGTATGTACAGGCTAATGGTATCACGTTGAAAGCTTAGAGGGGTTTTTGCCTGGTCTCCCCCTTCTGCTGCTGTCCCTGTGTCTTGTAGGAAGTCAATGTGTTCAGCAGAAAGCTGCCCAGTGGTTAGCTAGAGCTGGATATACCAAAAAAGTAGGGCATCTGAAAACCAGGTCATGGTCTGTAGCGGAGAGTGGAACCATGTATAGCTATACTGCGGTTTTGGAAACAGTGGAATGCATTGAAGCTTGTTAGTGATTATTTCAGGTTCATAAAACTCAGCAAGAGTGGCAATGTATTTCACAAATGTAAAAGGTTCTTTTTTTATGTTATGCCAAGAGGAGCCATATTTGGTTTTGCAGTGCCAGTATGAGTATCTTTTCTTGTAGTGGTTTAATTGAATTAAAATGACATGTGCCTTCTTTCCAAGGTCACATAAGCAATGAGAAATAGAATATACTAGGGACTGTGTCAACAAATAAGGGAGGCAGTAATTGAAAAATGGAATTTCAGGGTCCATGTAGGAATGTCAATATATATGAGTGTTATGTAAGCAGCACTCATTTCCAGTTCTGGTGTAGCTCGTGCTTTTAATAAGCATTATTATGTATTTCATCCTTTGCTCCCTTTCATAATAGCACAGACCAGTCACCTTGTATGATTATAGAGCATCCTTGAGATATGTAGGGGAAAACAAATAAAATTGGGTATTTTACTAAAGATGGAATAAATCCAGAGGAAATTTGCTGTGAAATTTGAAGTGTTTCTTTAAGTCATTCAGCTTAATGCTTTATGTCTAGCTTCTGTTGCTGTGTGCTCTATACTGCTTCAAGATCATCATATCCAAAAGTTTCTTCTCCCTTTAAATGCGTCGAAGTGTCATTTTTTCTCAGTTACTAGAAGTAAAGTACACCTGCATTGTTAGCTGTATATGAATGTCCTCTTCAGCAAAACAAAACCACTGAAATGCTTCAGGAAATACTTTATTTACCCATACAGTGACTTGTAAAATTTACTTGTAGCAAGTAACTGCAACAAAAATCTCAGAATGCTTCAGAACTGCATAAACATGATAGATGGGAGTTAAGTACGAACTTTCAGTCTTTCAGTGGTGAAATGTAACATTACCTTCCTTTATCAAACCATTAAGGATTTTTACCAAAGAGTAACTGGAGTGCTCTTATGCTGTTCATGCATCAGTGGTGCGACAGAGTAAATCATCATCTCTGTATGATTCTGTATAAACTGCAGAGAAACGCATTCTTTTATGTGAATGATTCAAAGTAGTCATTTTGAGTTACCTATGTTTTCTCTTGCATAAAGATAAAATTCTAGACAAGGAACTAGTATTGCAAATGGAGGCCAAAGCTCTTGTGCCTTCTGTTCAGAGTTTAAGGTTGTGTACTGAACTATACTGTTGCTTTTATGGTAAACTGTTTTGTGTCAAAATGTTTTCATCCAGCGCTTTTTGCTGCTTTTCCTCTTTCTCTTCCTCCTCTAAGCAAACTGTATTTAGTACTCTTATCTCTTTGGTGACTTCAGTTACTTACTAAACCTGGTTACTTTCTTATTTCCTTGGAAATAAGAGGTGTCTCAGAGGTTAGATAGTAGCTGATGTCATTACAGAAATACCAATTTTAAGAATTACCTTTTTGCCTTGCTAGCAGCAAGCAAAGAGCACACATCTGTTTATTTGAGCAGATGACATCAATTCCAATACAATTTCGTCCCTAAATCCCCCTTCAAATCACATTGGGAACTAAGAAATTACTTCTGTGCATCACAAAGCAGTGCTCTTAAAGGAGGATTCTGAAAGCCTCAGGTGTCACGAGTTGTTTAACTCTTCATATGCCTTCCTGCCCCTGCCAAAGAATAACTGAAGTACTGATTAATGTCTAACGCTACTGTTCAATATAGAACTGTAGAAAGACACGAAATACACTCAACCTTACTAAGTATTCTAAAGCTAAAAGTCAGCTGGAGAGATTTGATACTCAATGAGTATGTGGAATATTTGTGTCACCTACCAAGGAAAAACTCAGAAGTGAAGCCATCTTATCTATTCTGAGCAAAAGAAGTTGAATAGCTGGAAACCATTCGTCATGGGGAATTTTAGTGTAATCATATTCCTCTTGAAGTCAATGAGACTCTTTTGCTCCTGATTTCATCTATTCAAGACTAGGTACTAAATGACCTGCTTGATTTCAATCCTAATAGGTCATAGCTTCAGTAGGCACGTAGGTAATCACTAAATGCAGGTTCTTATTTTCAGATGGCAGGGTTCTGTTTTTTGGAGTTTGTAAGTATAGTTTGTACTCTGTACAAGTCGGATCCAACTGATGCATCTATGCTGAGTATATAATAAAGATAATGCTGGCTCTTTTCAGAGGAAGCCTGGATAGCAGAAGAGCTGAGGGAAAACAAAACCAAACAAAAACCAACAACCCTTCCCCCACTAAAACCCCCAAAACACCCCACCAAAAAACCCCACAAACCGACAAAAACCACACCAAAGTAAAAAAAAAACCTTATATTTGATGTTAAGACTTAAACTGTGCATGAAACTGAATGTAAATGAGGAGCTTTGCTCCAAAAAAAAAAAAATCTTCAGAGAGAAAGCTGGAGCACTGTGAAAAGTAGATGCATGGCAGCTATGGCTTTCTGGCTCCACTGTAGTGAGCGATGCTGGATTTTGTCCCTTCACTTAAATGGATTAATTGTATGTGAAGGATACCTCAAGTATTTGTCAACATGAAATAAATGGAATTGCTGCTTTAAGCTCAACCTCACTGAAGAATAGTTAATTGGAGAGTAAGTATAAAAGACCCAGCAAATTACTTCTGCTAATGTAATTGCATGTTCTAAGTGTGCATTCATTTCTACTTGATACGTCTGATAGATGCAACGGGTCTGGCTGCAGCTTGTATTGCTGTGAAGTAGGTTGGCGTTTGAAAATGATGGGCAGGTACAATGACACTTAAAAACCTGAACAGCTTTCAAATTACTTTGGGGGGATCTTCAGTGTGTTAAAACTGGACTTAAACTTTTAAAAGCTGCATCTACCAGTTTCACAGTTTTTGCAAATGAATCTGTCACCATAGTAGAAGTGGCTTGCAGCACTCAAATAAAGCATTGCTACCTATTCAGTCCTTTAAATTTGAACTTTCCAAGGCATAAAGTAGTAGCTCTTTTGAGGAAAATGATACCATGAAATTTCAGCACTAGAATGCAATGTTTTGAGTATTTGCAGCCAATTGGCTCGCTGTTTTGTGTTACTCATCTTTTCTTTGTTGGGACAGAAAACTCAGATGTGGAAGGGAGGTAGAAGGCAAAATATTTCTTACATCGTCAATTAATCAAACATAATTATATGTTAAGTACCCTGGAGGTGATACCGAATAGGTTAGGACTACACCACACCATCCTCATTGCAGTCAATGGTAAGAGATGATAATTTCTGTTTATAGATTGGCTATTAATTTAGCGTCATGTAATAAAACAGTGTCTCCACTGTTCTTATTCTTTTCAAAAATTTTAATCCCTAAGTGGCATGATGCATAGGAAGAATCTAGGTACAAAGTTGATAGATCTTATATTTTTAGGAAAAGTGTTTCAAGTGTTTCACCAAATATTGTACCAAAAACTAACTGACTTGGAAAATTATTTGGAAGCAGATCCCATCTCTCTTGGCTTGTCTTCTCCCTGAACAAAATTCAGTGAAGGTTGTGTGGGTCAAATTGACTAGCTTGCTTACTTCACCTGTACCTCTATTTGGTCTTCTCTAGATGTATCTGCCGTCTGTGGTCCAATGGAGCAGTGTTACTGTCAGAAATATTTGATTGAATTAAATCTTTTTTTTTTTTTTAAGAGGAGGTTAAGCAATTATTTTTACCATGATAATATGGTAAACTAGTGCTGCAGAATTATTAATTAATGATTTGGATTATGGTCAGTGGTATCACCAGGATCTTTCTAACCATGTCCACTAACAGTGCTCTTCCCTGTTATCTTTTCCTGGTCATGGAGTATGTTTCTCTTCTCCATCCTAGTGGGTGGAGAAAATAGCATTTGGTCTTCTGAAAAAATGAATGCATCAGCTATATAACTTACATTGTTGATTCTTCTTTAAAAAAGAAAATCCTACTCAATTTAGCATCCATATACTCAAATGTAGAGATAACCCACCTTAAATAATCTGACTTGCATCTGAGATATTTATTTACAGTTGCTATTTATGAACCTTCCATTGGTATCATCTTTACTGATGTCTAGTGGTTGTAGCAAGGGCGCTAATAACTCTGGGCCCGGTGTTCAGCTCCTAGTTAAATTTATTTTTGCTGCTTCTTCTGGTGGTATTTTGCTGTTTATACATTTGTAGCAAGTAAAGGTTCCTCCTCAAGATGTTTATGTAAACAGTTTGTATGTGATGTTATGGAAATACTTCTAGTTAGGCAGGAAACAGGACAGCTGGGAACATCTGTGGTGAAATTCTTTTAATGAAAGCTCATCCTTTTCTTAAAGAGAACTAGCAGTCCTTAAGTAGAAAAGTTGGGAAAGTGTTACAAATACTACTCATTACTGACTTCACTTTTTAACTAATATTTTTAGACTCTCAGATGTTTCAGTGGCCTTCATTTTTATCTGTGTGTGAATATTGCTAATATCAGAAGCACTTAAATTATTTAAAATGTTGTGTTTTTACTTATTACAAGAATATACTTTGTGCTAAGCCTTTTCAAATATTTGAAGTAGTAGAACAGGAATATTGGAGGTGCTTACAGCAGAAGAAGTGAACTTACTTACAAAGCCAGTTGCAAATTATTCTACTCCAAATAAAACTTTGCTTTTCTTAACCATGATCATAGGCCACTTATTTTATAACCAATATGAAATCAAGGCTCACATTTTCGCAAATAGTACTGTACAGTCTACCACCTGCTTAACTCGCTTATCAAATTAAGATGTTTGACAACTTTAATTGCAAAACAAAAAAGTCCTAAGGTGAAGTGAATAGCATAACTCTATTAAACCTGTATTCCTGTATCTCAGCAGGGACCTCTTAGCTAGGACTTAGGGTCAAGAAAGACAAGATACATATGCAATATGCAGTGAATATATTTTCTTGCTGCATTCGTGGCACATGTGGAGGTGTTTGTAGTTAGAGATCTTTCGTAGTGATTAACCTCACAAATAGATTTTGATCTTTGTTGTAAGTTATAAATACACCCCAGTAAACACTGCAGTTAGCTGAGGTATCAATAACTCCTCAAGAAAATTTCTAAAGTCTTCTTTTGCTCCCTCCCTCCCTCCCTGCGCAACACCCAATTAAGCAAAAAATGTAGGTCTGCCATCTTTGGTAGTTGTTTGTTGGCTTAAACAGAAGAGACTGGATGGAACATTAAATGCAAAGAATGATGTGATCAGTGTTTCAAATGTCCTCCACAGGAACTGCTTGGTCTCCACAGCCGGCATCGTAAGCAGTCGGTCCTGGAGGGCAGCACTGGTACCTGTCGGGCAGCCTTTGCCAAGCGATATTTAGTTGTGCCGTTGGGTTAGGAGTCTTTGGGAAGAGAGGTCCCTTAACTTCAAGGTGCAGTCAGCAAGCAATGGAAGGACTGTGTGCCTCTCAAAGGGTGGGGACGTAATATCTTGTGGCTAATAAAAGTGCTGGATGCTGCCCTGTACTCTTTTGTTTTCAGCTTGGCAAGATGTTTTCATGTGGGTTTCATTGAGTTGCGCTCAGGCTATTCCTGAAACAATGGTATGCAATGTTCTAGGCATGTCCCTAGAGGGGCATTTTGCTGCTTAATATCAGGAAAACTATTTAGCATAACAGGAAATACACAAATAGGTCCTTGACTATGATGTGGTGACTGCCAGGCATTGTATAAGTGCTTTTTGTATGTCTTTTGAAAAGAGGGTGTTCCAGCAGCCCTTAAAGCTGGTATGGGGCACATGAGATGCCGTATTTTCTATCTTGCACTTGCACTGAAGCATGGAAGATTGAGTTCACATGGATGATTTTAACAAGCAGCCAACTGAAGAGGTTCTATTAAGATGCTATTTTATTCTGTTGATCAGCAAACTGTTTCACCGCTAGGGCATTTGACACCGTTTCCCACAGCATTCTGCTGGAGAAGCTGGCAGCTCATGGCATAGACAGGAGGACCCTTTGCTGGGTTAGAAACTGGCTGGATGGCCGAGCCCAGAGGGTGGTGGTGAACAGAGTGAAATCCAGTTGGCGACTGGTCACAAGTGGTGTCCCTCAGGGCTCAGTTTTGGGACCTGTCTTGTTTAATATCTTCATCAATGACCTGGACGAGGGAATTGAATGCACCCTCAGTAAATTTGCAGATGACACAAAATTAAGCACAAGTGTCGATCTGCTTGAGGGTAGGAAGGCTCTGCAGCGGGATCTGGACAGGCTGGAGCGATGGGCTGAGGTCAATTGTATGAGGTTTAACAAAGCCAAGTGCCGGTCATGCACTTTGGTCACAACAACCCCCAGCAACGCTACAGGCTTGGGGAGGAGTGGCTGGAGAGCTGCCTGGTGGAAAAGGACCTGGGGTATTGGTCGACAGGTGGCTGAACATGAGCCAGCAGTGTGCCCAGGTGGCCAAGAAGGCCAGTGGCATCCTGGCCTGTATCAGAAACGGTGTGACCAGCAGGAGTAGGGAGGTGATTGAGCCCTTGTACTCAGCACTCGTGAGACCTCACCTTGAGTACTGTGTCCAGTTTTGGGCACCACAGTACAAGAAGGACATTGAGGTGCTGGAGCGGGTACAGAGAAGGGCAACGATGCTGGTGAAAGGGCTGGAAAGCATGCTCTATGAGGAGCGGCTGAGGGAACTGGGTTTATTTAGTCTAGAGAAGAGGAGACTGAGAGGAGACCTCATTGCCCTCTACAACTACCTAAAAGGAGGTTGTAGCGAGGCTGGTGTTGGTCTCTTCTCTCAAATTAGTAATGATAGGACGAGGGGAAATGACCTCAAGTTGCGTCAGAGGAGGTTTAGATTAGATATTAGAAAGAAATTATTCACTGAGAAGGTAGTTAGGCACTGGAATAGACTGCCCAGAGAGGTGGTGGAGTCACCATCCCTTGAGGTGTTTAAAGAACGAATAGATGCAGTACTTGAGGATATGGTGTAGTGATTAGAGAGATGCTAGGACAAAGGTTGGACTTGATGACCCTGGAGGTCCTTTCCAACCGTAATGATCCTGTGATTCTGTGGTAGCTTTAAAGTATCATTTAAAGGTTAATTTTAGACGCATTCAGCTATGCTGGTATTCCTTCAAAATGCTATGCTGCTACTTCCTAAAATACATTTTCCTAGTTGTGAGTTTATCTCTAATTTTGGTGGCTGCTTAAATTTTCCTTCATTCTGCAGAGACTTTACTTCATGTTAACTATGTTGATATGGGTAATCAAAAGGAAGAATAGCACAGGTGCTTAAACTGTAAATTGGAATAATTATGTGTGTGTATATGTATGTATATATATATATATAAAAAAAGGTAAAAATAACTTGCACTATGTGAACCAACCCAGTGGAAGTGGGTATGTGCAAATACCCTTTCTAGTGCCTTGGGAAAACAATACTGATCTAGAGTAACCCAGAGTCTTAACTGAGCTATAAAACCATTGTAGACATAGATAATCCTCTAGTAACATGTAGAAAAAGTTTGATGCAACTTCATTTACATGATCTTCTAGACACGCCAGGGTAGTCCTCTGCAAATAGGGTAAATGTATGCCTCTGCTCTCCTGTGTGGAAGTGATGATATGGATTAACACTTTTTGCGAGGCAACTGCTTGTTTATTTTTTAGTTATGGAAAACCATCTAATTTGGGATTGAACCTGAACTCATCAAATGAAGTCAGTGTAGCTGGGGAGGAGCAGCCTGCTGGGTTGCCATTTTTGGCTGTGATTTAGAATCAGTTGAGATTTGATTGAGACAAGGTCATTGGGTGATACCTAAGTGAACAACACTGAAAATGCTACATTAGCATTTTCTACATAGCTCCTAAGAGTTCTAGGACTGATTTGTTAAGGGATTTGGCAAGTCAAATGTTTACTGTAAACTCGATTTTTGTCAGTTTATTTCCAACCTGTAAGCTTAATCAAGCTTGTATCATCACCAATTTTTTTTATTTTTTTTTTTTTAACCCATGGGTAAAATTAATGGCCTAGTTTGGTCTCTGAATTGTTCTATACTCAATTTTATACTCGGAAATTTGTAACTTCTCTAAAAAGTGGATCTCTGTGTACTAAAAGGAGTATTTGGATGTTAACTATTTATTTTGTAACTTGAAATTGCAAACCACAGTCATCTTTTTTGAGGAAAATGTTAGAATTGAACTTTGTAGTCATCTTTTGCTAGATGGTTAACTTAGCACTAATTCTAGTTATGTGTTTAGAAGTGCTATTGCCTTGCTTTTTAAAGAACAGCATCTGTGAATTTTGAGTTTAATCTGGATTTATTTGTCTTCAAATGGATGTAGCTTCATGAACGCCAGAAGCTGTTGCTTCCTGTGTATGTTCAGAAACAGTTTTGGCACAAAAGCAATAATACAAAATATAACAGAGGCTCTTTAAATTCCCACTGCTTGTCCTACTTTCTCTTCCACAATACCCTTTAGGCAGCATTTCAGTGCCACGCTTAAGTCAGTGACATTTGTTACAGTCATAGAACATCAGCTCATACCAGTGTGATTGAACAAACAGCTTCGGAGTTCAAACTAAAAGCCGCTCTGTCCTCTCCATCCAAGATAGCTGCAGATACTGTGCAAGAAATGATGCTGCATATTAATGTACTAGTCTTGTGGTCAAAATGTATTTTGCAGGTTTCTTTTGTATGGCTGCCTTCTAGGAAAGTTTATAATTCCTTGCAAATGACCGAGCCTTACTTAAACTCTTACTCTGAAAGACTTTGAGTAGTACAGAAAACCTGGAGAGAAATACCGCTAGCTTGAGTCTAACATAAAGTTGAGCTAATAAATGTTCTGACAGTTAACTACTCATGTTGATTGTGAAGGAAGAATTGCTACACTGAATTAGGGGCAGGCCCAATTGATGAAGTTCAGTGATTCAGTTCAAGTTTCAAATTAGTTCTGGGCAGGTTAGTTGGGGGATTTTTTTTGCCTTTCTTACAACAAAGTGGACTTCCATAGTAAATAAGCAGAAAGTGACTTTCAGACTTAAAGGCTTAATTCTATATGCTACAGGAATCCAGACTGGATTTGTTTGGAGTTCTTCCTCCAATTAACTGTTAAAACTTAGGGTTGTTGGGCCCAAGTCTGACACATAGATCTAGAATAAATTTATGATGCAAAATATTAAGTCTGTTAACTTCTCTTACGTGGATTTATAAGTAGCAGTCTCTCCCAGTTACTTGATGTTTATCTCTAGCATATTTAGAATGCTTGTGAGTCCTTTTTGAAGGAAGCATGTTAAAAAGTAGTTGAAAAATAGTTAAGCTATCTACTTATCTAACTTTCAAGAACATAGGAGACTCCCATACATATGTCAGAGCAGAAGAGAAAACTTTTCAGATAGCTGTTAGTATCCGCATGAAATATACAGCACATAGATTATAGTCAGTGATTTAATCTATGTGAAGTCAGATTGGGTTTGAGCTGGAAGAAAAGGTATCATGAAAAACATGCATGGAGGTGTTTCTGTGGTAAGACTTGAAGCAGTTGAGCAGTCTGGTGAAATGCCTTTTATGTCTGGGTAGTGTTTACCTTGCCTCAACAAGGAGCCATGTAAATGGTTTCTGGAGGCTTCTTCCAGCCCTGTGTTTCTGTTGCTGAGCGTGATAGGGTGGACTACACTATTAAGGAAGGAACGAGTTCAAGCATTGCAATTCAAATGGCTTCTTCCTTTCTGGCTGTGCTTCAGCCATTCCCCCTGATCGCATGTGAGAGCTGGGATCTTCAGAAGGGCTGGAAAAGGAGAAAGGTTGTCTGACATCGTTCAGCTCGCTGGTGTTGCGTGAGGGTTTCCTACACATGTGGATACATAGTAGGCTTCTTCCTGTAACACCACACACACACTGTCCTTACTGAAAGTCTTTTCTTGCATATGGAGATACCCCACATCTAAGTATCTGCAAACAGGGAAATTTGCAGCCCTGAGTGTGAGAGCATAGAGCAGCCTTCCAGTACTTGAAGGGGGCCTACAGGAGAGATGGCGAGGGACTCTTCATCAGGGAGTGTAGCAATAGGATGAGGGGTAATGGTTTTTAACAGAAAGAGGGTAGATTTAGGTTAGATAGAAGGAAGAAATTCTTTACTGTGAGGGTGATGAGGCACTGGAACAGATTGCCCAGAGAAGCTTTGAATGTCCCCTCCGTGGAAGTATTCAAGGACAAGCTTCATGGAGTTTTGAGCAGCTTGATCCACTGAAAGGTGTCCCTGCCCATGGCAGGGGGGATGGAATTAGATATTCTTTAAGGTCCTTTCGAACGCAAACTATTCTATGATTCCATGAGTGCATCCAAGAAGGATGGGGAAGTAAGAAGAAGGGATCAGGATTTGCACTGGAGAGGCAATTAATGGGATCTGGGAAGGGCTTGTAGATGGTATGAACTTATCATGGTGGCATTCCCTGCCCCGGTTGAGTCTGGGTCCTGATTTTATAGACAGAGGCTGCAGCACAAAGGGCAAAAATATGCCATGTCCTATACTTGTGATGAAGCAGTAGAGGGCACCAGACAACAAGGAGCAACTTCTTGTACAGGAGGTGGAAATGAAGAGAAAAGACAGAGGAGAGGAAATAGCAGAGAAGGGTGAGGAACATCAGTCTTCAGCATCACTCTGTGGTTGGTTCTTTGGGCAGATGAGTGTTTCAGAGATGACAAGGCACAGCTGCAGCTATAGGTGTGCAGACAAAGAGGACTGCTTCAGATTCTTTGCCTGCTCAGCAATACCTGAACTAGAAGCTTACTTAAATGTAAAGTGCTTATGTAAACATAATTGCTACCTGTCAATATAGCATTTTTTTTCCTTGGAAAGCTCAGGAATTCAAAGAGTTAAGGTTGCTTGTGGCATATAGGATGAACTGATGTAGCAAAATTCAAATGCCTAAACCAAAGATAATAGATTGAGCTACAGCTCACAAACTTTAACTTGGCCCCTACTGGCCAAGGCATCAGCACACTGTAGCACATCCTCTTGCAATTATTTTCCATCTTGTTGTCATCTTTGCCCTTAAAAATGGATGACTTGTTGCTATAGTTTTGTTTTTTTTAAGGTGGGGCAAATCCTTCCCCTATCAAAACATCCATTCACTAGGCTTTGCATTATTAGTACAGTAAACTAGTTCTACCATCTTCACCCTCCTTTTCTTTCTCCTCAGAGAGCCATATGTAGCACTGTATGGTTAACTAGCATGTGTCGGGCTTTGTCCTAGTTCAGAACAATCTAAGAAATCAAGCATCAATATAGCTTCTGGTTATTTAGAAAATAACCAGAACAAACCCGATTCACTGGTAGCCCAGCTGGTGCGTGTTGGAATTGTCTTCTGTAAGTTGCACAGCATTTCAAATGTGTTTTAGTTTGCATTCATCTCTGAATGTATGGTGGGCTCATTAATATTTTTATCTTTGATGTGTGACTCATATTTGTCTTTGATATGTACTAGCTAGATGAAAACCTAATTCAATTCTAGATGTTACAGTTCCAGTAAACTTGACTGAATATATTATGAATGCAATATGAAAACAAAATCACTCTGTATATTAAGTGTTCAAAACTCAACTAGCACTTCTGTAAGATGGGCCTGTGGTACATAAGGTAAAAAGTGTTATGGGCACAAGGCTGAGATATCAGAGCATTAGTTAGGCTTGCATGCGTACTATGCATTTAACTGGCAGACGTCTGTCTCATAGATTACACACTTGGTGTTCAAGTCTGGGACTCCTTTAAATCCTTTGTAAAATGTGACTTGTAAAGATTATCCCTTCAATCTTCTATTCTGCTAGAAAATTTGGACATTGCTATTTTGAAGCATTTTGAAGAATTATTTCCTGGCATCACTTTGCTGCCAAAGGAATTAAAAAAAATGCTTCAAAATGGCAATGTCCAAATGCACCACTGCTAGGGCTGACAAACTGTATAGCCATTTGGCATCATCTCACCCCATACTAAATTTGTCAGCAAGACTGGAAAAGAAAGAGATACTGGTGAAATGACAAAGAAACATGTAACACTAAGACAGTGTAGGACAAAGTTGAAGAGAGTTGTGATCAACGACTTTCCTTCAAAACTTGCTCTTTAAAAATGCATAGGCTGGATGATCAGGCAGTTGCAGCAATGACATTAGTTGAGCTAACACGCGTCTTTGTGCTTTTATTTTGGAAGCCACTGGAAATTTGGAAGGTAATGCCTTTTCTCTGATGTAGTTAAGGTATCTTTACAAGCCACATAATCTAGCTCCTTGCAGAGCTTCAGTATAAGTTATAATCCTCAGAAGTGTGAATAAGGCTAACGCAACATGGAGATTCTTTATGCTTAATCATTATAGTTACAGGTCGGACCAAATTACCAGCAAACAAACGTGTCATTAACATGCTTCCTCTGGGGGAAAAGCACTGTGTTCCTGGTGATCAGCAGTGCATTTGACAGTGTCCTAAAACAGTTGTACAAGCTCGAGAACCATATTCCATAGGACAGGTGACATCTTAAGGAAACAAAGACAGATCAGTGTTAATCACTTGGATGAAGGCATGTTTTTGGTTGAGAAATACTGAGGCTTTAAATGGATGGTTAATTTTAATAGATGTACCCACAGGGAACCCAGCTCAAAAGCTGTCATGTGAGTAAGAGTTTGTTGGGTTAGGAACTGGAAACTGAGTCTTATCTAAGAGCCTTAGTGCAATGTCACGCTTGGATTGTTGGTATTTTGCTTGCCTTAGATTGATGGCTGCCTCGAGCAGTTCCTGCTTGCAGGAAGAGCTTGCTCTCCCTCACAAAAAGATGGCAGCGGCATGTTCGTAACCTGACAGAAAAAGTCCAGACCATCACACCGTAGGGCAGGGAGCTTGCTACACACTATGGGTTATCACTTTAGAGCTTGAAACAGTATGAAGTACTATTCACGTA
This sequence comes from Eurystomus gularis, assembly GCA_013400335.1. Lineage (NCBI taxonomy): Eukaryota > Metazoa > Chordata > Aves > Coraciiformes > Coraciidae > Eurystomus > Eurystomus gularis. The sequence continues at coordinate 277,556 of VZZY01006951.1, read as the reverse complement.
TATCACATGTATCTTCAGAAGGTTCACATATATCTTCAGAAGAACTCTTGTGCAGGAGTAGTTAAGGATTGCTTGGGATTGCTGAGCCTTTTGTGGAGATCGTGCAAAAGCTTGCTTAGGAAAGTGTGAGGTTGGAAAACTGGCCTTACTTGCTATCTCTTAGTTTCTCCCCAGTTGATTGCATTTGCAGGTTTCCTCTTCCACCTCTTCTGTGTAAAGTACCCGGTAACAAAACGGCACCCTTGGTTTATGCTCCATTTGTTGTGTCAACAAGCAGGAAGCTAATAAAAGAGCTGATGTGGTATATTATAGTTTCTAGGTAGCAGCTTTAGGCTGCAGGACTCTGGTGTGGTCCATAAACAGTTTCTTACCTAATAGTCAGCATTGTAATGGACAGGGAAGTGTTTGACGTGCTAATGGGTTCTGCTTCAGAAGACACTTGCACCTACCAGCGTGAAACCCTGTGTGGCCAGTGCTGCAAGATATTGTGTGTTGAAACATTAAACAGGCATAGAGCTCTTTAAAGTATGTAAATACATCTGAGATTTCCTTTTCCTTTTCGCTATTGTGTGTGTAAAGAGAATATCCAGTTCTGTGGATAAAAGCGAGGGGTGAAAAGGGATGGATTTAAAATGCTGTACTGAGGCTAGAAGTCAGTGCTATCATACTGCAAGTCAATGGATGAGTTGGCATGAGAAGACAGACACAGACTTCAGAAACAGTACTTCAGACTGAGTGCCTGGAATAATAGGTGATGATTCTGCACTCCCCCTGTACCAGACTTTAAGGAAAAACATGCTGAAAAATCTTTGTAGCTCTGCAGAGGAAGTGCGAGGGATTTCTGCTGTGTATGTTTTAATGCTGCTGAGTCAGTTTAAGCACCTAGGTTAGGTTTTACCTTCCTGCAGTTAAATTTTGTTCAGTTCTTGTAAAATATTTAAAAGCCTCTGTGATGGTTACTGTTAATTTTATTCAGAACAACCTCAAAAAGGATTTGATGACAGCTAAAATAAGATGATGTTCCTGAACACAGGCTAGTGGCTGACCCTAAAGAAGGGAAACTAAGAGGTTACAGTAAGAGAAAAGGAAGGGCAGAGCTGCGGTTCTGCTCTAGAAAGCATTTACTCTTGAGTTTCAGACCACATTGGTGCACGGGGAGATGAAAGCTGAGAAGTGCTGTTTCTCTCCCCCTAGCTTCTTGAGACAAGACCAGCTGAATAAGTAGCTAGAAGAATTTCTGAGGTACGGTGTCATCTTCAGAATTGTGGTTGGGCAAATTATTCAGGCACAACTCTGAAAAATGAAGTCACTTTCCAGTGGACTGGAACTGGCTCACGGCTGATGTGCTCGATGCATGAACAGAGCAAATTGGGGCTGTCTGCACCAGCTTATATAGACAGGCCCGAGGCAGGGCTTAGAAACAGAACGTCGCTTCTTCAGGAGTCTGTGTTTGTACAGTAACCAGCCTGCACTCTGAGAGGCACAGCAGGAGGGTGCGTGTTTGCTGCTTGCCAAACTGGATGGAAGCAAATGTTACAGTTGACCAAGCTGTGGGGTGGCTGGAGGCGTTGGAAGACTTCCATCCAAGTCTAGCTTGTCAAGCCCTCCGCAGACACCGTTAATTTAGTTTTGTGACTGCTTTCCCTGTATCTTTGTATGGCACTGCTTCCTGGATTTATAGCCCAGAACAGGAGTTTTGAAAGAATTTAGGGTGGTAATTTACAGCTAGCTAAATTTCCAGATCCTCTCAAAGATAATGTATCTACTACTGCAGGTTAAACCCAACAGCTTCCTTATTCATATGGATGTTCTTAAGTCTCCCTCTCTGAAGTGCTGTAGCTTGTCATGAGGCAAACTTTAAAATCAAAGCCGTGAGATCAAATGGTCGATCGGTCTTTCTGCTGCATTGCTCAAATACCTTATATGCATTGTGGCTGGAAGGGGGGGGAGGGGGGGGCAATGGGGGGAGAATTATAGAGATTTTTTGAGGCTTCAGAACTAGCTGTGTAAAAATTAACATAACCAGGTGAAGTTACATATCCACATGCGGGCTGGTTCAGATGTGAGAGTGAGATTTGAGATCTCATGAAGGAAAAAACCCCAGAATCAGTCTCATGGGTCACGTAGTACTGCATCGATGGGACTAGCTTGCTCACAGGAGGGAAAGATAAAGCATCTAGAGTAGAGGTCAGCAGTGTAAGTCTGTGTTCGTCAGGCTCTAATAAAAACAGGCAGACCTTCAAGTTTGCTTTAGTGTTTATCAGTGTATTTGAAGAAATTTGACCCAGCTGAAAACTCTACTGGATGGGGTTAGCTGTAGGTATTTAATGACTGTTTATATTGTACAGGATACATTTTGTAATCCTTTCCATAACTTATTTCAGTGTGTGCTGTGGGATGTGTTGGCAACATTTCCTTGCCTTTATTTCAGTATTTTAGTTGTAACTTGGCTGATTTCATAAATGTGAGTATACATCTAGTTTGCAAGAATGTTCTTGTGGAAATGTTCCCTCCTATTTATATGTAGCAAGTACTCTGTTCTGTGGCCCTCTCTAGAGCTTACTCGCTCCTTTCATTTTTTATTTGGGCATTCTTGTTAGTTCTCAAACTCTTTGCCAGCCTAATGCCAAGAAGTCCAAGGGTGGGATTGTTTTGGGGTTTTGTTTGTTTGGAGGGTTTTTGTTTGTTTGTTTTGGGGGTTTTGTTGTTTGGTTTTGTTTTCAGTGTGGGAGGTGTGTTCAGTTACCAATTATAATTGGTGCAAATCAGACTGTTTGAAAAAGGGAAAAGTCAATATATTGAGGCAACTGGATGCTTCCTCTTTCATGCTTGGGAAGTAAAAATATCTGGTTGCCATTTTAAGTCTGACCCCAGTCCTAGTTGTACAAACTAGTCAGACACACAGAGCATGAAACCACCCTGAAGGTCCAAGTAACGGATTTTTTTCTATGATTCATTGCAAGCTTTGTGTAAACTCTTTTGTTTAATATTTCAAATGTGCTGTATTAATACTGTAAAATAAAACTTACTGTGGTTTAGTGAGTTTCCTTGTTGGCTTCCAAACTATGCATGATGCTTTTCTCAGTTGTTTTAACTTCATGGATTTTATTCTTGTAATATTAGAGCTATAGGAATAGAGGTGGTTTATGTTTGCTGGTAGCTCATTGTGTAAATGATGTCTGTGTTTTCATAAAGCAGAAGAAATACTTGAAAAAATAAAACAAAAGAAAACCAGTGCAAACATCCCACCCAAACAGACCAGATTTTATTTTAAAAGGGTTTGGTGTAGTTAATTTATTCTTGAGAGGAAACCCTCATCAGTGTTTGCCTTCTGTTAGTCTGTGAAGTCAGGAGGGTTTTTTCCTAGGCAGGAGAAAATCTTAAGATACTTGAGATGCATCAAGGGTTGAGATGCATCAGCTTAGTTGGAGCAGAAGCCGATGTACAGCGGCAGAAATAGGTAATTCCAAGACCATGAATTTTTTATTTGGAAAGCTGTGCGTTGTTGAAGATATTGTTCATGTGTCATTAGCTAACAAATATTCCTGTTGAGAGACAGGTTGTAAAATTCAGAGTACCAGCAACCTCTGTAGACTTCCAGTTTGCTTTGTAGTATCTACTCACAAATTTAATGTTAGATAAGTTTTTGAAGAGTGTCTTCCAGAGTGGAGAAAATCAAAGGGAACCTGCCTGGAAGTTATGTGAAGAGTCCTCATTGGTCAGACCTCTTAGTCTGAGTGAGGAATGTACCAAACACATAGATTACATTCTGGATAGAATAAATGTTTTCCTATAGAGCAAGAGACTGGTTTCCAAGGAAAGCTTTTCTTCAGTCTATTATGTTATAGCAGAGAGCAATTGGGGTGAGTGCGCACGCATGTGGAAAGGAGGCTGCAGCTTTGGGCTGTCAGGAAGAGTTAAATCTTGAGTGCTTACCTCTATGAGCCTGATGAATACCCTCCCTCTCACAGAGAAAGACCTGTTCCCCACCTGTATCATACTTGAACCAATGGAAAACAATTCAGCTGGGTTCTCATTTGCTGCCATGAAGTGTTTGACAAGATCTTTGCAAGTGCTTCACCTCTGTGAGATTTTTAGGAATCGCTAACATGTGGTGCATGTTAGAATGAAGTGTTATACTACTAAACTGAGTTACTGCAGGGATGCAGAAATATTGCTAGTGCTCTTATCTGTCTTTCTTCACCTACCTAAATCCTTTGCCAAAGAGGTTACCTGAATTCAAACTTCAGACTGTGCTTCTGCAATCTGTTTTGTGTACAGGCCCTTAATGGTTACTGTATGTGGTTAGTAATGCTCAGGAGCTCTCAGGATAGTAGTCCAGCTAGAAATGAGACGTGGGTCTGTGCTGGGGAAATCCCATCAGAAAGCCTGTGCCTGGCTGTCTGGCAGGTGATACAGAGACTCAGAAAAAAGCTCCACCATTGGCTTATGTCTACCAGGGGCTGTGATTCCACTACGACAGCAAGACAGCCAAAGAATACCTGCAAGCCCTGAGATGCTCTGTGTGGAGGTTATCTCTGATACCTTTCTGGTCCCGTGAGTATGCCTGGGCTAGTGGAGGTGAGCTGGAAAGTGAGCAGTAAACTTTGATTGCAAGCTCTGAATGCTGGGTGTTGCACTGAAAACCAGCTCACCTCTTTGAAGGCAGAGCTTGACGCCTTCTGTAGACCAAGGTCTACCTTGTGTTAGTCATTTTTTTCCGAACTGAATCCAATGACTGGGTAATTAAATTGCTGTGTAACAAAACAGCTAACAGCCTGGTGTCATTAATCCACCTGTTTTTACATGGAGCCTAGACCTGTTATGAGTTCTGTGCTTAAAAGTAAGGAGCCTTAGCTTTTACAGGGAAAAGTTAACACCGACCTGGTACCTAAAAGGCTTAGCTTCCTTAACGTGCCAAAAATAACTTATTAGTCAGTTACTCCATATTGTTCTGGTAACTGTTTATTGTTTGTGAACTAGAGGGCTTCCTCAGGATCTAGGTTCTTCCAAAGATTGCTAAAAGAGCATTGCTAGCTGTGGGAATGAGGAGGGCATTCAGTGGGAATTGACCAATGTCCAAGGTGCTCACAGATGTTCTCCTGAACTCTCACTGCAAACATTAGCAGGAGGACAGGTGCATAATCACCTTGTTGAATATACAATTCCAATAGCTAAGCGCTGTTGAACTGTTTGGCTTTCAGCTCCTGCAGGCAATTGGGGCTCCTTTTGAGCCTTTGTATTGGAAAGGAAGAGCTGCTGTGTTCTTGCAGAGTGTTTGGCTGTGTTGCAACAAACCTGGTTACTGATGCCCAGGCATACCTTGATTGATGCACAGATCGTGACTGTTGGGAGTGGCTTTTGAGGTGACGTCCCACCTACAGTGATGTCAGCAAAAGATTTTTAAAAATTCAGGTGTGGCATAATCTGCCAATTAAACTGATTAGTGCTCTGGCTGAGTCCTGAAGAGGAGCTCTGGCTTTAGAGCCCTGCTTACTGAAGTATTTTATTCTGTGCTTTTGTCTCCTCACCTCGTACTAGACTTTTTATCTACTACCTTCACTGCAGCACACTGTAAATTGAGGGTAGGATACCGTACCAAGGGCTATGTGCTAGCTCTCTTGCTATCTGGGGAAATCTGCTACCAGCTCACAAATATACCTGGCTGTTTCGAAGCTGTGACACTGGAAGAGATCCTACGACTCCCGTGGGACCGGGATGGAGTACCTTGCTGCTCTGTTGGCAGAAGTTAAAGCTAGCCAGGAGGCGATGCAGGCTGGACAGAAGGAACTAAAACATGACGTGGAAACATCTCAAAAGGAAATCAGAACTGTGTTAGCACTGCAGAGGAGCCAGCAACAGGTGAAAGAAGATCTCAAAGCAGAGGTGGAGTCCAGTCACTTGGATATAAGAACTGTGCTTGAGGAAATCCAGCGAGTAAGAGAAGAAATGGAAGCTCGATTAAATACTCAGGCTGATCTGGTCTTACTGATCAAAGAAGTGAGCACCAATTTAACATGTGTAGACAAGGCTTTCCAGAAAATGGAGGAGAGGCAGAAAGTTTTTACCAGCCTACATCTTCCTACAAGGGAAAATGTTGAGCAAGGATTTTTCTTTGAAAAATGCTTACACAAGACGCACACAGGTTCTGAAAAACCTGTGGAAGCTAACAGTTTGGATGAGGAATGTGAAAAGAAGGTGCTTAGGGGTAAGGCAATGGTGACTGCATAAGTGTGGGGAGAGAAGTGAGGCTGTTCCTAACTTGTGTTTGTCAAGTAGTTTGTTTAGGCTGTTTGGAATGCTTTTGAGAAGTGTAATTTTTCTTTTTTTTATGTGAAACTCTTGCTTAAAGAAAATAATTTCTACTAGCGTAGACATTACTACACAGACCTTCTGGGTATGTGAGATGATAAGCAAAGGAAGGCTTTGATTTGGCTCTGCAAACCAAAAAGTGGGTGACAGATGTTTCATCTGGTGATTCAGCAACAGTGCACAAGATAGAGAGGCTCAGGAAGGCAGCGGTACCAGGCAAGCTCTGAGATAGCCAAGTGTAATGTCAAGTACCAGGCAATACCCCAGCACTTCAGCATAGCTTTATGGAACACGTCCTACTGTACTGACAGTTGTGAATTTCTTGCTTTTGAACACCTATTAACTAGATAAGCTATGTATGGGAAACAATTTGCTTTATGGAAAAACTTGGGATGGGTCTAATATTCTCCTGAAAACTGGAGTCGGCTGCTGCCACCCGTGTAGCATCTGCAGAGGGTGTGGGAGGATTTTTGGATCTTTTCCATAGTCATGGGATATCCTTTTTGCAAGCAGGATATCGAATTTTCTGTGAATGATTCAGTGATCAAAAGGCTTACTCTTTGCAAAATCACTGCTTTTTTTTGTGGGTTAGGTTTTTGTTGTTTGTTGTTTGTTTGTTTGTTTTACTGGGATGAAGGATAGGACCTGAGATGCTGATTCTGTCTGGTTCCTGTGCTGCATGCGGTACTTGAGAATCTGAGTTTTAGTCTTCAGAAACAGAGTGTTTCAACTAGACTGGGTACAGTGTTTTTGAGCCTGCTGGATAACAGTTCAGAACCTAACTTAAAGGTAGAAATTGCTCTGCTTTACAAATCTGACTGTATCAAGGTGGCAAGTAAGAAGGCCAAAGTGAGGAGGACTTGGGCTGGTAGCTGATACTGTCTTAAATTTAGAGTCCATCACTGATGTGCTGTATCAGTAATTAGACTCATGATACTTCTGTTTTAATTAAAGCATGGCTTTTGTTTTGACATTACAGCATGCCTTCTATACAAATCTGGAAACAATCTGTCATTGCCCAGAGGTACGTAGGCCATAAATAAGCATTGGAGTGTTGCTGGTGTTAATCTGTAGAGGCAGTTCATGATACAGAGGGTTCATGCTAGCAGAGAAATGCTTTTCACCATTTGAAGTGGCTGTGTGTAGCGAATGTCTATGATAAAATTGCCAACAGGAATGTCACTATATGTCTCTAGTGCATGTTTTTTGATCTGCTTTTTTTAGTATAGTATCCAGGGCTGGCTTGGTTGGATGTTTGAATGAGCTTCTAGGAAAGGACTTGGTAGTCTGGGCACCATGATAAAAGCAGAGGTGTGAAACTGGCAAACTGGTAAAGACTGGCTGAACTCTGGAAGCAGTGAATATCTGAAGTCCTGTGTCATTTGTGGTTAACTATTATATTGCTGTATTTAAATAAAATAACTTCATTAGGTAACAGTATGTGATGTAATTTTTTCCTGGAATAAAAATTGCTGGAAAAAATTTGTTCAGGTTTAATGCAGCTCTGTCAGGGTCCTACACATGGATGTAAAATTTATTTAATATAGTTAATTAAATGATGGCATTAGCATCTGTATCACTGAATTTACCCAGTACCCGTAAATCAAGAAGAGTGCTCTAGTACTCTATTTATTGTAAGTGGAGCATTCGGGAAGGGAGGTGGAATAGTTGAGAGCGTAGGAGTATTTGAGCCAGTAGGGCAGGGAACTGACTGTACATGTTTATTCTCTAGTCCCTGCTCTTTTTTCCCTCTCTCCTTGATTATGGTCTGCTGTGATTTTTGAAGGAGCTTCAGAAGTAGTATTTTCCTAAACACAGCGTTCTCTATAAGGTTGCTGGAAATCTGATGTGGTTGCTCTCAAACGTCAACTGTCATTCATTTAAAGAGGCCTACTCAAAGGACATAGTTGTGTGTGCACTGCCAGAAAAGTCTATCGCATTAGATACAATGGTGGTAAAAATAAGCTAACTAGAGCTGGCAGCCAAGCCTGATCTTTCTTTCCCCTATAGATTTATATTTTGATTTGGGTTATCATGTTGATACACCTTTTAATAGCTCTACTGTTAAACTGCAAGCTAGTGTGTTTCTAATTAAAAAAATACCCTTTAGCTGTCAGCATCTCTGAGCAGAAGTGTAGTGAAACCTTCAAGAATACAAGAACATCTGAACATGATAAAGCAATACGCTGACAATTCTCTAAGTGTCAGGGATGGCAAAAAACCTTGCCTGGAGAGGATTTATTTGGAAAATTAATAGGCTCAGGAGGCACTCAACACTCAGCTTGGTAAGAGAGGCACAGAGAACATCAGTATTTTGAACAGGAAACTTGTTTTCAAATGCTTTGAAAACAAGAGAAGGCTGTGCAAGACTGATGGATTAATGCAATAGTTGATGTGTCAATCACACTAACATTAACTGAAAATCAAAGCTTTTGTTATTAATACTGTCTCCAGTTGTATGATTGAACCTTGCACCCCTGAGACTATTTCAGAGTCACTTAACCTTCGAGCCAGGTGCTTGGGCTTCAGAAAGGATTAATGAGAAAGTACTTCTAGTTGGTTAGTTTGTCCCCCATTTTTTCTGCATGTTTCTATTTTTCTCTTCTCCAAATCTCACCTCTCAAGTTCTTTCACTTTATCTTGAAGAAATCTTTGTTAAGTTGGACCTGTACAAAGTAATCTGCTTAGATGTTTTCATTAAATTGCCAAGGGATATTTCTGTATTGCGTCAGCCTTTTGTTGTGAAAGTGTTTGCTCGTTCCCTGTGTGATCAAGCAGGGAAGACTGGCCCTATCGGCACAGCAGTGCTGTTCTCCCTTCCCAGGCTGAAGGCAGCAGAGAAACCTGTAACCTCCGCGGTGTTTACGAGTGAAGCGCTGGATTATGTAATGTGGTTTTCTCTGGCATGAGATGATTGTGGACTGTGAAGGGATTGAGGTTGCAACATAACTAGGAATATTAAATCAGTGATGTAATTCTTGGACTGTGAAAAGTGGCAGGGCAAACTCGAAATATATTACATTTTAGAGCATTTTTAAAAGTCTCATCCTTGTGACTGAAATTGCTAACGCTAAGAAATGCTGCAAGACTTGTAGTTAGTAAAGCTCAAACCCGAGCTGCAGAGAGGGGAGTTTTTGCAATGAAAATTGTGAAAGGAAGAAAAAGACCAAGTAAATGTAGGGAAAATGGGTTTGTATTCAGCAATACTGTAGAGTTCAGGAAACATGAAATTCATGTTGCAAACAAGTGATCAACTCATTTTAGAAATAAGTTACTGGATAGGTAGGATGACAGAGATCTAGCATTTTGTGGAAATACTTACTCAAAGCACAGTGTGAAGAGTATGCTGAAAAGTAAGCCACAGAATACCCAAAGGTGGGGATGAACTACAAAACCCTGTACACAAGGTTATGGTGCTAGAAATTAACTTGCCAGCAGACCTGACAGTCTGCTTTGAAGTGCTACTGAAATAGCCCTTTCTGCTAGTTAGTGTTTCAGGAAGTGTTTATAAGAATTTATAATTACATTCTTTTGCACCTGTCTTTCAAGTTTTGGTGAGATTTCAAGGTGAAGTGCGTATTAATTGGTTATTGTTGTCGTTTTAGTTGACAAGGGCAAGCAGCGGAGTCCCAAGAGCTCATGCACACAGACTCGAGCCTCCACAGATGTGCGTTCACCTGCCACAAAAACAGCCGAGTTGACGCAGTACAAAACAAAATGCGAGACCCAAAGTGGAATCATCCTGCAGCTGAAAAAATTCCTGACGAGCAGTAACCAGAAGTTTGAAGCATTAACAGTTGTGATCCAGCACCTGCAGTCTGAGGTAAAAACTCACACCTAATCAGTTTTGACTTTAGTTTTTTTGAGCCATTTTGAGCACAGGCTTCTGAAAATATTAGTATAGCAATACATAACATCTGTGCTTCCATTCGAGTGATTTCTGTTTTCCTGTGGAGGTAGCAGTAAACCTGCTCCTGGTATCAGCTGGACTGAAAAAAATAAAAACCCTGACAGTGGATTTTATGACGTCTTTGCAGCTTCACATCCGTTACAGAAGAGAATTTTTGAAGTGTTTGTAGTCAGAGAGTCCTTCAGGACTGAGCGCTTTTCCAAATACATACTTCAATTTGTGCCCTTGTAGGAAAGACTAGTTTCAACAGATAATCTGCGTGACCTTGCTTTGTTATCTGACATTGGATAGAAACCTATATAAGGGGTAGATACGCTTTTTTCCTATCCAGAATAAAGTCTGAGTTCTAATGGTGTTGTTTATTGAATCTTGCATTGTTGTTGGTGTCTTCAAGTCATCAACATTTCATAAAAAAAAAAATTAGAAATGCACGTGGAATTAATCTGACATGATTTAATGTTTATTTGTTCTAGTCTGAGGGACGTAATGACCTAATCAGTTTGATATTACACTAGAAACTTGTGGTCTGGCTTTGAAACTTTTGAGAGAAACAAAACCTGAAGTTAAGGGGAATTATAGAAGTTTCAGATTTATGCTGCAACAGTTGATTCAGGCTCTAATAGCATTTTTAAGTAATGTTCCAAGACTTGTATCAATTTTATTTCAACTGTTCTGACATGTAGTGATTTTATAGTCTGATACACAAAAAAAGCACTGAGTTGTCTTAGTGTGCTGCCAGAAATGTAACATTCTCTTCTTGTGGGATTATATCTGATCTCTCTCATTTAATCTAAAAATACTGCGTTTAAGTCCAAGTCTGTTTAAATTCTGTAAGAGCAGTGGCTCTGAGCCAGTTTTGTGGGTTTGGTTTGGTTGGGTTTTTTAAACTCTTGGTTGGAATACCTTTCTCTGCTAAGGAACTGGTTTAAGATCTTCAAAGCAATTTGATACAGGATTTTTGGATGCCTGTCATCTAATATGAAATTGTGAAATTTATATGTGAAATTCTTACTGCTAAACTTCTGTGCAATCTTCTAATTACTGTATAATAAGCACTTTGACCTTTGGTAACTTTTATAATTAAAGGCCTTGGCCTAGATTCTTCTCTTAAATATTTTGTATTGCAACTTTTAAAAATTCAGGAATACTTTATCAATGTAATATTTAAGGAGAAGAAGCCTGTTATCCATATTTGCTTCTTCCAGGCTATTTTACAGGTCACCTAGTCTGAACAGGATTTTAAAATTTTTTTTTAGAATAATGGCAATGGCTATTTAAAAAAAAGGTGGGGGCGGGAGTGTTTTTGAGGATGGCGGGAAAAGAGAACTGGTAAGTTTGCTCCATCTTCCTCTTCGTTATTCTTTTGCAGGTGCAAAGGAAAAAAGAAATTTTATTTCTATCAAATTGTATAAAATGGATCATCTCTGAGAGTTAAGGCTAAGCACATGAAACTGGGATAAATATAACATATCTATGTTCTCTCATACCACCTATTGGTATTGAGGTTGTTCTCTCCTTTCCCCGGATAACACAAAGCTTTGCTGAAGAGCTGCAGTGTTATTCTTGTGTGCTTACCATAGGAGTGAGAAGAGCTCCTCTGCTGTCGTGGTGTAAGGAATAGTCAGAATCGGGTATTTAGCTGGGAAACACATCTTGCAGGATTTCTGTGTTTTAGGGAACACTGTGAAGAATTGGTTTGTTTGTGTTCCTTGTTTTGGGTTTTGTTCATTGTTTTGGGATTTTCTTGTTTGGTTTTTTGTTGGTTTTTTTTCTGGTGAGATGTGGAGCCTGGTATAGCTAATTTAATCTCAACTGGCCCCACATGTTTGTTTTTCTTGAAGTATCTCTTGGGGACCTCTTCGATGTAGTTTTTAAACTCTTTCAGTAAACCTGGGGAGAAACTTGGAGTTAGGTTTTAGCTTGTGAGGTGGGGGCTAATAGCTTAACTACCGCAGAGCCAACTGAAGGTAGCTTCAGCTTTTCTTGTTTAAAAAAAAAAAATCATGCTTAGCTGAAGAACAAAGTTGTGCTTCCATTCTGCCCAGTAGAGCAAGTGTGAAGCAACACAATGCAGTGTAAGTTGGTTGAAGAGCTTGCTGTGTGTAAGCAGAGGAAGGTCCTGCTCTGGACTCCTCTGGTGCTGGTCTGTCGCTGCAGGAGGCTGATTCAGCTTGCAACTACCAGAAAGCTAAGCCAGCCAGCCAGAGAGCATTTATTTGCCAGATTAGCGACGTGGACCATCCTCATGTGTGCTCAGAGCCAGTGTGAGGGTGAGATGGGGTCGACAGGCTGCCTGGCCAAATGGAGAAAAGGGCTGGAGTGAGCTTGTTAAGTTGCTCTGAGGCTGTGCAGCCCAGCCCGAGCCTCTTGGCAAAACCTGCCCCAGCCTCTCCCTCTCTCCCTGCAAAGCTGAAGTTACTGAGAGGCGATTCAGCTGTTGGGTTTGTTTGGATTTGCTTGCTGCTTTTTTTTCCACGAGGTCCCAATGCATTTCTTTACTAAAGTTTAATGTTGCTTCTTATGAGCTCATGTGAAATAGGATAGCTGTGAACAAAATCAGGTCTGGCTGGCAATGACTTCTGTCAAGAATGCAGCCAGCCCATGGGGAGTGAAGTTGGGAGGCTGCTGTTGAAGGGTTAAACAAGACTGAGCAGTGCTGCTTGTGCTGTTTCTAGCCCAGCAGGAATCTCTCACAACCTCTGCCTGAGCTCAAACCTGTTTGTTGCAAACATTTATCTTGGAGCTGTCAATATTAACAGCTGGCTCTGATAATACCTTCACACTCAAGCTGCCAGAGTTTGTCCAGGGAGTTTCTGTACTACCTTTACCAAAACTCTTCTGAATTTAAAAATCCTAAAAACCCAATTTCTACCTCACAGGAGTTACTGTTGCACTGGGTTAATACCAGATGGAAACCCTCTTGGCATCCAGAACACCACGCTGTACCGAGTTTTTCTGTTGTCAGACAGATGGGTGCATGTCCCTATAGTGGTGTCAGAAACGTGTCAAACTGTGGGCTAGTCACAAAAGCAAGCTTAGTTTTTGTAGGCTACTGTGCTCCCCCGATTCTCTGGTAATTCCTGTGACTTCCTAACTATTTTCCTGTTTTGTAAGTTTGAACAAGAAAGGAAAAGTGGCAGTACAGAGGAAATGGTGAAATCAGCCATTTACAATAAGTGCACAAAGTGCCAAGGAAAGCCATCTTCCATTAACCTTTGACTGCATTAAGCTCTGAAATCAGCACCACTGCATTTGAGTTGATCTTTTAACTTCCCCTGGTATTAATTTTGCGTATTAATTTTGAATTTGTTTCTTGTCCCTTCAGTAACGGATGTCTTCACAGAGTGCTTAAGTACATGATTTTAGCATGTCTGCCATAAGTCAGGCTGTGGCTGCCACTCCTGAAGCCCTACCTTCTCTTCCCTTGCCCTCTTGTCTGCACAGGCTGGAGCGCGCCTGGCCTTGAGGAGCTGGTTCAGGCACCCAGGCAGGAAGAAAAAAAGCTATTACGGGTCTAGTTGTAGATGTCTGTCCATACCCCTGTTATGGGTATGCTCCTGTGCAGTGGTTCACTGTGAAAAGGAGTGGGAGTGAAAGGCCGCCAGCACTGGGGTGGGAATGTATGCCCAAGAGGTCTGCAGCTGTGGTTGGGACCCAGATTCTCCCTTGGGAAGTAAAATACCAAATTCTGACTATTTTTTTTCCTTTTTTTGGTGATGTCCTGCAAAGGTACATCACCAGCTGATGATGCTGAGACCCTGGCAACTCCTGTGACAGCCTCTACTTCTTGTCTCCTGGGGGGTGCTCAGCCCGTGCCTCAGGGCTGCCCCTGCAAGGCTGCATGACCCCTGCCCCTGAGGAGTCTGAACCTCTAACTCACGGCCATATATAAACTCTTACATGTTTGGGGGTGGAGGGCATTTGTTTCAGCAGCACAGGACTAGCTTGGTTTTAAATCTGGTTTTGATAACTTCTGAAGCTGTTTAAGGAAGGTTTAGCTTCAGAGTGGAAAGGTAATTGTTAGAGTGACTTGAATGGTTTTGTGACTGTTCAGATTGTGAATTGACAGATACTACTTTTTCATCCTCTTAAGGCATAAATTGCCACATTCAGGACTACTCAGGCTGTTTAAAAAAAAACTTTAGATGGTAAAATGTTTAATTATTATAAATACCCATTTCTATTCTTCTCCTTTAATTAATCTGAGTGTTTCAAGAGCTCTCAGCGGATTCTGCTGTAGAAATGAGCCACAGATTTGTGTCTGTGCTACAGAGATAAACAAAACCTAAATTTCACCATTGTGTTTCTCCTGGTGTGGTTATAGGACGACTGGTATTTGGGAATGACTTTGGTGACATCTTCAAGAAGTTTGTTTCATAGAGGGAAATGCCATTTGAGAGGCTATAGAGCCTTGACAATAATTTGTGGATACCATTAATTGTGACTGTGACACAGGAAGCAACCGAAGTAATGTGCTAGAAATTGTGTGGCTGAAATAGGCTTCAGTATTTCTAGGCGGAAATAGAAATTAACCGTTAGTATATGAGTTACTATACCTGGCATTTCCTGACTTGTCGATGACTGAAGAGTCAAGATACTAGGTTTTGGGGGCAACTTCTTAGTGCTTTAATGAGGCTTTTCCATCTTGGAATGCCTAGACAGATATATCAGAAACATTTATCCTGGCCTTTGTGGAAGTTCAGCAGAAAATGTTTATGTTTATCAAACAAGAAATGCATATCCAGCTTAAGGAGCAGAAGTATACATTGCATCACTAAACCCAAATCCATTTATAGTAAAAGGAAGAATTTTGGAACGGTCATATTTTTGGCCTGTAAATCCAAAATATATTGGCAGGCCTATTGTATATAGCAGCTGCATTTGAGTTAAATTTGTAGTTTTGATTTTTCTAGAACCCAACATCAAACTTGACTGGTTCTCAGGATTTTCATCCAAAATGTACTTCTGCTCTTTAAATCTGGCTTCCCAAAGTATGGGCATAACTTTTTGCAAGGGAGAATAAGTATATTTAATTTGGGTAAACTTTGTGATTCTGCAGATTTTAAAAAAGAAAATCGCTTAGAGCAGAAGTCAAAAGATGGTATCTTGAATTTGAGGAATTCAAATGTTTTCTGTTTTGTAAAGGAGAGTATTTGAGAAATAACGTAGTAGCTCCCCCCCAGTAAGGCAAACGTGGGCTGTGGCAGCTTGCATCTGACAGGTAGCTAGCTGTTGGAAAGCGTGGAAGTTTCAAATTATTCTCAAGGCCCCTGTAACATGTGGCCGCTGGTGGACAAGAATATTTTCAGCAACAGATTTGAAGGTTTGTGAGCTCTAACATCCAGAAAAAGATTTTAATCCTTTAATTACTGTGAAACTAGGCTCTAGTGGGAATAGCTTCTTCTAAAGAAGACACCTCAGTTAAGCAATTTATTGGGTACATCTGGGTTTTCAGAACGAGTAACAGCTGGAGACAATTGGGATCCTGTCCTACAGCCCATTATTTCTCCTAATTTACTTTTTTCAAGAAGATGCAGCGTTAATGACAGTAACAAGGTAGATGCATCTATTACATCTAGGGAGAGGTTAGTGAAACAAAGAAAATAACATCTTTGCTTCATGTTTCCCTCTTTTGTACTGCCTTTTCTGGTGAAATTCTAAACAGCCTTAACAAAGGAATGATGATCCTGTAATATTGTGCTCAAGCATAGGATCTCGCATCCTAACATTTCAAAGAACTTTATGAAGTTAATTATAATTTCATAGATGTGAGAACCAAAGTTGTGACAGTGTAACTTAAGGCTGTCTGGTATCTGATGGAGACTTTGTCTCATACTCAGATGAGATTAACTGAGACAAAAAAACTTCAAATACTGAGAAATAAGTAGTTACTCAGAGTAAACATTTTTATGAGATCAGAATTTTTACCGGGAAGAAAGGAGTAATTTCATGTGGCAAGTTAAAACTAGTATTAAGAGTTCAGAAACCCTGTAAAAGTAGAAAACAGGCTGTAATAGAGAAGTAAAGTTAAATAGCCCATATTACTACACCTGGAACTAACTTTGTAAAGCTATTGTGGGAAGGTGAACATCACTTCTTTAAAATGGGAAAACAAAGATCCCATATGAGTGTAAGATCCCATGTAAAGCTTGTAAAGGTGTAAAGAGCCCACAGATGTAAAATCCTTGTTAAATATTAAGTGACTCATAGGAATCCTGTTTGACTGGTTCTCTGCTTTAGCATTTCACACTAAACGTGAGGAAATAAACATCTGATTCTCCATGAATGTATCTAGCAAATGAGAAGTAAAATGATAGAAATTACAGTGAATCTCTATCAGCTAATCTCCTAAGTGTTGTAGTCTGAGGCTTAATTGAATTCTGTTTGAAGTAGTAAGTCAAGGTGAAAACTGATGCTTATTTCATTTGTTAAGAAGGCCAACACATACTCTAACAAATGGCAATACTAATTTGGAAATAGCTGTGTCATGGTAGGGGTTTTTTCATATTTGAGATGGTTAATGGCACTTGACTGCAGTAATAGGCTGCTCCTCCAGTCAAAAATGTACATGGAGCAGGGGGAGTAAAGCCTGTTTGCCATGCCACTTCCTTGGCTTGTTTCTTTAGCTTGCTGTTACCTCTGAGTGATCTGAAAGAAATGGCATTTTAAGGGTTGGCTTTTTAAGCAGGGTGGGGGTTAGCTGAGGTTGTTTTTTGTTGTTTGTTTTTGGGGGTTTGTTGTTTGTTTTGTTGTTTGTTTTTTTTTTTAATTACTTCTAAAATTGTTGACTTCTAATTAGAAGATTTATTTGGAGGATGGGTTTTGCCAGCAAAGAAGGAACAGGAGTGGTAGAAATACTGTAGTATAAAGATGAAAATAATCAAAGCGAATGTCATATTACAAAGCGGATATGAGTGGCCCTTTTGTTACTCCTTCCTAATGACCTCAAGGCTATAGCTGGTGACACATGAGTGACTGGAGTTTATGCAAAGACGTGACTCAGTTTCTACAGCATGGCCAATGATAATGCTCATCTTTTCATAACTGGTGTGAAACAAGGATGGCGCAGACTCCCAATTTCTAATGCTTCGCCTGTAAGAGGAATGTCTACTCACATGAGAAGGACGCATCCTGTGTTAAGAATTGTTGGTAACAGAGACTGCACTAGTATTAAATGGTTAATTAAACTAAGTCCATCTTCTCTAAGGTCTAAGCACTCGTATTACAGAACTGCTTGCAGCCATAATTTTTTTTTTTAAGATGTACAGTATTTCTCTCTAAGTTTGATTTTTAGGGGTGATTGTGGCTTGAGCAAGTTTCTTTCAAAAATCAAGCTTTTCTTTCCCAGAATAAAATTTATTTGACCCTGTGTATGACAGTAAAACACATTTAAGTGCTTCCTGTTTTATGCACTCTAAACAAATTTTACATAGTCTGGTCTAGCAAATTGCTTTTTAAGAAAGCACTATAAAGTTTTTTTATTTGACACTTTATGTTCTCCTTCCATAAGTCCTGACTGTCAAAAATGACTTCTTTACAACGTGTATTGCTGGTGAAACTAGAGGGCTGACCTGCAGCCTTCCAGCTCAGAGCTGTTTCCACCTGCGAGTTCTGCCTGAGGCAGGTACAGTTGCTGCCCTCTGTGTGTGGCTCAGAGCTTCCCACCTGCACTCTGCAGAGTGCCTGGTACCAGCATTGTCTGGGCCCTTCTGCACCCGCTCTGGGCAGGGTCCACATCACATCCCAGCCTTAAGAGGGGAGAGTTCCAATATGGGCTCGGTATGTTTGTGTCATGGAAAAAGTCAAATGATACAGCCCATCTACCCAAGATGTTTATTTCAGGACCTTCAAGCGGGTTGTGTCTGTCCCTTTGCAGCGTATTAGTGCTTGGCAGTTTTCAGTCATGGCAGTGCATGATGCCTGTTCTAAACCTGTTAACGTGTGGAAGATACAAGGCTTCACATGAGTACTATTTTGAGGAAGATCTGGACACATTAATCTGAGGGTGAAAAACTGAGTGAGTGGGTTTTGTTAAATGACAGAAGCTTGCTAAGAAGTTTGAAATGCTACAGAGCTCCTGGAGGAGGTTATCCATTGGATGGGGTAGACTAGGCAACTATAGTAAGTAGCTTATCACATAAATATTGGTATGACAGCTGCTTGAAATTAAAAAACAAACAATCCCTCCCCTATTTTGCTATATAATTGTAAATTTTTCAGTATTGGTTCTTGTGAATTCTTCTTTCTTTAGTAGTAGAGTACACGTTTTGTATCCAGAAGGAATGTGGTTGTTTAAAATGTGAACTGTGATGTGTGGATAATTACTAGCAGATGGGTGGTGTTAGTTGATTTGGACATGTGTACTCAAACCCTGGGTTCTGCCATGGTTTGCTCTTTTACATTGTGTAGTTGTTGAAAGACTTGTAGCTCTTAACATGGAGGGAAAACTTGCACAAGGTGAATAGGGCTTTTTGGCCAGGCACAGCCCATCTGTGGCTCTCAAAGCCTTGTCTTGCAGGGGTTGTCTTGCAGGCAGAGCATGGGACTCCACACCGGGACCACATCACCTGCCCAGCAGCAGGACTGTATGGTTAGTCCGGCTAGTTTCACATCCTTTCAAGGAAATATGAGTTTCCAGTTTGCCATAAAACTGCATGCTCCTGGATTTGGGGTCTGCAAAGGAGCTGTGGGACCAGCTAATTCCAGCTTGGGAACTGCTCATAACCTGAGCTTTTGGAGGAGTCTGGTGTCACTCTCATGTGAAGATTTGGTGGAGGTATGTAGCCAGAAGGTTGGCTGCTTGTGTGCTTGTTATAAATACCCTTTTTGTTTGTTCGGGGATGTGGACTTTTGTAGAGCTTCCTGCTTTTGAAGCAGAGCGATGGAAACTGTTCAGATGTTGATGTGTATTGACCCTTATATCTAAAGTGACCCTGGGCTGGTCTGTTGGAATCTCAAGCTGCAGCAAAAATAACTGGTTGCCAGGAAAAATACTCTTAAGCCTGTAACTAAGCTGCATAACTTACAGTAACAATGAGAAATTTTGTCATCTATTCCATTCCTGACTTGCTCATTTTTGTCATCCTGAAACTGTCACCTTCTCTAACACCCCACCTTGGACCTCTTCTTTTGCCGTCCAGTTGTAGTGGGGTATACCTCACCTTCCCAGGTGTCCTTGCTGTGGGCCACACATCCTCCTGGACTCACTTGTCAAATTTTCAAAATGTGAAGGAATTTTAACTGCCTAATCTTTCATAGAACAAGAAATGTTCAAGCCACTTCCTTCATGCTGAGAGCTTTGTAGCGTCTGATAGCAGAGGTGCACCTCCCTGATACTGCCTGTGGCAAAGCTTATATCCCCAAACTCTGTTGTCATTCCTTCCTACAGCTTCCATGTTTATGGGAGCAGGAATATTTTGGCTGAAGCTTGACTGGGTTTCTTGTTCACCTACAATAGATTGTTTTGAAATAAGAAAAATAGGTACTCAGTCATCCTACATGATCTTGGTGTAAACTCATAGATTGTGCTTGCTTTAAATTGTTTTGAAGATCCTCCTTGAGTCCCTGACAACTAAGCGAGGATGATCCCTATTGCCAGAGTTATCTGGATAAATGAATAACACCCAAATTGCTTGGTCCTGTATGCTCCCACATGGTTCTGCCTTTTCAATTTTTGGTATTGCTTTTTCAACTATAATCTTGTAAAGCGTGAACTAGAAGATTGCTCAGTATTCCAGCCCAGTGCACGTGCATGCCTCTCTTTAAATACTGAGGATGGCCCTTACTGGATTATTCAAGTGGTCTTTGGTATTTCACTGCACTTAGATTTCTGGTCTGGGAAACTTCCATGTTTTCTTGGGGAGACTGCTATACCTGAAGCTTCAGTTCTCTAAGAACTTACTTAGAAGTGTGCTAAATTAACTGCTAGTCAGTCTGAGTAATTCACGTGGCTGCATAAATATGTGACCATCTTATTGTTCTTATTTTAGGCTGGCAGTCCCTATGGCTAGCTTTTTCTGAATATATTCTTTAATGGGCAGTGATGATACAGATCTGTCTGTCTGTATTTCTTGATTTGTGAAACGATGGATGGACAAACTAGAGGTTGAGGCACAAGTTAAATGGCACCAGTAAAAAGCAAGAGGGCTTAAGAGCAGCAGAAAGCAAGAAACTTTTTTTTTTGAAGTCAGTAAGGCAGTGTTACTCTATTTTATTTCGGGTTTTTAGTGTCAGCCTTTGTCAATCCTTAGTATATTCTGATCTCATATGCCCTTTCCTCATCAAGTTGCTTCAGCTAAAAAGAAATACAAAATGTGTGGACCCTGAAGAAGGCCTTTTGGAAATACTAAGCAAAAGGGTTAGTGTTTCCAAAGGGTCTTCTGCGTGGCCCAGCCAGTAGGCTGAGGGGCCAAATCTGAGATGTTTTACTGACAGGGTGGGCTGGAAGAAGTAGGTTCAAGTATTATTTTTCAAGAATTAGAATAAAGAATGAATATGAAAACCAAGAGAGGTGGAGCATTGAAAACAAAATAAATTTCCTAAATGTATTTGTACACTAATTTAATAGTGGACACGGTTACAGAAACTGTTTTAGAAAATTCCATCAGGAGCCTGCAGCATGAAAATAAAAGTGCTTTGCTAATTAACTTGCTTGCAAATCCACTACATGGTTGTGTCCCAGCGTGCTAGGGTGCAGCTCAAATACCTCACTGCAGCATTCACGTTTTCATCATCAAATGCTGTGTCCGTAGCGGGAACTGGTGTTGAACAGGAGCGAGATGACTCATCTCTCCTTCCTGAGCAGGGAAATGGGGAAGAGCAGGGCGAGTCCTTTCAATAACTGAGTTTTCTGCTCTCCTGAGAATTTACCGTGGAGGGCGAGGCGTGGTTTTCTGTCTTAGCCCACTGGCACTGTAAAAAGCCTTCTAAGTGTTTAATGTAAAACTGCAACACAGCTGCTTAATGCCCCTACTAGTGTGTCAGTGTCCAAATATCTGTTAAGACTGCTTAAACTGTAGTGATATAAAAGAGAATCTTCCTCATACAAGGTCAAAAATACAAATATTTCTGGTAAAGGGTAAGCTCTTTCTTCTACCAGCCTTTTCAGCTGCCAGATAATTCCCTATAACTTGCAGCAGATGAGAGTGCATAGTATAAGAATCACTCATTTTGATTAGGCTTGTGTCAGACCTTAATACATGTTTCTGGGTGCTCATTCCCTTTTTTTTTTTTTTTTTTTTTTAAATTTATTTGAGAATGGTGCATTTTACCGCTGTATTTGTTCTGCAGGCATGGGGTGGGTATCCTCACCTCCAGGCCAGGATGCTCTTAACTGGGCGACCTGGTGAGCGAGTGCCAGCGTTAGCCTGGGGTCAGGCAGTGGCGGGAGTGGCTGGGGGCAAACGGGGAGCCTGCTGTAAAGGTGAGGTGTTCCTGAGGAAAGCCGGGTGCAGGTGTGTCCCCGCCAGTATGTGAACTCGCCTACTGTGCTTGGTTGTTTAGTAGTCTAACTGATTCTGGGGCCAGTGCATTGTGTTTAATTTTGCTAGTGTGTCCTAGCTGAAGGAGAGGCATGCAAAGTGAGTTCCAAGCCCTTTGCGTGCGCAGGGGCTGTGAATGCGCGCCTGGGCACTGACAGCAGCAAAGCTGCTCTCTCTGTGGCTCTGCCATTCCGCTCAGGCCTCCCGTGGCTTATTTCTGCATCAACAAATTGAGTCCAAAAGCAGTGTATAGCAAGCCTGAAATGGCTAAAAATAAGCTCTGTTATCCACAGGGAAGGGCAGCGTTCCCTTCACCATCCCGGCTGCTGTTTGAGGAAGCAGAGATCGATCGGTCTCATGTCTGGAGCTCGCCTTTCATAAAAGAAGGGCTGTGGCTTTAAGCAATCGCTGGCTGCTTGTGCCAATTGCAGAAGCTGCAGTATCTGCCGCTGTCGGGAGCGATCGGCGCGGAAGTAGGATAACCTGCAGAGGCAAGGTCCAGCGCTTGGCAAGGTCCAGCGCCCAGCGTCGCCGCTCGGCCATGGCCAGGCCAGCCTGGCTGGCGGTGCCGCCACCTGCGAGTCACCCGTGAGCGCTGGGGGGCTGCCGGAGCTGGAAGATGGGCTGCTCTAGCAGCAAACTGTGCCTCTATTCTCAGTGTGCTGCAGCAAGGGTAATTAGTATTTGTTTCGCGGTGCTTTTCCGACAGCAGGGAGCTGGACCGGAGCTTGGCCGCCAGCAAGGTGAAAGCGTGCTGGCAGTGGGAGGCCTGGACCTCGTCACCTCCGCGCTGTGGGCATGGGTGTGAGGTGCCGGTCGCGGAGCCGTGGAGCAGCTCTGCCATGGCCATGCCTGCGGGTCTGCGGGCAGAGGGGCCTGGCTGGCCACCTTCCCCTGGCCGGGCTGCAGCTCCCGGGCAAAGCTGGGAGATGGGCGCTTCTGCTCAGTTTGGTTTGTTATGATTGTCTCGGAATAAGAAGCATCATCTATCTTAACGTTAAGAACCGCGAGCAGTGGAGCAGGTTGTATTCAACTTTGGATGGGGCAGTGCCTTTCCTTCTTGGGAGACTGGGCATTTAGCAGAGTTTTCGGTTTTGTGTTTGAGTAAGCTTAAGATAAATATTTAATGCATGCCTCTTTCACATATGTACTGTACTTTTGTGCCCTTGACAGCTATCAGTTAATTTGTTTTGGAGGCTTATGTTGCTACACCCGTCATAAAAATATAGAATTAATTGCTGCAAAGTAGGATTTTCATTGCAGTGCTATCCTGGAAAAAGCTGTTCTTTGTTTTAAAGTATAACTTCCTTAACAACAGAAGAACATCTGTGTGTTTTGTAACAGCAGAACTGTTATCCTAAATGATTCATATCTTGGCTTCTTGCTCCTGCCTCTTGTTTTCCTACAGAACACATGTATGTTAGTTATTGAAAGGTGCCCTGCTCAGATCACTGCTAACCGAATGTTTGGTTTTGTTTTTTTTTCCTCTGCAGCGGGAGGAAGCACTGAAACAGCATAAAGAGTTATCTCAAGAACTGGTTAACCTTCGAGGAGAGCTAGGTAAGAATTTATTTTTATATTTTTCATGAGAACAGAAATGCAGCAAACCGGATCTGCAGAAAGACAGAGGCCCTGGTATTGTAAATGGCAGTCATTTAATTCCCTGGCTGAATTCTGCTCAGATGCTTTAATCGCTGCATTTCTCTGGAGCCCTGACAGCGTGACCCCAGGTTCACCGAATTCCTGGCACTGATCTGACAGTGCCTAGCGGGGCCTCCTTGCAAAGCATGTGTCTGATGACCAAAGCGTTCACTTTCTTAAAAACAGGGGAATGGCTGACAGTATATATACTCCTGTTTGATCCCTAACTTAATTGTACACTGTCTTCTAGAGATTTGCTAGCAAAAATTCCTAAGCCTATCTATCATCCATAAAATCCACTGTGCAAAATCTGCATTTTACCTTAGTGGCTTATAGGTGAAAGAGTGTAAAATTAATGGAAGGAAGTGCTGTCAGGCTATTGAGATTAAATCTTTGAACTCATCCTAGCGAACAGCTGTAATATGAAATGAAGCTATAATGTGGAAGGGCTGGTTTTGCCAACTTTGAAGCTTGATTTAACTGCATTTAATGGTAACTTCATAGAACTTATTTGAACTCAAAGCAGAATCATCGTGGGGAGTGCAAAAAGTCATTGGCTTGAAAATGATAGTACTTGAAAGCAAAGCTAGCATTTTGTGAAAGCACACTTCTGTTAGGATGAAGCCCCTTTAAAAGAAAAAAGCTTTAAAAGCGGAAGTAATACATGTGGGGCAGCTTCAGAAACGTCACTTATTGAAGAGTTGGAAATGTTTATTTTCACATGCTTTGGAAGTTGAGTATTGTCTCAGTCAAACTTGAGTGTGGATGTAGGTCTTGTTACGTGCAGGTGGTGCATTTCATGTTCAGATTTATTTTTTAGCACTGATTAGTAAGGCAGGCTTCCCTGGCAACTACTCAGTGTTGGAAGTGTGGTGGGGAGGGAGGGGTGTTCAGTCCCTCCAGCTGAAGCAACAAGAGTGCAGCTTCTCCTCTTATCTCTGTTTCTGTCATCCAATTCAGAGGATTATGTTAAAATGCAACTTTCTGGGAGCTTCATTTGATGCATAAAATTGCAAATGTGTGAATGGGGGGTATCACAAGCAGAAAGCCTTGCAGCCTAGATAGACAAGAGTACCAAAGACACTGCAGAAGTATATAGCGCTTGCTTTCTTGGAAGCTTAGTACTAAAAAGCTGAGGCTTTTCTAGAGCTTGGTACACTCTGGCATCTGTCAAGCTGCAGCTTTTAGCCTTCCTACTGCTGAAGCACCTGGGTTGCAGTTTGGCAGTTGTTTCAGGCATGTCTCAGCAGGGGCTGGCTTTGATAGAGCCTGGCCGTCCTCTGCCTTCGCGTCCCTCTGTCCTGCTTTGCGCCAGCGCTGCTGCCCAGTCAGCCCTGCACTGAGCCGTGCCTGTGGTGACTGCCTGGGGACCTAAGCCAGCAGAAAGCTGCTGCCTTCAAGTGCTGTTTTGCCAAAGCTGCCCGGCCTGGCTCAGCGTGTGGCTGAAGGAGCTCCAGTGGTGGAGCAGAGAAAGGGGAGGGAGCAGCAAGGTTGTGTCCCCCATCAGCTGCAGCCAGCACTTCTGTTGCCCTGAAGTGACAACAACAAAATTGGAGTGCTGGTGTGGAAATTGCATTCCTCCGAAGTTGTGTTATAAATGAGATCTATTGATTTTTATTTATTTATTTAATTTTTAAATGTATATACATGTGACTTTCTGGGAAAACCCATTTGTTTACCTTATCATGAAAATGACTTGAGAAGGGTTGCTATCAGAGCAAGAAAGTCTCTATTCTTTCATGTGCCTGCATCTTCCTATTTTTTTTCCCCTATATTATTTTTCCTTTTTCAGTGTAGGTACCATATTTGTCACTTGTCAGAAAAGGGAAAAGCCAACTCAAATGGGCAGATCAAAAGCTAGCCAGCACTTCTGCCATTACCACTTTTTGGGGTGGGTTTTGGGTTTTGTGAGTTTTTTTGAAAGCTGATTTTTTTTTTGTAAGGGTGCCTCACTCTTAAATGAGCTTCCCAAAACCTTGTTACCTTCCTGCTTTGATTAACAGCCTGCTGAGCTCACATGTGAAACTCCCCTTGCAAGAATACGCCATTCAGTAGGTTGATAAGTAGAAAAAACTTCAGATGCAACTGAGCTTGATGGATCTGTGATGCCCGAGTGCACAGAGCTGTCAGTCAGGGCTTCTGGCCGACGTGCTGCTGGACAACGTCGGCAGCCGTTCCCCTCAGAGCTGATCTTACTGGGTCAGCTCTGCAGGAGCATCTGAATGGCAGCCTCAGGCTCACTTCCCTTTGTGAGGTTTCCAGACCATGGTTTCAGTGAAGCATTTATCTTCATGCAGCTCCTTTGTCTCAACCACGTCACGCGTCTAGCCTGTCTGTACGCTTCTCCACAGCACATAAAGGGAGTGGATTTAATCACAGAAAGGAAAAGTACACAGGTCTTCAAGTCCATCTGGATTTAAAAAGGATTTGTTGCAAAAATAAAAATGAAGAAAAATAAATAAGCCAGCCAGACCTCACTTGTTGATGAGGTGTAAGAAAAGCATTGTTGTAACAGTAGCTTTAGCTGAAAATAATCTATTTAAATACACACCTTCAAATCGGCTTTCTACTGCCACTCTTTAAGTTCAGCTTTATCCATTTAAGTTTCCATAGGCTATTTTGACACAAGTACTGCAAATTTTGATTCACAGCATGATCTAGATTCACAGGGTAGCTTAGAAAGTATAGTCTGAATCTTAGTTTTGGCCATGCAGACATGTTTTGTGGAGTCCCAGCTGCCGTGTTTTTAATGCCCGTTGGTTTGCAGTTTGGGAGCAGGCAGTCTAGGAGGAAGAAGCAGGTGTTCCCAGCTCAGTGTAGTGTGCACTCTGCATGTTGCTGAGTTTGCGAGGAAGGTGAAGTCTTCTGCAGATTGCACCCTGCAGAGTTTGCATTCCTCATTTTCTTGCTTTGAAGTTTGTTTGCGCTCCCAAGCTCCTTGATTCACCTTGCAAAACCAAATTGGCTCGCTGTCAAATTGTCCGTTTTGCTGGGTTATACTGTGTGGTCCTTTCTACCAAAACCCCTTTTTGTTTAATGATTTAAATAAGCGTTACCATCCAAGAACCTGCCTTTGGCAGTGACCGTTTGGCTGCACAGAGTGTGGGGTGGATGGCTACCGGACACTGCTTTCAGCTCTCTGTAGCTGGAAACACGTGCGAGGATTAGCAATGATAATGTGTTTGGGGATGGGCTTCTCCAAAGGAGTTCAAATTCATTAACAGTCAGGTTCCGAACTTGGGTTTCCTTGAAATCTCCAGCCACAAAGACTATAAACTTTGTGATTTGAATGTAAACGCCTTGGTTCTGGGAGCCTGAGGCAAGTACAGATACCCTGTTTGTCACCTGTTTCCCCTCTTCAGATGCAAGGTAGTGTGTAAATTATTTCTAGTTGCCTGTTTAATTACATAAGTAGAAATTGCAAGAGCTGCGTATTTTTTCAGAGGTACGAAACTGCTCCTCTAAATTAACTGCGCTCCAAATTGTTTCAGAGCCTCCTTGCAATTGTGCTGGACAGGATCCAGCTTGGTCCTGCCGCGGCACAGCAGGTGCAAAGCTGGCTCAGCCCGCGCCTGCCTCAGCCCTTTGGAAATTGCCATTCCAGAGCCTTTTTCCATGGGCTGGAGGGGCTTCCCTGCATCCTGCACAGCCCCGGGCCTAACTCCTCTCTCCACTGTCCCTCTGCTGCATTGCAATTGATAGACAATATTTTCCTCAAAATACCTTCACGCTGGTTTTTATTAATCAGTGACCTTGAAAATGTTTTGGAGGTTGGGATAAAAAAGAGGCTATTGTGTTTTACAGACAGATGGAGTGAATGTGATTTGGTTTTCGGGTTTTGGTGGTCCTTAAAAATACCTAATAGTAGGTAGACATTTCTATCAATTATTTGGGGCAGGGCCTACCTTGCCCGAGTTGTAGGCTTGCCTATCTGCTGACACTAGTGTTTGCAGCCTTAGACTTCCGGGCAGATGTCTGAGTGCTTCATGTGTATTCAACCATACTCACTGAAATGTAGCTTAAAGCATATTTTATTGGTCTACCGGCCTCATTTCAACTTGCCCAAGAGCAAAAATATGAAATATGGCTTGACATCCCGTGCTATTAGTCTCATTATAGACGTAACACCAAGAGAAAGTCAGTCATAAGCTTGAAAGCATGCTTGGGTAGAAGATTTTTCAATATTGAGAATGAATTCATTATTAGATAACAATTTTTTAAAAATATGACATGGAGAAGGAAATGAGCCTTGGTGTCTACAGTAGATGGATCATGGACAACAGAACAATGTTGAATAGAACTTGCAATGTGAAATATGAAGTTAGAGCAATAAAGTGTTATGCACCATCACATAACACCATGCTAAATACCTGATGTTTCCTGGTAATTATCCCCTTTTCGCATCCGTCACATCTACTAAAATGCTGCCAGTTTACTGTCCTAGTGCCCTCTCTTTCAAAATGTCAGACAGTCTAATGGCTTTTCGTAAATCATAACTAGACCAGCGAGTGACTGAGACAATTTTATGAAGATAACTTTTGTTTCAAAACAATTTAGGATTAAAAAAAAAAAAAAATCCATTATGTTTTATCTTGTTAGAGCTCTGGTTATGGTGACTTTGACAAGAATGTAAGCTGAAAAATGTTTTAATGCAAGCATTTTAGCTATAAGGACTGAATTAGATGATAAATAGTTCTATAATTAGAATAAGAAAAGATCAATTCTATAACAAGAAGGTATTGCGCAGTTTAAGGTCTTATCTCTTGGCAAGTTTTATTGAAAATACAAAACAGATTTCTTGGGATACTACAAAACAAGGTGACTTTTGTAGTACTCTCCTTCAGCTACAGTTCACGTGGTTGGGGTCCGCTGCCATTTGCACAGTTGCAGGGAGTTGCCACGTGCCTGAGTCTCTGGACTCCTGTTGTGCAGGCACTTGTTTTATAGTTCTGGCATGCAGAAGGCTTTGCAGTGAAACACCTGAGATGCAAGTGGCCAGTGATAATGACTACAGATGAATTTTACAAGTCAAAAATCAGCATTTCTGATCTGAAGGTACACTGTTACCAAATCTCAGAAACCTCCTGTGATGACCAGAGGTCGTGGTCCTGCCCAGAAGAACTAGCCTCTTTTATAATTAACAGGTATTAAGAAGCCTAAAAATACAGATTAATCTTGCTCCCTATTGTAAGAATCCAGGGAGAGACAGTGTTGTGTGATTAGGAGGAGAGGCTGGGACAACCAAGTAGGGGAAAAATATTAATGGCTTTGCTATTTCAGTAAAGAAGTAAACCTAGCTTCAGACTGCCAAGTACACCACGTGCTCTATCCTTAAAGCTTAAACCTGTGCAGTGTTACAGATTGAACAAACTTGATGGACAAATGGATAGTGCATCTTTTCATCTCTGTGACTTGATTTTTCTCACAAATGCTGTTGGACCATTTGTCTCTTGTTGGCTTTTTGCTCAGGGTCTGTGGTCTGTTGTAATGCGTGGTATAATAATGATGTGGAATTGTGGAGGGAAGCGATTTAGGAAGGGAAAGGAAGCACAGCAGTTGTGTACAAAAGCTCTGCAGCATGCCCTTAAAGCATCTCAGAAGTGGATGAGAAGTCAAAATGGAGATTTTTGTGTGTGCTACTGGAAAAGCCCACATACCAGTACAAATTTTTCTTCAAACTTAGGCACCAGTTCTGTGAGAAAACTCTTTAAGCTGAGTTGCTGTCAGGAGTTGGTTAGTCAGGAGATTTGCAGTATCCCCTTGCAGTGGATGAATGGCCAAACTAAGGAATTAGTTGTATTTCTCATGGCTTGTCCCTTTCTTAAAACAAGGCAGTCGTAAAACACACGAATCAGTCTGAAGATGGGCAGGGCTGTGCAAAATACTTGCTGCAGACACTTTAATCTCGAGTATGGGGACAAACTTCGGTTTACAGGACTCCTCATAATTTCAGATTGACAATTCTTCAAGTCCATGCTTTTGCTGAAACTTCACACACCCAGTTTCTTGCACCACCATGATACTGGGAGCTCGCTGGTGGTGTGATGGTTCTGCTCCTGGTTTGGATAGCAAGGATTCAAGTCGGGCTTGTGCTCTATGAGGAAGCACTGTGGAGGCCCGACGTTACCTTCAGGGTAACACAACATTCAACCGTCAGTGCAAGTTTTAGAAGTTTTTGTTTGCCTTTGTAATGTTAGTCTTCTCATAAACCTGAATTGCAAACTGGCTGAACAAGCACTGATGTGTCTGTTTTCTTTGAGAAAGGCGTGGTTTGCTATTTGCTTTTTTCTGAAGTGTTTTACATCATCTAAAGTTCTGCATGCTGACATTTAAAATAAGACAATGAAAGGCAGCATGTTCTTTTAGCTAAATGGAGGCAAACGGATGGCTCTGGCCTTATAAATAAAGAATTGGATGCTTGCTTCTTCCTCTGTTGGTTTTAAAGGGATGGGATTGTTTGAAATATTTTGCTACAGTTATCTCAAACGAGGCATGTGAGTTGCCTGCCTTTCAGCGATACCCCTCTTACTCTACTAGAGATGGTCAGATCTGTTCTGCACGGGGCTGGCTGCATATTATCTCTGTTCACCTTGTTGCCTGGTTCTTTGCGTTATAAAATAATGTCCCCTACCTGTGATGTTTTCTCTTCCCAAAAAGGTGACAATACAGAGCATGTATATTTGATAACTTCATGCCAATGCAATGTGCTACAAGTGTCAATGCTAGTTTTTCCATTTTTTTCCAAAGGGAGCGGTTATAATAGAAATTTGTGGAAGGAATAAAGATAGAGAAATACAAACCTTTCTTGGTGGTGGTATAGAAAGTATAGAAAACTCTGAAATCTGCTTGGATTGCAGAGAATGTTGTGGTACATTTCAGTTGAGTCTTTAGTTGCATCGTTGCCAGTCATGGGATGAACAGCTTGGCTTAAATCCGTCCTGATCAGCAGATCTTCCACACAGACCTAGTGCAGAGCTAAGCCTGCTGTTACAACTAATTCTGGTAGACAGAGGTGCAGGTGGATTTCCATGCAGTACAGCTCACCCTCCTACACTTTCCAGTTCAACTGCAGGTTTCAAGTGACGGCTGCAGGGCCAAGGCTTCCTTACAGTTTCCTTAGAAGAGAGTGCAAGTATCGTTCATTGAGTTACTCACTTGCTCTTGATGAGCCGTAGCAAAGAGAGAACCCAACATGTGTGTAACTGGAGGCGCTCTGCTGGGGCGAGCTGCTTTCCCTAGAGCCCAGCCCAGTACTGCTCTGGGAATCGGTCCTTGAAGACACTGTAACTTAAGTATCTTAAGGCTTAAACCCAGCTGTGATGAGAATATCCTGTACTGCCTGTACAAAAATCCGTGAATCTTCCCATGCTTTTACATAGACTTTATATTTATACTGTTTGGGCAGTGTGCCAAGCTGCCATAAAGCGTATGTATACGTGACTTCTCCCATACTTGACTGAAGATCAAGTTAACGTTTTAATTGTTTTTTCTCTTAAGTAGACACTCATCTGATGTATTTCAAACCAAAACAGTTGAGTCTGTATAGAAGCAGTTTTGCATATGGTCAGTGACCACTCGCTTGTGTTAGAGGCCTTGCTTCCAGGCCTTGCGTGCTGCTGGAACTGCATAAGGCGCTTGTTTGGATCATATTCACAGTACGAAAATGACTTCTCCTGTTCAGGCCCCTCTGACTGGAGTTGGGGATGTTAAATTTCAAACTCAAAAGTACAAGTTACTAACTTCCGTTTTGCATTTTTAATCAGCTGTAAATATGAGGAGACAAATCTAGGCGGCCTCAGGTAGCCTGTGTTAATATGAATGTGAAGAGAACTGCACAGCCTTTCTTTCTGTTTTCTTAGTACTCTGCATTTTCTGCCTGAAACTATTCTGTATCTTGTATATTTAAATATCTTGGACGTATGCATATTAGCAGTACATTTCAGATTGGCAGTTGTGCATCGCTCTGTATCGGGCAGTCCACGTCAGGCTGGGATTGCTTCTCTGTTGCGTATCTGAGTGGGAGTAACATGGGGAATGGATGGTCTTCAGGATATTAAGACTTTCAAATTTAGCTAAGTGGTTTATATATCAAAAACCAAAGTACTCTGACAAATATGCTACTGAAATGGGATCAAATTAGGTGAAGTACCAAATCCAATTAATTTTTTTTATTGGAGCACTCCAGTGTCTCTCATGAGACATTCATTCTTCTATGTCATGACAAACTGTCACACTCATGCTTTCTATATGGGTTCCTGGCTTAACTAGATCCAATTAATTCTCAGTATAAGAAACACTGGATTTGATATTTTTGCATGAATCTTTTCTTGTGTCCATAGAGGTGGTGCTCATTTCATGGATAAATTACATTTGTATAACTGTGTTGCCATGCAGAGTGTTCACTGTCTTTAGTACTTGTAAGAAAGAAGGTGGAATTAGCATTGAACTTGATCCAATTACTTTTCTTTTTTCTTTTGACATCTTCAGTATCCACTTCTGCAGCTTGTGAGAAATTGGAGAGAGACAGGAATGAATTGCAAGTTGCTTATGAAGGGTTTTTGCAGAAGTTAAACCAGCAACATCACAATGATTTAGCTGAGCTGGAGGAGAGGCTTAAACAGTTTTACACGGCAGAATGTGAGAAACTCCAAAGTATCTGCATTGAAGAAGCTGAAAAGTACAAAGCGCAACTCCAGGAGCAGGTTTGTAACATTGGAAGTAGAAATGCTCTCTAACACTTGCTTTCTGCTACAAATGAGCCTTCAGAGAATCCTGGGGTTTGCTAATAGTGGAGTTATTTTATCTGATGTGAAACGCCACTTCATTGGAACTATAAAAATATTACTGCGCTAAGTGGTGCTGATCTTAAGCTTGTGTTTTAAATGTGGTGGACATTCCTTGTGTTCTGCAAAGTTCAACGACTTGTACAGCTCCACGGGATATTTGAGGCAGCTTGAGTTTTTTAAGATTGATAGAAACAAACTTGGCGTGTGACCTTGCTTTGCCGCAGCTCCGTGTGTGCGACAGATGCATCTACCATCCTGTTGGTAGCGGTAAATTGTAAGACATCGTTCTCATCTATGAACTGCTGTATGTGGCTTAGCTTCGCCTGTGACCATCTGTTAAGTGCTACCTTGACCGTTTAAAATGTAGTCAATGTACTGCATAAAGCCGTTGGGACAATACTTTAAACAAGAGTTGACACGTGTAAGAGGGGGAAAAATAATACTGTCATGTTGCAGGTGGACAACTTAAATATCACACATGAAAACTTTAAGCTGGAACTTGAAAACAGCCACTCAGAAAAAGTAGAGGAGCTGAAAAGGGAGTATGAATCCTCTTTTTCAGGCAAGTATCTTGCATTCAAGTACAGACACTATAGTACTGCTAGTCACGAACAAAAATATGCAAGCTTTTTCATCAGTATGTCCACTTCATTGTTCTTAGTGGTCAGCTCTTTTTAAAAACATTGACTGATTCCTTCTTTTGGAACTGAACAAGTCTCATTTGACATACAGAAATAACCATGACCCCATTGTAGTCGAATGAAGTCGTTTAGAGTGAAGATGACTTTCTGTTTCAGTAAAAGATGTCTGAATTGCAGTCTGCTCTCAAAATCTCAAGTTAATGAGTAATTGCTCCCACCACCCTAGTTCCATCAGGAGCACCTCAAAGTCGAAATTGAGCATAAGGAGGGCTGTATGCTTTCCAGACTGACACGGCAATGTTGAGAAATATTACACACTGCTCACAGGATACTGGGGCAAAGTTTGTTTTTCAGGGAGGGGGTGGTGAGTGTGCTCAGGTTGAAATGGCGTTGCGTCTAATTGATTTAAGTGATGATGATTTCCATCCTCCCTCCAACTCCACTTAACAGCCAAATTTCCAGGGCTGCTCTTGCACCATGGAAACACTGCAATCAAAAAGCAAACTCCTCAGTGTGGCATCTCCAAAGTAGGACAGGAAATGTATTTTTAGAAGTTTTTGGAAGACAAACTTCAGTTTTTGCTGAGTTTCCCAGCAGAAACTCAGCTTTTACAGCTGTGGCTCTTGTGGTCAATTCATCCATTTGTTGCCTGTAGATGAGTGCTTTCAAAATTGACACACCATCAGCTATGTCTATGTAAGGAGGCAATCAACAAATTTGAAGCAGCAATAAATCTAATACTGTGTACATGCTTTGCATCGGTTGAAGATAAATGTTCTTACCATGTTGTCACTGCCTCTGCATCTGTGTGTCTATTGCCTGGCTGTTCATGCTGCTTCTTTTTAAAAAAATTCATGTGTTATGTGGTATTAAAAACCTGCAAAAATAATTTGTTGCAGAGCTCAAGAGTGCCCATGAATCTGAAAGGAAGTCGCTTGAAGATTCCTTCAGAGAGAAACAGGAACTGCTAGAGGTTTGTTAAGGGTTGGGGTCATTGCAAGAGTCTAAAAATTGAAGGCATGTTGGAGATGTGCACTGAATTCCTGGCCTGACTATACAATGTCTTTTTATTTCAGAAAAAAATCGATGAATTGAAATGTGAAAACAACTCTCTGAGTGACAAGTTGAAATTAGAAGAGCAAAAACAAATAGCCAAAGAAAAAGCCAATCTTGTAAGTCTTGATCTTCCAAAGTAATGCAGATGAGCAGATCTTGTAAGCCGGGGTTTATTTTATTGCATAGTACGAAAGGTTTGCAATCAAGCATGATGGGACTCCCATACTTATTTTTATGTAAATGCCTTGCCTGCCAGAAGTTTTTCTCCAGCACTACAACACTGTGTATTAACCTTACCATTATAAATCTGTAAAGCTGCTGAGTATCTAAGTCAGTGATGTAAGTTATAACTGAAGTTGAACTGAAGACCTATGTGCATCCAAAAGTTGTACCATAGCTTTGACCAGCGCTATGATCAGTTGGCCTTATGTCACTGCTACAAAACTCGCTACTTACACTTGAGTCTTTAATGTGTCTGTTCAAACATTGATTCATACTTCTTGCTGATTTAGCCTTCAGATGAACTTTCATTTTGTCCTGCTTTTTCTCCCAAGGCTGCTGTTACTTGTGATGCTCTTGGGTTAGAAATGTGCTCTGAGAGGTTTCTTGTGCACTGTGAGGGTTAGACACAGACATGCTTCTCTGTCTGGTTATCTGGAAAAAACTGGAATACCAGTAGTATTGCTTATCCCACAAAGAGAAATTCCATACTTCAAAAGTCACTTAGGATGCTTCTAGTAGAAGTTGCCCTAATTTTCACTGAAATATCCACTGGCTGTGGATATTGTCTAGCTAGACTACCTAGACTTTCGAAAAGCATTTGACACTGTTCCCCATAGAATTCTCATGGAAGAACAGGCTGCTCATGGCCTGGATGAGCATACGATCTGCTGGATCAAGCACTGGCTGGACAGACGGGCCCAAAGAATGGTGGTCAATGGAGTTAAATCCAGCTGGCGGCCGGTCACAAGTGGTGTTCCTCGGGGCTCAGTGTTGGGACCATTTCTGTTTAACATCTTTATCGATAATCTTGATAAGGACATAGAGTGTATCATCAGTAAGTTTGCAGATGACACCGAGTTAAACGAGGGTGTTGATCTGCGTGAGGATAGGAAGGCTCTACAGAGACTTGAATAGGTTGCATCAATGGGCCAGCATTAACGGTATGAGCTTCAACAAGGCCAAGTGCCAGGTCCTACGCTTGGGCCACAACAACCCCCAGCAACGCTACAGGCTTGGGGAAGCGTGGCTGGAAAGCTGCCTGGTGGAAAAGGACCTGGGGGTTCTAATTGACAAGCGGCTGAATATGAGCCAGCAGCGTGCCCAGGTGGCCAAGAAAGCCAATGGCGTCCTGGCTTGTATTAGAAATAGTGTGACCAGCAGAAGCAGGGAGGTGATTGTCCCCCTGTACTCAGCACTGCCGAGGCCACAACTTGAGTATTGTGTCCAGTTTTGGGCACCTCAATACAAGAGAGATATCGAAGTGCCGGAGCGAGTGCAGAGGAGGGCAACAAAGCTGGTGAAGGGCCTGAAGAATAAATCTTACGAGAGCGATTGAAGGAGCTGGGACTGTTTAGTTTGAGGAAGAGGAGGCTAAGGGGAGACCTCATCGCTCTCTACAACTACCTGAAAGGACATTGTAGAGAGGTTGGTGCTGGTCTCTTCTCACAGTTAATTAGTGATAGAACAAGAGTGGATGGCTTCAGGCTGCAACAGGGTAGGTTTAGGCTGGACATTAGGAAAAAATTTTTCATGGAAAGAGTGGTCAGCTATTGGAACAGGCTGCCCAGGGAGGTGGTTGAGTCACCATCCCTGGATGTGTTTAAGGGCTGTTTAGATGTGGTGTTGGGGGATATGGTATAGGGGAGAACTTGTAGAGTACAGTTGATGGTTGGACTCGATGATCCCAAGGGTCTTTTCCAACCTGAATGATTCTGATTCTATGAAACGTAATTTTTTTTTTTTTTTCCCCTCTTAACCGCTTTTTCTAGCGGCAGGACAGAACTGCTGCAAGAAGAATCTGCAACCACATATGTTGCTGTGGTTGGGAGAGGTGATACCAAAGAGAACACATTCTACTTGGGAGTTTGAGCTGTATTCCATAGGCATGCTCAGATGTGAAGTTTAATTTAAAGTGGCAATAGTCAAGTGCCTTTACAAAGCTGCAAATGCACTTTGCATCCTGTCCGTGTAAGGCACTAAGCTTGAGGCTTCTTTATGGAAAAATACTGATTAGACACATTATATTCTTCTGTACCGAACACAAATTCTGCACTGTCAGAATTCCCATTAGCCCTTTGATGACGAAGTTGTATTTCCAGCTCTCCAGGATTATTCAGATAGTGCCACTTGATATTCCCAGCTCTTTTGCTAAAATCTTACATAGACCTTTCAGTAATCTTATGTGGCTCTGTGGTGGCTCAGATTTAACTTCAAAAAGGTATTTTAAGACCACTAGGGCAGAGGAGGGAAAGGAAAAAAAAAATTTTGGAATATACTGTTAGCTGCATGTAAATTTTTCAGGATCACTTTTCTCACTAGCTCCTAGATTCCATGAAAAGCCACAAAAGGGAGATATGAAGTTCCAACAGTCTGCCGCCTCCTGTGAGGCAGCCCAGCACACCCTCATGTGGACATCTGTTCAAAAGTGCAAACAGAACAAGTATCGCTAATGCCACAGTCCTAACAAACAGGCTGGAGTTGTCACCTGTAGTTACCTGAGAAATGTCCTGGCTCTGTCCTAGTGGGACTGTGCCCCACAAACCTGCAGGCCTCGCCCTCCGAGTCTGAAGTTCCTGGCGGGGCAGTGCAGCTGTTGCTCAATGTGGTACACCCCTGTTCTTACCCAAATACGCTAAAACAAGTTTTGTTCGGTTTTGAAGAGAAACTTAGTTACACAACACACTTAATCATTGATTGGTTTCTGTTTCTGTTCCACTCCGACTACCTAGAAATGGACTGAGACTTGCTTTATTTCTCCTTATTTTTGCCTCTGACTTTGCCTTTGAAATGTAGAGTATGTTTTACTCCACGGTGTTAGAATGGTTCCTTACTCTGAAAAAGAGACCCTTGAGGAAACCAGATCTGACCCTACCCTGTCCCCCTCCTGCTCTCTTCCACCTCCTGGAAATCAACAGAAAAAGGAAAAATAAAAAAGAAACTCCTAACTTGCTGTATTGTAAATAGGTCATGGATGTAAAGCAGTGCAAGATTTTCATGTGCAACTGCATTGCTAGGTTTTAAGAAGAATGTAAACCCAACATTTTTCAATTTCTGCTTATGCACCAGCGACCTTCAGACTCAAAACAGGGAAGATCGGCTACAGTCAAGTTCATAGCTTTAAATTTCTGGTGCTTTTTGAATTACTCCAGCATTTGAAAACTCTTCAAATATTTACTCTAATTATCTCTTGGGATGGGTTATGACTAATATGAAATAAATTTTGGAACTCCTAGCCTTAAAGGGAGCCTTTGGACACTCCTGCAAAACAAGTTTTGTTGTGACAGCTTTAGTGCCTGCCTTTGACTCACGAGGGTTTTTCACGTTTGTGCATAAAGTGTTTTCTGAACAGCTTCTCAGGAAAACTACAACTGTCCACCTGTACTGAAAGACGAACAAAATCAGGGGAGAAAGTGGTAGCAGATTTTTTTTTTTTAGTTCTTCTAAACTGATTCAGTTGATTTCACTTAGAATAAGTAACTGTCATTGCCATATTTATTTTCCTGCTCTTCCTGAATAACAAAGAAACACTTGAGTTGTTCCTGAAATTCAGGGAACTAAGCAAATTCTCTGGAAATCTTTCAGAAAAACCCCCAGATCATGTACCTGGAGCAGGAGCTGGAAAGTTTGAAAGCAGTTCTGGAGATCAAGAATGAGAAACTCCATCAGCAGGATATAAAGCTAATGAAGATGGAAAAACTGGTGAGTTTTCCGTGGGATCTGGCAGGTTTGGGCCATGTCTCTGAGCTACCTTCTGATAATGAACTTGGGCTGGTCACACTCAGGTGCAATGATTAATTCTTTTGTTTAAAAGGGAACATGAAATGAAGATGGGATGTGCTCACATTGCAGGTACAATTGTATCTGCATTGGGCTGTAATGTAAAGAGGGGGAAGGCGTCACCAGATGCTGTAAATGACCTTTTAACCTCTTAAGACAACTACTGGTTTGCATAAACTATTGCTAAGTTAGCACAGGGTAATCTGGGAGCCTCTTCCACATTTCTTTTCCTCTCCCCTCTCTTCTCCCCCATCCCCCAAAGAAGACATCCTTACCCACTGTGTTTGCTTGAGTGTCACAGAAGATAGATTGCACTGGCAGGAAAAGATTATCACAGAAATGATCCTAATTAAACAAGAAGGGATGAAATACGAAATGGAATACATGTTTTCATTTAGAGTTTATTAGCTTAGGTCAATCATTTGATGTATTACTCTTCATACTGGGCTAGGACAGGGCCCTTACTCTGGGTGGGGCCTTTGAAAACTGTTGCAATACTTGCTTAAGCAAGATTTTAATGAGGAAGTATAAAAAGAGGTTTAGATACAAAGGAACACGGTCATGTCAGTTGTTGACTATTGTACAGAATCATATGTTGCCCTGCTCTACAGTTACTCGTGAATTACTAGTAAACCTCGGACCATCCAACCATTAAATGACTGTTTTTCCTTAACTTTTGATA
Source organism: Eurystomus gularis (assembly GCA_013400335.1). Lineage (NCBI taxonomy): Eukaryota > Metazoa > Chordata > Aves > Coraciiformes > Coraciidae > Eurystomus > Eurystomus gularis. The sequence goes on along the minus strand of VZZY01006951.1, from coordinate 239,049 downwards.
ACATCCTGCAGCAATGAAGCGGAATCAGGAGAGCCACGGGGAGAGCTGTTTACACAGGGGAGCTCTTGACTTTGTCACCCCAGCATGTTATTTCCAGACAGTCTTCTGTCTGCAGCAGCTTCTAAAACCGCTGCCCATCACTGGCAGAAGTTACTAGAACATGCTGGATAACTAGTAGATCGCTTATCCAGTCCTCCTTTGTTGGCATTTAATCAGCATGAGTGGCACAATGCCCGTGTTGTGCAAGGATAAGGTAATTGGATCTATGTGACTGTTACAGAGTATTAAGCCATGGTAGCAGGTCAGGCTTAAGTTTCTTTGGGCTTTTGCACTTACTGTAAAAAGGTCTGCAACCTCTGGATTCTGACCATCTGTGAAAGCTGTGTCAGTATCCTGATGGGTGCATGTATGTGTTTTATTTTAAACTGTGACTTTCTTTCTAAGCTGGAGAACAACGCAATCTTAATGGATAAATTAAAGAAGGTTCAGCAAGAAAATGAAGAATTAAAAGCTCGGATGGACAAACACATGGAGCTTTCAAGGTGAAAAATATCTGTTTTATCTTCAATTGTTCTTATGAGCCGGGGGAAGGTGCTCCTGTGCCAAGAAAGAAAATTATGTCTAAATATTAGTGACTGGCATTTGTAGTACTCTGTAAAAGAACACATCCCTCTCTGCCCCACTTGTATCTCTACAAATGTGCATTCCAGTGTAGAACAAGCAGGAACAGATTCTAAGGGGGCAAAGGCTCAGTAAGTTCTTCAGTGCACCAAAACAGCATTTCAGGGAAGAAAAAGCAACTCAGAAATATCCTCTTATGATAGATTGGCTCTTCAAGTATGACTGGCTTGTGAGCTAAAGCTGGTTTTACTTGTAGTCTCTTCAGTTGAGTGAATGGTCCCCCATTTAGATCAGTGAAAAGACTGGTGTGTTTTATTTAGTAATAATAGTGCTATTTAACATGAATAAATTGGGTCTGAGAGTCTCCTGACTTCAACTGTTGCTTACATGGATGGCCAAACTTCTTCCACTTCAAAGGAAACTACAGAAATGCAGCGTTGGTGTAGAGCTGAGCCTGCAACAAGACCCAAAGGCTCCAGCATGGCCGTTTAAAAGCATCTGTCATTGTGAGTAGGACAAGTCTCACTTTCCAGATGCTTTTTCTGGCCTTTAGGGATGTTTCTTTTAGAGGTGTTTCTTGGGACTTTCTCCTGCTTTCTGTGAGCTAGCAGTTTAAATCCAGCAAGGATGAAAATATGGTAAATCCTCCTTTTAAGGAGTAATTTAGTTGTAAGCCAAGCGGAGGTTTATGCAATTTCAGACCTTTCTTTAACAATTAAGTTCAATACTGTGGCCTCCAGCTTGGGGTGTGTGTTCTGATGTAAATCTTACGTTTGTAGGCAACTCTCTACGGAGCAAGCCGTTTTGCAGGAGTCGCTAGAGAAAGAATCAAAAGTAAACAAACGCCTGTCAATGGAAAATGAAGAACTTCTGTGGAAGTTGCACAATGGTGACCTCTGCAGCCCAAGAAAACTGTCTCCCAGTTCTCCATCCGTGCCTCTTCAGTCCCCACGGAATTCTGGTAACTTCTCTAGTCCCACAGTATCACCAAGATGACATCTCGAGAGAAAGAGGGGATTGGATTTCATTCATGATCTGCAGAACCGAACCTAACTTTATTCACCAGAGCAAGCGCTGTATTAGCCAAGGACGACAACTAAACATAACTGGAAACTCTTTGGTGCAAAAATGGCGGTAAGAGACTGAGACTATGGGAGTAAGACACGCACGTTGCTCCTCCCAGAAAGACTTGTTTATGACCTCTATGGACATTGTTGCACAAAGCACTTACAGAGCAAGGAAAGACTTGTTCATTTGCCTTTTCACCGAACTATAAGAAAAAGCTCAGGGGCTTAGAGATAAAGATCACAACCTTTATAATATGTTCCTTATCACAGACACTTTTTTTAAGGCTGTGTGTGTGCGTGTGCGCGTGTGCTGTGAATGGAATGGATGTAACACACTGTGCGTGTGTCTAATGCTGCCTTCTTTGCTGTGTACGTAATAAAGGATAAAAGCTGAAGACTATACATTGACATGTACTTCCTTACTAATGTTGTCGGTATGCATGCTTTTAGCAAAGAGCACCCTCACCTCGGAATGAGGAGAAACTGCCACCAGTACTAGAGGTTAGTTTCTCTCATCTTTCTGGCTTCAGTTCAGTAAAAAAATGGCATGAAAAGCTTTTGTCAAATGACTCGTTAGTGTCTTGGCTGACCTGAGTATGCAACTTTGAATTTAAAACCAAACCGAACTTGCAGCCATATTTTGCATGGGCTTTTGGTTTAATGGCCATGCACAACTCTGCCATTTATAAGGAGACTTTTTTTGTGAGATACAGTGAATTTTGGCTTTCAAGTCAACAGGGTTGTAGTCAGAACCAGGGTAGCCCTAAAGGTCAGAAGTTACTACTTGAGCTGCAAGTTTTGAAACCTAGACCTATCACCTTACGTGCTGGAAAGGAGTCACCTATTTCCCTGAAATAGCATGTCCCTTGCTGAGGGTAAACTAGCTGTAGATTTGAAAGCCAAAGAGAAAAATGCAATAACTGTCCTTGGGTGCATTCTTAACTCAGTTCTCAAGAAAAATCTTAAGTAATTTGTGAATTCCAGTGTATCTGGTGACACAGTTTGCCTTTTTAAGCATTAGCATTTATTTGTATTAACATTCTTCAGGGCTGGCTAAATTCACCTGAGGAAAAGGGGGAAGGTGGGAGCTCTGTGTGTATCTTGCTGATTCCACCACATGTTCCCTCTCAGACTGCAGGATATCAGTGTTTTGCCATTTCATTTGGCAAAAAATCCTGTACAAGAGATTCTGTAGAGCAAGGAAAAAAACTGTCCTGGCTGCTGAGGGTGTCAGCGTTTCTGGAAATGTCATATGCTGAGCTTCAGCTTCAACAAGGAATCACGTAGCCTTGCTACACCCTTGGTCAGACCTGTTTAAGATGTCTACATTGTACCTACTAAACACAGGTTCAACTTCAAATGAGCATTACACAATGCTCTCTATGCTTATAAGAGCCTGGGTGTTACAGTCCCACTTCCAGGACCATTGTTAGACCGCTGTTTAGCTAATGCTGTTCTCTACTATACTGGTACCTGTTACGGTAAATTGTATCTGCTGAGTTTCCCTGTGGTTTTTCAGTAGCTCGGGGACAGGAATCAAGGGATGGAAGGTGTTAAGGGAACTCAGCTGGAGAACCACTTCAAGCCATTTTTACCCAAGACTTCAAAAATCTTGGCTAGTAACGAGGAGCACAGACATATAAACAGGACTGTTAACAGTGCTCATACAGTAAGTAAATTTGTAATCTCTTTAAACTTGTGATTGATTGACTATTTCATCATTAAATTTACTTAATTTTCCATAATGTACAAATTGAGGGTGCCATTTCTATGGAACATTATGCTCTTTTAATCCTCTTCAGGGCACTGTACATGCCACTGGTTAGTGGTGTCAGTACTTAAAATGTTTTCTAGGGGTTTCAAATTTAACTATGAAAATCATCTGTGGGCTAAAACCTGGCTTAAAGTATATCTTGGGACATTCTTATTTTCTGTGGTTGAAGAGATTTGATCACATGTATTAAGAAATAAATTTTTTGTACTGATTGAAGGGTTTTTTCTCCTGCTTGTATTAGTCAAATGATCCTTAACTGAAGGAGGAACATTCCTCCTAAAAACATAGTACCTGCTCTGCACAGCAGAACAGCAATAGTGAAGCTTCACGACAAATGATTAGTGTTCAGCTAACCCTTACAAAATTTTAACCCTACCCTTGCTCTTCTAATGTAGGTGGAAGTTACACAAAGCTTGCTTGTGATTATTAGTGATTCAGTTTGAGTTGGCTGTTAAAAAACAAAGCAGAGTTGAGATAACATTACAGAATTAAGCAATAATAAAGTACTTGAGTACTTTATTAAGCCAACTGGCTTAATATAGACGCGCAATGTGCATACACCTCGTAAAGGTATCCTACAGGACTCATTAAAATGCTCACCTTATGCAGGAAATTTTTGTGTGAGAAAAGTCACCTTGAGTTTAGCATTCTGAACAGGTCATGCCACAACAGTTGCCTAGCCGCTGGTAAGAACGTCATTATCTTAGTTGCAATGTTAGTGCCTCAAGTAAAACACTCAAGAAAAGTGCATACAAGTGTTTGAAGATCAAATATAGCATACCCCTTCAGGTAATGGAAGGGGAAGCGTTACCAGGCTACCAGTACAGAAAAGTAAGTATGATGTAGTAGATAATAATAAAAGACTTAATTTGTCAGTAGTTTCCCTCCACAATGCAGGAGACCCCTCACCTCTGAACTTCTTGCAAGTAGGATTTTTTTTTTTTTACAAAGAAATGAAGAATTGTTGTATATAGAAATCAGACTACAAAAATACCTGTTTAGTGTTTGTCGTGTTGGTCTGAAAGAATTAAATGATTCATCTGTAAGCACTGTCTCAATATTTTTCTCCATTTGATTATTAATATTTCAAGCTTTAACTTAAATACCATGTGTTAGCAAAGGCTTTGTTCAATCCAGTGACTTGTACTTTTTTTTTGGTAATTTCTTTAGCATAAAGCTACCTTCAGGAACAGCTAGAAACCTGCTCACTGTAAATACATGCCAAAGGTCTAGTGCTAGTCAAGCAATTAATCAAGTGCTTTTCTTCAGGATACTCAACCTTAACTGGTAGTTCCAACTGTAATGGTAAGTTTCAAAGGAAGTTACGGTGACATTTATATCTGTACCAAGGTTCGGTGCCATTCAAACTATTCATAACGTATTTTGCCTTCCTTCAATACTTTTCTGTGAAGGTCGTTGCATGAGTTGCACTATATCTGCTGTAAAATTTCAGGTGAATCATTTCCTTGTGCTAACTGAAGACTTGAAGTTTCTCATTACAAACACCACAGACACTTCTGTGTAAACTGGTATCGTGCAATTCATGCAGGAAATTCCTTCTAGACAGTAAGTAACCACTGATGCTTAAAAATGTAGTTGCCTGACAGCCAGGAAATCATTTAGGACTGAGCTGGAGTTAATAAGGTCATCAGAAAATTGGAATAATCATTAAACCCTTAAGAAACAAATACCTTCTATCCATTGCTGCTGCCCAGAGTGGTGACTAAGGTATGGAAATGGAAATAACAATATGGCAGGTTGAGGCATGTGACTTTGACAAGTCACTTAAATTGCATTTCCCAGGCTTCATTCTCTCACCCTGTGTCACTGTTCGTTTATGTGGAAATGTGTAATTGCATCAATGGAAAAAGAATCAGGCCTACCCAGGAGGCTTTTGGTAGAATAAGAACTATGTAAAATACAGAGTAAAATAATTCTCATAGTTTACAAGTATAAGTATTATTTTTATGTTTGCAACGGTAAAAAAAAAACCAAACCAAAACAACCAAAAACACACACACCACCACAAATTATTCCTTAAAAGCACTGCTGCTGTAGTTATAATCAGCCCCAAGGACTGCAGCTGATGGGTATACGTACCATTAAACCTGAGGGAGATGACTCGAGCAATGATGCAGCCATGGATTTACATCATCTCTTCCTCTCCTGGCAAACTGTCACCAAGGAACTGATGCTACCACAGACTGCTGTGCTGTTGAACAAGTCTGAACAGGTGACACTATCTCCCACTTGCTAGATATTTTAAAGGGAACCAATTGTCAAATTAAAGGCTGAAAAGCACTTGAAAATTTAAGAAGCTGGCACAGCTCCTGTAGTTCAAATGGAAATACACTCTTGTGATAAGTGACAATATTAAAAAGGAGTGAACACATTTGCACAGCATCATCCAGAAGCTCTGGGACTGTTGCAGTTACTTCAGTGAGACTGAAGTCTTGCCTACAACAGAAAAAGGTACAAAGACCTCTTCTAGGTTTAGTTATTTGAGTAGCAGTGTAATGTTCTTGATAGCTTTTAACAGCAATGAGAAAGAATATTAACAAGGGACTGCCTCATGCCTTCAAAATTGGTCCCATTGCTTATATATTTCATTTTACTTTTTTGGTAGCTACCTTGTTTCCAGAAGCCAACAGTTTTACAGGCAGCTGGTGAGTGTTCTCCATGGCGCCTATTTCATGAGACATGCACAGAGCCATTTCAGTTTTTACCATGGATATGTATCACATTGGTTATATTGGTTTAGGTTCCTGTATGCTGAAGAAAAATAACTTTGGCAAACTTGTTTCATATTTTCATTAGCTACACTAATAATCAGGTTAATGACATAATTAAGAAGCTGCCATTTTTACAGAAGTACTTATTAGGTATCACTACTCAAAACTGTACTATGCACATCTGCTGAAAGGTTTGAATTACCTGGAGTGAAGAACTCACTTCAAGCCTTCACCTTCACTTCAAGCTTGAGGAATTCTAGATAAAAGCAGGCTGAGACACACTGAAGTGTGCAAGCAAGGACCAGGGTCCTGGTTTGGTTCTTCGTATGCTTGGAATAAGCTGTTTTTCACATGCCTTGTAAATAAAATGGCTTGCGTTAAGACTTTTTTTTGTCACACAATTGCACTACTAAGTAGATCTGTATTGGAAGTTCTAGCTTACGTGGGTTCATACTTAAGCCTAGGAAGAAAAAACACTGCCAAAATGTCCATGAATGTTGTTATCAAGTTCTTACCTTCTGTCTAGAAAGTCTCTTTCCTTGTGTTGGTAACTAAACCCAGGGTGAGAGAAGCAGTTGCTCATTTATCCAGATACAGTTCTGTGTAAATGAAACTGCTTTTCTCCTAAGTAGATTAATACAGTCATGTTGAACTTGTTACTAAACTGAGAAGAGATTCTGCCGTATAATTGAACGTTATTCTAATGTTACATTTGGTTTTTTAAATTCTGTAAATGATACTATATAAATAAATGCAACTCTTACCTTTAGCATACATAATTTGTTACATAATTTAGTAAACACCACTGTACATTTACTGAGGAGTGAATTCTAACTAAGCTACATATTACAAGGTTGTAAGAATGCAACAACATAAGGAAAATCCAAAATATCCAACCACTTATAAGTCCCTGGAGCTACCCTCTAGCACCTTAATACATATTTAGCATTAATCATCCCCAGGAGTGAGCATTTTAGTTGTGTGTTTATCTTGTTATAGGTATGAATGAACACACACATGCACACACACATTTACATTTTCATAATGTTCATAAATTTAATTTTTCTTGCAAAATAAACATTTGCTATTGGCTAATTCTGTGCCAAGTTGGGTTTATGCCTTTTTTTGTTGTTACAAGCTTTTACAGTACTCTGAAATTATATAGCACCAGAAGAGATACAGCTGCTTGGTAGATTTTTGAGGATATTTAATAGCCTCTCTGTTCTCACATACACAAAAAAGGCAGAAACCATACAAGGGGTAGTTAACCGTAAGAAAGAGCTTGAGAAAAAAGACCATACGCAGAGGAAAGCCCAAGAGCACCTACTGCTAAATACAATAAGCCCTGTGCATGCTCAGGCTTAAAACTTTAATGCTTCATAGTAGTTATTAATTCACAGCTGACAGTAGTCAGCTGGACAGAGGGAACTCTGTTTTGGCCTGTCAAGCTAGTAAATATGGAATGCCTTGACATATGAAAAGAGGCAGTGATAGAATAAACTTCATTTAAACATTATTCAAGAAAATAAATGGCTATAATGTCAAATAACATACACTTCATTCTCTGTCCAGAAGCCTTTCCTATCAATTCAGTTCAACTTTAGTAGCTACTGTTGTTTCTCTTTGAGGGTTCTGAGCTGTACAAATGTAGTTTCCAGCATCTCTGGCTTCAAAATCCTCAACAAGAAGAATGCTCTTTGAGATTCGTGTGGTATGTCCAGCTCCTCTGTTTATCAGTCTCCAGAAGTTTTGGATAATCACAGGCCTCTCAGACTGAAGGAAAGAAAAAACAAACAATCAAACAACCCACCACCATAAGAAAATACATGATTCTGCAAAGGGTATTTAGTGGCACTACCCTATCAAAGCCTGAAGCAAGAGGTCAGATAGCAGGAGCCTGTATCCTAGAATCAGCCTTATGTGAGGAAACTGAAGGTATCTGGCAGTTGCAGCAACATTCCTGCATTAAATACTGAGGTACCAATAAATAATGCCAAATAAGGCTAATGCAAGCGCTCTTCCACTCTCAGCACAGGTACTGTCTATCTTCAGCTTAGTAATGGGCTGCTAAAGCTCTGCCTGGAGCATTTGAATGAGCTCAGTTGTGGGCCACTTACGAAGGTTGCACTTGGGTACTAGATCAAACAGGGAGATGGCAGGATCCATGTGTGAGTGTGTTTTCAGACTTCCGGCACGCCTCAAAGAGCTTCACCTAGTTCTCTTTTAGCACAGAAAGCAGCTTTAAAGCATGTGTTGCAAACTAATTTATCCTCCTCTTATTTCAGAAATACTGTAGTAGATAACATAGAAGCATTTGTGAACTGTTATTGTTTGCCTGTAAATTAAGGCTCACATTATGTTTTCCAAAAATACAAATAAGAACGCATAGAAAGATGCTTTTTAGATTTTGTTGTTGTTGTTCTTATAACACGCTTTTTTTTTTCCCCCCCCCCCCCCCACCTTCTGTAATAGAGTCTTTTGAAGGCCTGTTTATCTGGTCACACTCCCTGGCACCTCAGAAGTTTGCAGAGGACTGGATAAGAGAAATTGGCCCAAAGACAGACTAAGGCAGTCTCTGACCTTCCAAAATCCATCACCCTGGTCAGCAGCTTTAATCCTGTTGGCTTGTGCTCTACCAATAACCTGGATAAAACTGTTGCGAGAAGTTTTTGCTGGGAAACCATCTCCTGTCGCTTCATGAAGTAGCTGGACTAGCCATTTACCAGTATGAATGTTACAAGGCTTAAGCTCATAGTAGCAAAAGGGTAAGTTAAGACACTTCTCTAGAGCCTAGTACTAGAAATAGTACAATATCACACTTGCAAAATGACCAGTACAGAAGAAGCTGCCAGTCTTCTTGAAGCTTAGGGATGAGTCCCAGTGCAGTCATGGAATGCCTAGGAAGCAGCAGGCATTTACAGCTAGCAGGAACTTTTTTGAAAAACTGGTCATCTCATTTAAAAATTCCTAAACCTTTGTAAGGACAAGCCACCTAGCAGAGCTCTGCCTCCTGTTCCCAGCCTGAAGCAAGTAGTACAATCAAGTACTACTGCATACTTAATTCAAGCCTAAGGTAGGTCTTACATATAGAAAGTAGAACTTCCCAGCCCCTACTGAAAGGGAAGGTAAAGGCCATGTAAGGCAGATGCTGTCTGCCCGGCTGGGCTCCTGCTAGCCCAGTTTTTCTCAAATGAATTGCTTTCTGCTTTGAAGCGAGTTTCAGGGAATCATACTAAGGAGCAGCTCAGTGTGCATCAGTGCACATCCACAGCAAGTCAGCGAGCAAATGCAGTTGTCAGGGAGTGGCAAGGGAAAAAACCAAAAAGAGTGAAAAGAGGGCGAGGTTGGTGATTACAGAGATGAGATGGGGTCTCCCCAATGCAATGTCCTAGGAGCAAGCAAGGATTAAAGTGCTGTTTCTGCTCTGGGGTCAAGTCATAGGTGACAGCACCAGTGCTGGGAATCACTGACCCCCTCTGCACTGAAAGTGGCAGCAATGAATGGAAACATCCAGTCAATCTTAGAACTTTGTTGTCCTCTCTCTTCTCCCTCCACCCCCACATTTTTCCCTGCAGTATGTGAATACTTCCTTAGTAAGTATCCAACAAGCACAGAGTACATCTACTCTAACATTTACTTAATGATTGTGTTGGGGCAGAAACCTGAACACAACTCTTTCCTCCCTATCCCCGGGCACAGCTGGATCTGAGGTGGTTTACTCCAGTGGATAAGCCCATCTGCCCTGGCCACAGGCCAACATCTCGCTCTCAGGCCCCGGAAGGTGGGTGCAGCGAGAGGGTGCTGATAGCGATCTGCTGATAGTGCGTGTGCCCTGGCTGCAGCCGCAGTATCCACAGCAAACAAGGGAGATAATTTGCATGTGTTGTTTAGCTGTTTATATTCAATCACTGCTAGAGAGGTGTAACTGCGGCGCACATGCCAGCGGCGCTTCCAGTAAGACCATGGGAAGCAACTGGGCCAAGAACAGCCAGCAGCCAGGCTTGGGAGCCACTCAGCTGCGAAAGATGTAAAAGTAGCAAGGGGTGGACACTAATAAGATAGAGTTTTGGAAGGCCAGGCTGAGGCCAGAATTTAATTCCTTCCATTTTTTGATCTTAGTAATTACAGTTAGTTACAAAAGACCTAAAACTGGGGTTTGTATAGCCAGTTACTACAGTCCAGTATCAAGGGAAGCTAAAAAACCCAAAACAAACAAACAAAAGCACCCAAAAACCACACACACACAAAACCACCCTGAAAACCATGTCAATCAATCAACACTAGGTGATCAGCAGGGGCATTTCTTCTCTTCCCTGCCCAAGAGAGTGAATCATTCTCATACTGTCAGAGGTAAAGCCCCACCTTGAAGGACAGAGACACTGCCATTTGTTGATGCATCTGGCTCAAAGTAATGCTAAGAGCTAAACTCAGAGGCAGACACTGGCCATTTAACTCAAACCCTACTGTTGCTCTGCAGCTCCCCAAATGTGGAGACACTTTGGTTTTCCCTAGCATCTTACTTTTTACTTCACTGACAGCTGCAAGTTTCTCTGCTCATTTTGACATCTGCCCTTTTCCTTCCTAATTTCAAATGGACACTAGAAACAGGAACTCTGCCAAACTTCCCATGCTCCATCCCATAGTTACTCTTCAGCTCTTCACCTAATTTGTGCTCTCACTACCAGGTCCCTTACCAAATGCAGCTGAGGGTGACCTCATTTAACAGCCAGGACAGTGCAGGGAGGGAAAGTTGGTAACTGCTCACAAACTCTCAGACTTCAACAGTCTCAGCAGGAAAACTTAAGCAGCAGAGAAAAGCTGAAGGACAATGGGTGGGAGTGAAAGAATACCCAGGCAAGGACTAGAAACCTGGTTCTACATGCCCAGTGCCCCCACCAGCAGTTCAAATCCCTTTTGTGCTCACTTGCACTCAGTCCTTTTTCCCCTGAAAAGGCACGCACCTTCCCCCAGCAGCAGAGTGCTGCAGTCTCTATCTTAATGGCTACAGCAAACTCCTGGGGCTTTTGATTTGAATTTTCTCAATCCTGGTAAGCACTGAACTCCAATCGCTCACTGAAGCAACTACCTCTGCTGTTAAATTATTTAATTCTATGCTGGCCCAGGGAGACTAGTGCTGATACAAGTACCTTATTAGCAAGCTCTGCATCATCCTTTGACAACCCAGCACCAGGAGGGCTGGCAAATGGAACACAATGCAAACCCTCATGTCCCAGAGGATCCCTTTCCTCTGGTGAAGGGTTCTATCTTCTACCAGTCCTTCCTTTGCTTCTGGGCTGCTTAGGATAAACAGCAGTAGAGATGAGGCTGGTTAAGAAACAAGTCCCTACTGTAACTGGTCAGGGTGGCTAGAGGGAGAGAGAGGGGACCATGAATGATGCTAGTCAGATACACCTTATTTTTGCAAGAAAAGAACCAACCAACAAAGTTTTAAGATTCACTGGATGTTTCCAGTGTATTCGTTCAGATGAGGCTGGGCAGAGGCAGATTTCTGTGCTTCTGGATGTGGGCAACAATTAAGATTAAAGATTCTGCGCTGTGATGATTCATGTGCCTAAGCCATGGAGATGGAAGGGATATCAAATGCAGAGGCATCAGTGAGGCTTTGTGGCTTGCCCTAGAATAGCTTCCTGACGCTGGCTGGCTTTGACCCTGTCTGAGGCTTTTCTTTGTAAAGGCTGCCAGAGGCCAAGTGTCTCTGGAATAGAAACCTGAGGGAGGAGTGAGATTTGCTGAGCTTGGTTTTTGCTAACACTAACAGAGCTTTCCAGCTTCATTCCTGTGCTACTTCCAGGCTGTCAGGGGGAAGATGGGCTGAAGTTCAAAAGGGACGTGCTGCCTCCTCCTGCCAGCATGCCTGAACTAGCAAGAGGCAAACACCAGAATCTGAAAGAATCTTTACTCCAAATCTAGACAGAGACTGGCATTCAAAGCCTTGCCTTCATGGCGAGCAAACCATTTCAGCCAGGGCGTACATCTCTTACCTCTTGCCATGGGTACTGCCACCTGAAGTTCACATCTACATCTGGCTCCCCAAGGACTGTGCAGGTGACACGAACGCTGTCACCGGCTTTTGCTCTATTGGATGACGCTGCAATTGTGGTTGAGGGTGGCCCCTTGGGAACTGATAGACAGTGTTTGGAAGCAGAGAATTAGTCTCTAAAGTTAAATACATTGATAAAACGTAAAAGTCAGGTTTTGCCTCAGTTTTCTTAACACAACAGGTAAGCGATGTTCACCTGCAACTTCCCCTCTACACAGGGAAACTGCTGGAATACAAACTGACAAAGTTTTGTCACATATGCTTTTGATCAAAATTTTAAAACTGATTACATTCCTTATCTTACTTTTTCTAAAAAATTGATTTGCAAACAACGTCAGGAGAATAAACAAGTGTTGGTGTAAGCATAGAGAAAACTGCACCATACCTTCCACATAGAGCAGGTGATACTTGATGGAAATCTGAGGTGCTCCCTGTGACTCTGCTTTGCAGTAGACAATACCTTTATGATCAGAAGTAGGGTGCTGGTAGATAAAACCCTTCTTTACATCATAAATGATATCAGTTCCATCTGTTTCAATTTCTTCTGCTGGAAATTCCCTGTGTAAAGTTACTTTTGCTGAAGGAGTGGTAACACGGCATGGGATGACTGCAGGTTTATCTGGGTTCAGGTAGACAATCTCAAAATAACTGGGAGTAGGTACAAAAAGATCCTCTTTATCTGTACAAAAGAGATGATACAGTTAGAATAATACTTACATCTTGGTTTAACAGAAAGAAGAGAAAATATGTATGACAAGAGAAAATAGCAATAAGCAACATTAAAAATTAACCCAAAGGTTTTTACTTTAAATATGTACACACAAAAGAAAAGAAAAAAAAAAAAAGTCTTTTCTAACCTGTGAGTATATATTTACACAGCTTACATTAAAAGCATTACATAAAAAATAAAAACAAAGTATTCTTCACTGTAATCATTTTTTTTATCTTAAGAAAATCTTTGGAATTTCTTTTAAATAAGTTTCCAAATACTCATCTGGATCTAATTCTGTTCACTTGCTTACTTTTAAAGGGTAACACACACAAAAAACCCACCACCACTGGTAAGATAAGCACCACTAGAAAGAGATATTCAGTTTTATACATATGATTTTAGACAAACTGATTTACTGCTCTAAGGAGCTGAAATATTTAGTGCTTTTAGAATGACAGTTAAAGTGTGTTTCTGTATCTGGCATGCTTCTTAAAAATATAAAGCTGAAATTCCTCTTTCTAGCATGAACATTTACATAAAAACTTGACTGAAAAGTTTATTCCAGCCTTTCTCCAGGAACATCTCCTAGAACATTGAGCACTTCTGATAAATGGCTTCTGCGCACACTCATGGTCCAATTTAGCTCGAAACCAAACAATCCTATCCTAGCATTTTGTACTGCAATACCTGCTAGCCAAGAACACTTTAGCTATAATCTGGCAGCCCAGGTTGTTTTACCACTCGGAATGTTTTCTATGAGAAGAACAAATTAACCATTTGATTTCAGCTCTGTTATACCAGTAAACAGTTACCTACTATGACTCTGTCCGTGCAGTGTTAGGGTTAGGTTAGCTAGTTCACCTCAAGCTCTGTAGGACAACATGTTTTGCTTCTCAACAGGCTATATAAACTCTTGAGAGAAATGTTGGCCTTACAAAGACCAATAAAGTCAAGATTTTTAAGTCAATTCAGATAACTGGTGGTGGGGAGACAGGCAGGGAAGAGTCCACGTAGTCATCTCAACATCATGACAAAAATGAATTTTCTGCACAGATTTATTTTCTTAATCCAGACGTTTTCAAAAATTAAATATTTTAATTTATTTTGTAGAAGATACTCAGAACATGAGTTAGTATTTTCAAAGGTATTTGCTTTCCATTGTATTATGCATTATTTTGGGTACACTTTCAGCATAATCCACAGGGAAAATGGACTCACAAATCACACTAAGCAAATAATTTTCCGCTTGCCAGCACTTCTTCCTTAACATCCACTAAAAATGATTAAAATTGTAGAAGAAAAATCTTGACAGTGAAATCACTGAGGTAGCTTTATTCCTGTCTTACCAGCAAATATAATTGCATTACCAATCCCCCAGTGAGTTAATTACCTGTGAAAAAGATGTAGGTTGAACCTGTTTTAGTCTCATCCTTCCTGCAGCTGTTACCATCGCAGAGCTGAAGCCAGCAGCTATATTCACCCGTGTCTGCTGCAGTGGAGTTTGCGAGGATCAGCTGACCGTACCTGTCAAGCTGCTTTATACTGGGGAGAAGAAAAACAAAAGGCACAAACAGGGATGTATCTCTTCATACATTTCTGTCCACTCAATTCTACTTTTGATTTTATTTATTCCTAATCTGCAACTGACCCACATTTTGCTTTCAGAGCTATGTTGCAATTTCCCCTTTTGCTCCAGCAATGACCTGCTTACATGAGTAGTGTTATTGATTTCAACTAGACATGAGCACTTGCAAGCTTTTGTCTTCTACAGTTCATTCTTGGATTCCTTTCAGTCCCCATTATGAAACCGGGTTGTGATTGCTGTAGACAATATGTTCATCTACATTTTGTCTCAGTTTGCCCATGTAGATCCTGTACTTTCATGCTCCAACCTGCATGCATCTCGGTCCTTTTTTGATACCATTAGGGGCAGCACTGCATCAAGAGTATATAACAAAGATAATTCAGGAGCAGTAAGTAGCAATTACTTTGATAAGAGTTTGTCTGATGATTTGTGCCTGCTTTTGGTATGAATGTTCTCCCATCTTTACCATACTGGTCCAAGTTTCCACTTGCAAACACCATCATAGAAAGCTTCTACCTCAGCCTGGATTTGTTCTGCAAGTAAGTCACTTTGCATTGCCTACTCTGCCCAAAGCCACCTCGCTGGCATCCTCTTGCTAGTGTTTCCTCATCACCTCCTTGCTATTTCAGAGCATGACCCTGAGAACTGCTGGAGGTGTACTGGCAGTGTCATCACTTAACTACACAAAATTCAGCCTGTGCGATTACTTAAGACCTGATTTGCCCTTCTGAATTTCCCTGATACACCTCCCAGTGAACTGACATTTGTAAAGATGCAAATGTTTACAAATATGTACATATATGTGGATACTAACAGTGTTTCTAAGGGTCAAAGGTCCTATCTGTGAAATTTAGCAGCTACAATCTCATATTGTTTGTTTGTTGTTTTAATTTTAAGGTTTGCTTTCCTGGCTTTCTTGAGGACAGATGGTGTTATAGTTGGCAGGCTGCTGTGTGGCCTTTTGATGGATTGCAAAAGCAATGGTCCAACAGCAGCAGCTCGCAGGGAACCCTGTCAGGATGGCCATGTGGCAGTACTGATGCACTTCCACTGTTATTTTCAACCACCCACCTTTACATGGTAGCACATCTAGAACATGAAGGCTTTCCACTTTCCTTTGCAAGACAAGGAGTTACAAGGTCATTTCTGTTCTAACCAAGTTAGAGATTTTTCCAGTTTTAGGCATTTAATAGCAAACTTATTTTCGGAGCCTGTTTAAACGGAGCCTGGACAAATACACAGCTTGCATGAAGTCTGAACTGCTCCCATACTTGTATTCAGTTATATTATCCTCCTATTTCTACTTATTAATGTGGTGGTTACTCAGTAAGGCAGATGCCTGGCTGAATAATTTCTTTCTGGGATCAGCATGCCTCAAAGAAATTATCCTCTACAACACCCTGTCACTGGGTAACAGTGATGCTATGGACATGCCTGACTGTTCTGCATGCTCTAAACACTCTGGTTTGCTTACATCTCCACTGCTGGTAGAATTGCTGCTTAAACAGAGAGGCCACTACTTCCTGCTAGATGCGCTTCCCAAAACTTCTGACTCCCCAGGTATTCTGCTAGCAGTTTGCACTGCTACCAGCAATCATAAGCGACAGTTCCTGTAAGCCAACATTCGGCCTCCAGCTAAGGCCAGCAGCTTAGGAACTAAAACCACACCAAACACACAACACAAGCAGGGCTAGCTGAGCGTTCCCTTTTCCATTAAAGCCCTGGGACACCATCGGTACACACTCAGCCACCACGGGCCACTTTTCAGGCCTGCCTAAAGAAACAGGAAAACCATGTTTCCTGCCCACTAATGTGCTTGTCCTACACGACCTTGTCTGATTCCAATTTTTGGAGTAGTAGCATTTTCATTTTTAATATATACACTGCCTTCCTTACATGATAAATTATCTTCACTTTTTGCACAAGCTTTGAGAGAGTCCTAATCATGCAAGAGATCCTGTTGTGTATCATACCCAATAGGAAGAAAGGAGAAATCCAAAACACATCCTAGTCTGTATTATTATTATTATTGTTTAGTTTCACAGTTGACTTTTCATAGGCTACATGACTACATCAGCATAAAATGTTCTGCAAGTATCCAGTACTAAATGTCAACATTACAGAGAAATCATTATGCCAGCTCATATTTGTCTCCAACCGTTAATGCAGACACTGAACTATATAGCTTGAAATCCCAACAGACAGAAAAATAAGGTCAGAGTTAATTAATTATCGTACAGTGTGTTCTACTTAACTGAGAACAAGCTATCCAGTAATCAATGGAAATAAGCCTAGCGAGGTAGTCATCCACAAACATGCGCTAACAAAACCTGGCAACTGAGAGTGGAAGTGTTGAGAGACTTGTGACATGGCCATATTAAGCAGAAAAAAACAGGCCATATAAAGTAAATTATAAATGGTAAATCCTGCAGCTGACCAGTATTTCCAGGATAACTTTTATTTCATTAGTATTTCAGATGCTGGGAAATCTCACCCAAAAAGCCAAAACTTCGCTGTGGTCTATATATCACAAAGTAAACACATATATACAAGCATTTCAAGACTGTTTAAAGAAACTAGAAAACTACTTCAAAGTCTTATTTCATACATTTGCCTATTAAACTTTAGTTAAATTCAAATAGATCTTTGCCAGAAAAACTAAGCCAAGTTTGAAAGCTAAAAACAAAAGATACAGCATTTAGCAAACTCCTCTCAAGCAGCTACGCTCGTACTGACAAGAGAGAGCTTATCTCAAATACAGGCTCACTAGGAGAGGAAGGTACCATCTTACTGTTTAACACAGGAAAAGAAGTCCCTAGCTTTCAGACTTCATGGAACAAAATGAAATCCTGTTATACACATGAGCACCAGCAACATCCCACTAGGCCAGCAGGAGCCTGAATGCACTGAGAGCAGCCGTTAAATTCAAATAGCAACACACAGCTTCCTCAACACTTGTGAGTGCTCCTTTCCATACACCCCCAGCATGCACAGATGTGCATGTGGTACATGCCCAGCACTTTGCCCCCACTTCTCCCATTAGAATCAGTTCCATTTTATGTGAGTTTATTTATCAGATGAAGTTCTGTGGTAAATACAGCCAGTCTTTGGCAAGTGAGAGACCCATGCTTAAAGCCAGGCAGAGCAGAGGCTACGTGAAGTTAGACTGCCTTCATCTAGGGCAGCCTTTTGCTATGAAGTGTAAGAAAGGGAAAATGTGCTTGCCCTTATTTTTGTTTCATCCCTCTCAGTTTTTGATTCTTCTTATACATTGTAGGTCCATTTTCTGGGTAAGCCTACAGTCATTAATTTGTTATGCAGTGTCTTAGAAAACAGCATTCCAGCCAAGAAATGGTGTAGCGTGTATTTATGCTGCACAAGGCAAGAGAGCATTACAGATAATAAGGTAGTCCTGGAGCAAGCTGGTGTACATCCTTAACTCATGAGCCAAGTTTACATGATTCTAGCTTTCTCCTCAGAGTTGCATGCAAAGTCTCTAAAGCTATCCAAATCATTTCGGCGCGTACTTTTATTTACTCCAGTTAGTTAGGATAGTGGAAATAGGATTTCTCCTCTGGCTCAACAAGAATCAGCCAAAGAGTCCTCCTGCTCCTTTCACTCAGCATCTTTCCCTCCCCCATATGATAATTTTAACATATGTTTAACAGCTACAGACCTTTTAAAAACTGAGATTCTCTAGTGCAACAAGAAAAAATATTTTATTAACCAGATCATAAAGTATACCTACAAAGGCAAACTCAAAGAAAGCATAGCCACTAATACCACAGAAATGGCTTTTCTAACTATACTCTCTTCCTTCTTAGAAGAGTCATTGTCCTCCAGGCTGCTGTATTCTCCTTACCATATGGGTGAGTTAAAATGTGATAAGTACAGCAGGGAGACAAAACATCTGGCTTTTATTCCTACTTCTTTCTGCAGCCACCCATAGGAAATACATTATGTGGATGCTACATTTAACCAGCTGCAGAAAACCCCCACCCTATTCTCCCAGAACTACAGACAAGAAACAGAACGCACTGAGCATCTTCAACATCAGCTCCGGCCTTGGACTTCTGCTGTTAACAAACCCCCCTAACCGAGCTACAAATGTCCTCACCACCCTGAACCTTATGGCCTCTTCTACCTCCCATACTTGCAACTGTTAGATGACAGGGTCCTTAAAGTCTCTTCTTTATTTAGTCTGGAAAAAAGAAAACTCAGGGGAGACCTTACTGCTCTCTACAACTACCTGAAAGGAGGTTGTAGTGAGGTGTGGGTAGGTCTCTTCTCCGGACAAGAGCAAATGGCCTCAAGTTGCGCCAGGGCAGGTTTAGATTAGACATTTTCACCAAAAGGGTTGTCAAGCACTGAACAGGCTGCCAAGGGAAGTGGCTGAGTCACCAGGCCTGGAGGTACTTAAAAGATACGTAGATGTGGTGCTTAGTGGCATGGTTTAGTGGTGTTCTTGGCTTCGCTGGGTTAATGGTTAGACTCAATCTTAACGGTCTTTTCCAACCTAAATGACTCCATTCTATGATTCTCTTGTGGCAGCTAGAGTTAGAGGATGTTAGCAGTTTATAGGAGATGTAAAGCACTTTGCTTATTGTTAAAATTCCCAGCAGACCAGCTGAATTTGTAGATCCCCCCTTTTACATCCTACTCCTACATTACTTAGATGCCTGAACATCTCTTGCTGTAGGGACATAGAAGTGAACAAAAATGATAGTAGTTAGTCTCCAGCAATTGCAAGGACCTCACCTCTGCTGCCCCTCCTCCTCAGCTATCCTCCAGGCCCAGCAATCCCCCCCCACTTCACTCTCCATTACCTCCTCAGACACCAAGCACTTCCCCCTTGCTGCTGCTGCCAACTCTGGTTTGCACCAGTGCCCCAACTCCAGCAAGACCAGCATGGAAATCCAAGGTAAAAAAAGCCCAGTCCAGTTAATGAGCCTGGGTTTCACTCCACACCTCACTAACTGGCAATTATGGGATTACCTTATAGTCGGTCTTTACACATTTGGAAAAATATTAGAAGATACTGGATGTATCTCTACCTAGATCATTGAGCAATTTTTGCTGTAGGCTAGTTGCTAATAATTTTTCTGATTTCCTTGCCCTTGCCCTATAGTCAGCATTTAGTTTTAAAATGAGTGCAATGTATTTGTAAAATTAAAAAATTTTCCTATGTAGCTGGTGTTTGGTGCATGGTCTTTTGTAAGCTGTGAGGAAGATCTAAGGGCCTCTTGAAAGGTGATACCATTGTTAACAACCTTTTCTGCTTTTCTGCTGAGCTAACTAAATAACATACTATCTTTATGATATTTCCAGTCAAATTCAATCAAAGCTTTCTAAACCCACAGAATTTAAATTTCGTATTTCACATTCCATAAAGCAGACTGTTCATATGCATCTATTAGCACTACAGTAAAGATCTTGAGATAATTACTAACGTCATGCTAAAAATGTGATGAAAATTCATCTGCACAAGACTCTGTGATCAATGTCTCCATAAATTATCGCTATTCTGTGACTCCTGAGTGTGCTACTAACCTATGTTTTCCATTTCTCTAGTTCATTACAGGATATTCTGCCTACATTTAAAATTGTTAATTCCTTAACTCAGCTTTATTGCGCTTCTGTAACTTATTTCAGAATAACTTTTCTAAAGCAAAGATCACCATATTTCAATACATACCCTTAAATGTAAGCCTAACATACTTCTAAAATAAAATATACACTTAGGTAGGTTACATCCGCCCAGCCAAAACGTCTAACAGCATTTATTCTGTGTGACATTATTCACTTTTGTTATATGGTTAAAATATTACAAATACTGTGAACTTGAATGAGAACAGAAGGATAAATTGCTGAGGCAGCTGAATCTCAGACTACTTCAATACTACTTCAGTTGTGGTGTGCCAAACACCACAATTAGGGAACGTGCATCTTTTCTCCCCAAAGCTACCTTAAATTCTTATATTTTGTCCCATATGCATCACTAGAAAAGTACTTAATTTTGCAAGAGAGAAATAGACAGCCAAACAAATAATGAAGAAACACTCAGATTCCTCTCCAAAACCTGTGAATACTTGCCTTGCCCTTTTCAATGCCAGATGCTAATACTCAGATAACATAACCTGGAGGTCTATAGGACAAATCATGCCAGCAACCTACCTGCACAAAGCATAAGATAACACTTGGAAACAACCAGCACCACACACACAGAGGCTCCCTGTTGATATATGGCCTTGCAGGACTTCAGGGGGCCTACAGGAAAGATGCGGAGGGACTCTTCCTCAGGAAGTGTAGTGATAGGACAAAGGGTAATGGTTTTAAACTGAAAAGGGTAGATTTAGATAAGATATAAGGAAGAAATTCTTTACTGTGAGGGTGGTGAGGTATTGGCACAGGTTGCCCAGATAAGTTGAGGTCCCCTCCCTAGAAGAGTTAAAGGCCAGGCTGGATGGGGCTTTGAGCAACCTGATCTAGTGGAGGTGTCCCTGCCCATGGCAGGGGATTGGAAATGGATGATCTTTAATGTCCCTTCCAGCCCAAACCATTCTAGGATTCTATGATACTAGTTTGCACATGTAGCTTTGGCTTGCTGGAAGGCCGGGTCTGTATCACAGCTGATAGACGCCACCTGCTGGAATAAATCCAGATAAAACATTATTTCTTGTAAAAAATCACAGGATGGTAGGGGTTGAAAGGGACCCCTGGGGATCATCTAGTCCAAACCCCCTGCTAAACAAGGTTTGACTAGATCAGGTTGCACAGGAACATGTCCAGGCAGGTTTTGAAGGTCTCCAGAGAAGGAGACTCCACAACCTCTCTGGGCAGCTCAGTTCCAGGGCTCCATTATCCTGCCGGTGAGTAAGTTTTTCCTGATGTTGAGGTGGAACTTCTCATGTTCTAGTTTGTTGTGTGTTTGTTGTTCTAGTGTCTGCTGTTCCTTGTCCTATCACTGGGCACCACTGAAAAAAGACTGGCCTCATACTCTTGACACCCATCCTTCAGATATTTATAAGCAATGATAAGATCCCCTCTCATTCTAATCTTCTCCAGGCTAAACAGACCCAGGTTTCTCAGCCTTTGCTTGTAAGAGAGATGCTCCAGTCCCCTGGAGCTCATCTTTGTAGCCCTCTGCTGGACTATCTCTAGTAGTTCCCTGAAAATGTAAGTGTAGTTGTAAATTAAAATGTAAAATGTAGTTGTTTAAAATTGGCCACAAGAGCATTTGAGAGATAGTGCTGCAGTAAGCCCTCAGCAGAAATAGGCTCGATGCTGTAACTTACTACGACAGCAGCCTTGCACTGGCTACAGAGGTTTATTCAGCCAGCGTAGGTCTTGAACTCATCAGCCTCATCAGGGCACAAGCAAATAAACAGAAGAACTGGCTCACAAATTTCAGGACATGCTAGAGATCACAGTGTGTAACGGTTAACCTTCAACACTCTTTGAAAAGACTGTAGAAAGGAGAAGAATGTATCTGAGAAGTTAACTGGGAGTGATTCTAAGGTGGCATCATAGCTGTAAACAAGTGAAATGGATCCCAGAGATTCAGATAACCCCAGTCATTTACAGAGGGCATACACACTTGGACTTACTTTAGGAGCAAAAGGACAACAGCAGTTGATACCTTTGCTCATACTTTTCTGCCTCTCTCACCTAATAATACAACAAAAGCTCCTTATTCTCTTAGTTCTTCCTTGAGGCATCATTCACAGTGCTGCAGTCCCCTCACTACTTGTCTTTCAGGCACACAAATCTCCATGAAACAGCCTGTGAAAACAAATGCCGCTTGTAGCAAAAAAAATGCCTGTGGGAGGTATTCTTAAACTCCTTTATATGCCCCTCCACTTTGAAACACAGAACTAAATTATTGCATTTAAACTAAATTTAGCTATGAATACTACCCTCAAAAACTGGAAAGGCAAACAAATGGATGGGGTTTTGGAGATGTTTCAGCACAACAGGACACTCACCTGATGGGGCAAAGAAAGGGAGAGTCCTCCGTTCGTCTTCCTGCTCTAACAACTATTTATGCAGTTTCTATTAAGATGTGACTAGATGAAAGAAAAAAGCCTTCCAAACCCAGGGTGACTATCTTCAGCATTAAAATGTGCCACACCACAAATCTTGCCATTCCTTTTTGCACACAAAGGTAACTTTGACTGAAAAAGTAAACACTACTCTTACATGCCCCTTAGTGTGGCAGTTGGTGTCTTTTTTTTGCTAGCTGAGATATGTGGGTTTGAGCCTCCTCAGGAAATTAATCTGGAGTCTCAGGTGGCAGCTACATTAGCAACCAGAATAGCACACCAGGAACAGGTCTCTGTAGAGCAACAGAGCTGGCAGTGAGGCCCTGACACCCACACTCACACATTTTGATTTTTACTTTGGACATGCTCTAATGTGGGTCCCTGTCAGTGGCTGGAGCACACTGGTATCCTGCTGGACCACATCTATTTTATATTCATCTGAAGGAAATCCAGTTCACGTGCTACAAGACTATTCCACAGTGCAAACCACAGGGAAGTAACTGGGGATGACTCAAAGATGTTCATCCTTTTTTGTTGCTATTAGAAACCACCTGGTGGAACATCTTGATTGTAAAAATGTAAGCAAACAAACAAAAACATCCAATGGTGTTGAAAGTGGCAGGAAAAAGAGGGTTTGGATTTTTTTTTTCCAAAAGAAAAAAAGAAAAAAAGAATAGCAGCTTACCTGAGCCTGGAGTCTTTAAAGGTGTCTAAGTATGAAGGATAGTTCCAGGTAACATTACTTCCCTTACATCGCAGTTCTATGCTCTGCCCTGCAGACAGGCTCAAAGTGGCAGCTAGTTTCTGGAAACGACCTTTATCCATCACCTGCATCAGTATGGACTGGGACTTCAAAGAGGAGTCAGCGGATTCTCTCTCCTTCATTTTGGGGGGTTTGGGTTTTAATTTTTTGTTTACAGGCTTAGTTTTGTTTTCTCCAGGTTCTTTTGGGCGCTTACTCTTTGCAGGCTGTCCAACAACTAGTAAAATAAAGAAAAAGGCAAAGTTACTGATTAGAAAAAGGTTATATAGCCCTTTCGCAAAACAAACAAACAAACAAAACACCCCAAACAAACAAACCAACCAAAAAACCCTTCCTTATACAACAGAGAATAGCTAAAGCTTTGCTTTTCCTATAAAGGATTCATAAAAATGAGTAAGAGTTAATTTCCATAAGTTTTTGAAGTCTCTGGCATGACCCATTTTCCTGGGGAAAAAGGAAAAAAAAAGTTTTCAACAACATGTGGAACATCTACACTTACAGTTCACATAGACAAATACGTAAGGTATGAGAACTTTACAAATGGGAAGGGAAAGAAATACAACATCTCTGTCTTCAGTTACTTTTGCCATTTCTACCTCCTGCCACTGCTATTTAGTATGCAATGCTACACAGTTTTTCTGCCTTCATAATGGTATCGCACCCCCATCAATCCTGCAGAGCCTTGTTACCGTAAGAGACACACGAAGAAAACCTGGCAAGCGTGGAACTCCATAACAATTTATAAAATACTGGTAGTGATGCCGTGTTGTTCTTCTGCAGTAAGTACTGTGAAAATACAAATGGCACTTAAGTCACTTGAAGGGGGTATTTAGTTCATCACTTCTCTGTAACAGCCACTTATTTTGCCGGCCAGATGAAAACAGAACCTTATTTAGAAGCAAATGGTAAGAGATTTCACTACCTGCTACAGACAACTGGGACACCCAGCTGCTTTCAAAAACAAAGCAAAGGAAATGGAAAGGAAAAAGAAAAAGTGAGGTGTCTCAAATAATAATAAAAAAGAATCCATCAAGGTATTCCCACTTTAACTAGCAGCAGGAAGCACAGGTCTTTTGTCAGATGAGCCCAAAACTGCAGTCCCCAGACACCAAAGCTCCACACGCCATGCTGGACAGCTAATTCACATTGAACACAGCTTTGCCACGTGAAAATGATCAGGTGTTTTATTGTACAAATCAATCAACAAGCTCCCTCTGGAATTAAAACCTGCCGTGCTACATACTGAGTTAGCATGAATTAAAACTGGTACTGGACACAGTATGAACAGCAGCACTTCCAGACTCCTGCCACTGATGGCTTCCGTGACTGCCCTGGTTTGGCCAGGACAGGGTTAATTTTGGTGGAGCCAGGTTATTCTATACCATGCTGATGTCATGCCCCAGGGCCAGTTCCGGTGGGGGGGCAGTTCCCGTTGGACTGCTGCTGGGCTTGGTCCGTCGCCCCTTTCTCACTGTTACCGCTGTTTGTTTTTTGTTAACTGCAACTGCTTATTACATGTTGGTTTTTTAATATATATTAAACCTTCCTTATCTCAACTCAAAAAGGCACTTTTAAACCTTTTTTTTTCTTTCTTTCTCTGTCTGCGACCCACAGCAGAGGGGAGGGGGTGGGGAGCAGCGCGGCCACGTGGCTCTGGCCACACCACAGCCGCAGCTCTTACTAAACCAATACAGTGACGTTCCTCATACCCCGGCTGGACACCTTGCACTGCTTCAGCCTTCCACTTCTCTAAGACTAGGCTTATGTACACCATGTCTCTTTTAAACAGTGCAGAGCCTTGTGACTACAAGTTTAAAGAACAGGAAATTCAATCTGAACATAAGAAAATGCCTTCTACTGTGAGGGTGGTCAAGCACTGGCATGGGTTGCCCAAAGAGGTTGTGAAGTATCCATCCATGGAGATACTCAAAACTCCACTGGACATGGCTGTAGGCAACCTGCTCTAGGTGGCCCTGCTTAAGCATGGGGTTGGACTGGATGATCCCAAGAGGTCTCTTCTAACCTCATCCATTCTGTGACTCCATAATCTCAGTGTGTGGAGAAAGACTGCCTGCGTAGAAGCATTTACCTTCTGGTCTCATACCAGCTGGAAAATAAACTGGAAGACAGCAATGCTGTAGTTGTCTTAGTTTACATTTTGAACTCTTTTGGTCTCTTACGTAATACGAATTATTTTTTTGAGAGGCATACATCCAGTTACTAAGGTACATCCCTCCCTCACAACACACAACAAAAATTTTTCCCACTTGTACACTATGAGCATTAGTGAAGTCAATTGCAAAGATGCCTCACTACCTTAAAATGAGCCACAAACCAAAGAGATCAAATAGAAGTGCCTTCCAAAGAGATCATGACATTTGCGCTGGCCACCAGACAAACGACAAATGCTCTCTATTAACCCCTCTCCCTTCCCAAAGGGGAAGGAGAAAGATAAAAGGGAGAGAGACTTACAGATTGGAAAACAAAACCAGCTTTAATGAAAATCATAAAAATAAAATCAAATACATACAAAATCACTACTGAACCCAACCCTCCCTGATGACAATTACATCACTGTCACCACTGATGTGTGGAGCAGGCCCTGGGGAAGTCCCAAACTGGACTCAGCAGCTGGATCCAGAAACACAGGGATTGGGATCAAAAGCAGGACAGACAGAGTCCTCCTTGGATGCCAGCCATTGAAGAAGACTGCTTGACTCGGATGACCCCTCAGCTTTATACCGAATATGATGTATATGGGATGGAATACCTTCTTGGTCAGTTTAGGGTCACCTGTCCTGTCTGCTCCTCCCCGCAGGTGTGGCCTTTCACTTTCTGCACCTCGACATGGTACACAAGATTTAGCTGCCTTGGTCTGCACACCAATCCTTGGTACTAACTCTAAACATCAAGCGTTATCACTGCTAGAAGCAGACAGTGTCTGCAAAAATATGCTGTTAACTTCAGAAAGTGCACTTAGTTAGAAGAGACTTAACTGAAAAGTAAAATCACTGAAGAGAATTAGTTCTGTTCTAGCTCAAACCAGGGCACATTTTAAGATAAAGAGTAATGTTTTATAGTTTCTAGAAGGGAGAGTGAAACAAATATTTATGATTCTTCCAGTTTTTCTTCACACCTGTGATGCCACTGGCCATGCAAAATGGACAAACTTGGGGAAATCATGGTCACAAAGGAGAATTTCAGAGAAGACCGTGAAGCAGGGTTTTTCCAGTTACTCGGAGCACATTACCCCAGAGGGTGCCATGGTGCATATATTACAGGGGCAAACAGTTGGTGCAGGAGCACTTTTTCCCCACATTACATTAGGCAGGCTACAGTGGGTCAGGCCAAACATCTAGCTAGCCAACATCTTCACAATGACACCACCCAGTGTCAGATGTCAACCAGGGAACAGGGCAACCACCTCTGCTCTTTTGATACTCATCTCCTAGCTACCAAGAACCTTCAGCTCAAGGGATCCATGAACCACATTTGCCATGGTTTTATTGTCCTTGGTGAGTTTTTTCTTCACTAGTCTGCTTAATTTTCAAAACTATACAAATTTTACATAAATATTAGATGCCTCCTAGTTTTTGTATTAAGTGAATAAATAGCGATTGCATCTCCAACAACTTTCTCTGTGGAACTTGTACTTTTACAGAACTCAAGTGTACTTAAAATATATCCTTTCTGGACTGACGAGTCCTACTCAATTTAATTGTTCCTTGTAAAGAGGATGCATCTTACAGCAGTTCAGTTACATCACGTTTGGATCACAGAAAGAAGACAAAAGCAGACTGTACGGCAAGTTCAAGATATGGTCAAATCACAGTGGTACATTAGTGATGTCTTCTTTCCTGTCTAAATAAATAGTTCACTACTTTTCAAGAAAGCAATATTAGGAGCTGGCTTTCCCTAGAATATTTAAGTGTAGCTTCGAGATCACTTCCCTATGTAGGAATTATTGGTTAGAAATTCCTAAGCAGAAACTCAATGTGTATATGAAGTTGGAAACATTTGTGTTACTTTGTATCTACCAACACACAATCTCAAGTCCGGTTTGCACTGCCCAGTCTTAAGAGAGATCCTGCAACTCTTTACTGACAGTTTTGTTTTCTTTCAGCAGATATATAAATATGCTGAAAAGCATATGCCTTAAAAGACTCCTGTGAAATTCAACTGGATAAGAACATCCTATGACCATATTACAAAACCTGAAGATTAACTCCTCCTCTTTGCTTTCTATTAGTTATTATTCTGTAAGAAGTCTTTCCTTGTGTCACAGCACCTTGGTTCTCAGACAGTCTTTAATAACAGGCATATCAAAAGCCTCCAAGTACATCAACCAACTCATCCATGGACACATTATAAAGTCTTTTGAAGGGGAGGAAGAAAAGAAAAAAAAAAAAGGCAGCCATACAAAGCCATACCTGCTCTTCTGTAATTCATGCCAATTTATTTACATTCAATTTACAGAATACAGACATCTGGCATTGTGTGTGTACCTCCTTCAAAAATCCTAAAGCACTGGCATATTTCCATTTCCCTAGAAAGGAGTAGTTATATGATAGGTTATGCACCTGAATTAAGACTTAAGTGATTTCAGATTAAAATTTCTTTTAAGTATCAGGTGTATACCATCAAATCATGGCACTGTCCATGTTGTTGGTTTTCTCTGAAGCTGATTCTTTTGCTGTATTAATGAGACATGTCCTCTAATGATTCTCCCCATAGAGAAAGATTCTGTCTCAGAGTTTGCGA
This sequence comes from Eurystomus gularis, assembly GCA_013400335.1. Taxonomy (NCBI): domain Eukaryota; kingdom Metazoa; phylum Chordata; class Aves; order Coraciiformes; family Coraciidae; genus Eurystomus; species Eurystomus gularis. The sequence continues at coordinate 210,931 of VZZY01006951.1, read as the reverse complement.
CTACAGTGCTCAGTAGGATACTGCACTCAGTTTCTGGTATGCCTATCATGTCAACATTTTCCATCAAAAGCTCCCTAAGCATGTCCCTGGTGAACATGGGTGCACACACATTAAGTTTTTATTTCTGTAGGTGGTCTTTCCTATCCCCTGTTCCTACCTGACCTTGCTGTCATCTCTCCCGCCCCACCCCAGCACATCAAAAGAAAAGGGTTTATGACTGGTTTTATCCCTTTTGCAAGTTGTTTCTCAAAATCTTTTTGTCTGCCTTATTCTGGATTTTATATTTAACCCATATGTGAGTTAATAAGCTTCCTCATCTTATGTAACTCCCCCTTCTGAAATTAAACACATCAGTTGTTTCTTTGGCTTTTATTATTCCTGCAAGAATATTAAAACTACAGTCTGGCTCCTCTAAAGCAGCATCTGAATCCAATTACCCAAGTACTGCTCCAGATCGAGTCAAGAACTGCTGCTTTTCTCAGGGGTTCTGTGAGTGGCAACTCGAAGAAGTCATAATTTGTGGCACCTGAGCAATTGTGCCTCCTTTTGCTTTTCTATCCAGTCCTTGCTGCCCCTCCAGTTTTCCTTAACAGGGCAGTCATTCCTTCCATCGTGTTGGGTAGTCAGTAACCACACTGTTCTCCAGATGGCTGGTATTTCAGTCCAAATGACTTTTACTGACAAAACCCACCAGGAATCAGATTTAACACTAAAGCTTCCTTCAGCACATACAGCTACTTCTTCCTTGGGCTGAGCTATTCCAGCTTTCTTGTCCAATTTGTGCCCTAGTATTAGAAGGTCCCACTGACAGGCCTGATAAGCCTTTGGAATAAGCATTCCTATTTCAAACCAGCTGCTCCCGTTTCCTGTTGTACTTTCCAGATTTGTCTGTAGAAGCACACAAGCTTTAGTCCAGCCACCCTTTACTTCCCACCCCTAATTCCCAATCCTATTGAAACTGAACAAATAGTGTTAACTACTCTTTGCCATTTTCACTACCTTCTGCCAACCTCAATCCTGACACTTGTCCAAAGGCACATGGATTTTACAACCTCATTCCAAAGAATTGCATCACCCAAACTGTGTGCTCTTCCACACCTGACATTTTACTTTTAAGAAACTGTTAAAGGCTCCACTATGAAAGCTTTTCAGTTTTAAGTGCCAGAAACCTGGTTTTGATTTTCTCTAAAGTTTTTCCTCTCCACACAAGCTCCCTCTGTTCCACATTTCTGTAGTTCCTAGTGAGTCTGAGCACCTTCTTCCTATACCACGTGCCCAGCTACACAGTGAGACTCCTGTTTCTCCCAGAAGGTAACAGCAGGGGCACTTCAGGAAACACCATCTGAGGAGCTTTTAACTAGCTACACAGAAAACCTAGTTTTGCCTCTGTGATGCACCTCCTCGAGAGGTGCGTTTCTACGCAAGTTGTGACCACAGTCCTCTCCAACACTCCCTACTAGTCTGTTAGGTATCTACTGACACAACTACTTCTGCACCTCACAATCCTGCCTTCTCTCACCGCTGAATCAAGTATACGTATGCTCAGTAACTAAATTAACTGGTACAGTAGCCTATCACCTAAGATAAAGGCAACACACAATCAAATCCCTCCAGAAACACAGAATCTACCACAGAGATTCCCCCATTTCCTCACCCAAACTGCAAGAGTTTCCTGAGGAAGGGAACAAGCTCAACTAGCCCGTTCATGCAAGTACAGGAACATGCCATGTTTGTGATACTCTACAGTCTTACCAGATTTACTGGCAAAGCCCTCGTTGTTTTAATCCAGCAACAGCATTTCTTATAAAAAAAATAATAAAATTAAGACTGGACAGAAAAATATGCACTGAAAAAAACTTCTTTCTACCTCTGATCAGCTCCCATCAGTTCTAAGATGCATTATACTCGTTTCCTCCTCAACAGTACATTCAGAGTCCCTACTGACTCATCTTGCTGAAGCAGGAGACTGTGCATCGAGATGTCACAGAAATACCCCACGCAGCACTTTTGCTCCTGGTTCACATCATTTGTCTCATCCTATCCTTCAATGTTCGCCTGCCCCGTGTTCTCACAGACGTTACACACTGAACAAGCCCCAAATGAGCGTTAGTCATGTAATGCTGAAAAGCATGCAGCTTTGACTTGAGACATCATTTACATCCACATGCACGTTCCATTGGTTTCACAGCTGTACAGGTTATGACTTGAGAAGGACTCTGATTCAAGTGCCCACCTAGAGAACTTCAGAAGCAGAGTAAGCGAGGTCTCCCACCAGGACAGAGGAATTGTGTTCACTGTCTGCTAGACGTACCCATTCCAGTCCCCATGCTACGTCTTGGCAGCATCAGAGACCTTTAAACTCTTATTAATACTGACGGATTCTTCCTTGAAAAAAAAAAAAAAATCAGTTGTGATATTACCATAAAGAGCAATTCTTAGCCACCAGGGTTAACATGAGAGGGAGGAGTCTTTGCCATCACAACTAATGTAACAGAACCAGTTGGACACATCTCTACTTGTGGCACTTCAAATGAAAAGTGAATCACCTGAACACTCATATGGACAATACAGGGTAATACATCAACATTCATACAGACAATCTGGAGGGGTATATTTCACTGTTCATAAATTAATAGAAGCTAAATTAGGAAGGCTATTTTGAAATCACAATGTCTACATTAGAACTTATACCTCTAGCTTTATATAAGCAACTGTCATTAAACATGCCAGGTTACTTTCTCCCGTAGCTGGATGATGTAGGGTGAAGCACCCCATCAAACCTCAGTATAAACTAGACAAACTAAGAAAAACATAGGCCTGGGAAATCCTTTGCCCAGGTTACAGCTCATTTATCATTCTGCCTGTTACTCAAATGGAAAGCACTTCTCTTGATGCAGTAGTGCACACCCACAGAGCAGATCTTCCAGCAGAAATTCTCTCCCACGCCACACTGGTCCAGCGTGCAATTCCTTTGCACATTGTCATAAGAAAAACTGGGCTGGAAAGGACTTCTGGAAGTCTCTTCCCAACCCTATTCTGTTGCTCAGAGCCTTGTACGGTTGAGCTCTGACTACCCAAAAAGCTGGAGACTCTACAGCCTCCCCTGACAACTTCTTTCAGTGCTTAACGTCTCTCAGGAAGAAGCATATTTTATGCTTTTACAAGGATTTCGTCCTTCTGACCTGCTGGGCCACATGTGGTAACCTCTTTGCCTTTCACCGTGCACCTCAGACCCTGCCTCTGATTTCTCTTCAAAACCTTCCACCGTCTACACAGGCCTTGTGCCTCAAGCCTTTCCATCGCGAAAAACAAAGGAATTTTGCTTGTTTCTTCCGAAAAAGGTTCAGAAAGTTTATTCGCATTTTGAGAGAGGGAAGCAACCTCTCTTTTGCCCAGCAAAAGCCTCCGTAAGCCAAGGACTGGTTACCAATGTCCCTTCCCCGCCAAAACACTGCCTCTTTCCCCACCGAGTCCTCATCACAAGCTGCCACTGAGTTACGAGCAGGGTTCGCTTCTCCCTACAAACGGGCAGCCCTGCGCAAACCCTTTGCTTATTTATTTATTCCAACGCCGAGCACCACCGTCCAGCACCGACCCTCCTCCGGCCGCGGCACCGGCACCTCCGCGCAGACGGAAACGGCG